>JABBWA010000019.1:0-562159 GCA_016628065.1 Suillus lakei | reverse complement strand
TTGTCCCCTCGTCAATTGACCCCAATTACTCGGATGCATGGATCGGTTACTCATTTCTTAGAAACAGCATGCAGAAGATAGATATCTTCTCTCTAAATTTATCGAATTCCGAGTTTTCCCGCGTCGAAACCACGAGAATCATCGTGAAAGATCTAGGTCGTCTCGAAACACCATGTCATCCTCGAATCTATCATGCTGAACACATCCCAGTTCATATTGCCAACTAAGATCATACCTTACCTCTTTGAATATCGTCAATCAATGATCAGGTCATCATAACCAGTACTTCCTCATGCTCCTCACCTTTCCTCGTCGCTATCTGGGTCCTTCTTTATGCAAACCCTCTGCACGATGTCGTTTTCCTGCATTCGCTCTTCCTACAATGAGGAATCGGAAGTGGTGAAGGTGCCATAGGGGAAAAGTAGCGAAGAGGCCAAGAAATGCTCGAGCTCTAATAAGTGTGTGAACTCTGCAAGCGCCCGTATCCCAGGATTCGGCGTATGGTCTGCCCCTAACTTTGGCGCAACTCCGCACAAAGGAGACTTCCCCTAGCAACTCTAATAAAGAATTAGGATGGCAAAATCACGGGTGACGGTATACGGTCATAAGACTGGTCTGATGATATCCTCTTTTAAATTAGACGCGTTTGTGTCTTTATAAGAATTTTCAAGGACGGCAGCTGACTTCCAGCATTCATCTGCGTCCGCTGCTTGAAGCCTATCGAGTTCGAAGACTATTTTGACCGACATGCTTCATCCGCGCGTACGCCATACCAGAAAAAGTACCATATTGCATTAAGACAACCATTTAATACAGTTCCACCTACTGAAACCACCTACGCAGGACCATTCAGAAACCCGTGTTCACCGCCAGCTCAACTCCGAATATGATCGATTGCGTCGCATTAAAAGTTCTTGCTGAAGACCAACGAATCAGAAAATCAGTGGGGCTGTTATAATGATGAGAGTTTAAACACATGCAGGCGATGCCTGCAAAGTGATTTCAAGGATTGTGTTGATCACTTCCTCTGAGAGCCTTCAAAACCTAGCATCGCCTTTCAAGTGGAGGAGTTTCCCTGATATGTTTGAACGGCAGGGCTCACAGCTTCCCTGACAACAGCTGCATGTGGAGACGCCACGTACTGCCCGAGAGCGGTGTGGAAAGGGTGAGCAGACTACCGCCCGAACCGAAGATACTGGTGGCGCCGCTGGTCGAAAGATAGAAAGAGCGTTCGAAAAGAATGACGGCAGCTAAATGATCAATAAGAAGCAAGTTCATTGTAACATTGCGTCGAAATTTACCGGAACTGACGCTGAAAAAAAAATCTCCAATGGTAATGAACCAGAGGCCTAGCACATTTTGAACATGAAAATTCTGCAGACAATCTTGGGTCAGTGAGATATACCAGGGAGAGTAATTTTGCATGTGTAGACTGGGGATTAATACACAAAACTGTCAATGAATAACATCTTCGGTCAGATGATGGCCCTAGGTCAAAGGAGAATAAGCAAACTCACGGTACGTGTCTGAATCATATATAGCGCCCGTACATAAACCTGCCTCATTACGTACAGAAAGATGCATACGACGAAACACGTCCAACATAGGGTCAATGACCCCAACGGACTTAACCCTGATGCCAAAAAAAAAAACAGTAAACTCACGTCCTATGGATGGATCAGTGATGTCATTGGTGAGCAAGGCTCGAAGATCAAACACTCACAGTCAGTTAACTTGTGCGCGATTTCAAGTGGTGAGCAAAGCTCCAACCTCGACGAAGGATCAACACACCGACTTCCTGTCAAGGGAGGAGCGATGTAAGGCTCGAGCTCGAATGAGGATGAAGAGATTCACAATCTGTCAATGGATCAGCAACGTCATCAGTCAGCAAGGCTCAAGCTCGACGACAGATGGACCACTCACAAACCGTCAACGAGAATAAGCAATTTTCGTCGGTCAGCAATACTCGCAGAGGATCAATGCGCTCACTCCTGTGAATGGACGGGCGATGTTAGGATAACATTCCACAGCGGATCAACCCACTCACGATCTTAGAAGTATTAAAACCGGCACCAGCATTGTCCATGCCGCTGAAGCCCAGACCTTCGCCTAGGCCACGCGTCGTCAAACGTCAGGGAATTACCGATACAATGATTGATGATTATGGCATCACGAGTTGCCTGATCTTGGAAGAGCTCATGAAAGACCGTCGAGGGCCTCGATGTAGCTCTGAATCGTGGTGTCTGTCTCATCGCTGTTGTGCTTTCCAAGTCTTCCCTGTGAAAAGACACGTCATTAAGTCAGACGACGAATAATCAATATCATGTCTTTTCCCAAGCCTGGCCATGATGAATGCGCCAATTTCTGAAGGCCACCTCCTCTCCATCCATGATGATCGAGCTGTGGATGACGTGGATGAAGGTAGTGTCGCCGCCGTCTCGGCTAAGGAAGACCGACATGCTTCATGTGCATACACACTATACCAGAAAAACTGTCATTTTACATGATCATTGATCGTACTACATTTGATACAAGGTCATAACCACTCACAATCTGCCATGTCAACGTATCATCAAATCGACATAAATTCGGGTAACCCTATGAAGGAAATGATCAGTTTTCCTTCAGTGTGCTTGCTAGGCCAAGAGGCTGGCGGCTGCCATAGCCTGTCATTGTCGAGGACTAGAACTTGAAAAAACTTGAGGAGGGTCGACGGAACTGAAAGTAGACGTAGACAGGGTTTGGACAGTAAGAGCATGTGCAGCCTGCACTGTGCAGAAATTGGGGATTTAACCGGTCTGCGTGAGGTCTCACCACTGCCAATTGTTCGTGGGAAGTAGAGCTTGATTACGAACAAATTGACGGTCCTGCGTGGACAGCTGACCAATCTGGCAGCGCCACCGTGTCACGTGAAACGGCCACGCAAAGTTCTATGTCCAGACGCGACCCCAGAAGATCTTAAGTCCAGCCCATCAGTGTTTGAAATCGGCACGGAAGACGCGCGGGACGGATCAGCGGACGCCGTAGGCGGCGAAAATCGACGGTTTCGAGCTGCGGGAGAGCTCCAAAAGCTGCTGGACGGCCTGGGTGTGTAGGTGAGCACAATGTAACATTGTCAGAAATTTCTACCGAGCCTAAGTCAATTTAAGCCATTTTAAGGACGTTTTTTCACATGGTGCCCTTTTAATGCATGCTAATGATGTAAGATAATATTTCAAGGCACTTATAATAGCTTGCACCAATCATCGAAAGGCATTATAATGGTCCCGGGTGCTGGGCGACCAGTCTAACATTTTAAGGGCATGAAATGATCACATAAGCATTGTAAGGGCAGCTTGAGTCATTTCAAGAGTTTTTGTGCCGTCTCAATGTCTTCGCAAGGCTGATGTCCAGAATTTCAAAAAAAACAGAAAAAATCAAATATATTCATATTTGTATCTAACATAATATGTAGTATATCATATTGAAAATACAATTATTTTAAAAATCGGAGGGGGGTTCAAGGGAGGAGGGAGGGAGGAACAGATACCGCATCAGAACACAATTAGAGTGACTGGCGGTGGGAGGGTCAGAGATATGAGAGAGGGGAGCTGAGCATATGCTCGTGGAGTGAAATACTGGGGATGGAAGCAAGAATGGAGTGGTAGAAGGGGTAGCCACAGTTGGACGAGACAATGTTGGGGAGACGAAAGGGGTGTCCTTGGATGGGCAGCGATGAAGGATGGGCGGTGGGAGGGTCGGAGATATGGGAAGGGGGGGTCCTGGGGATGGAAGTAAGAATGGGGGGAGGGGGTCCTGGGGATGGAAGTAAGAATGGAGTCGGTAGAAGGGGTAGCCACAAGACGATGTTAAGAAAACGAAAGGGACGTCCTCAAATAGGCAGCGGCGAAGGACTGGTGGTGGGAGGGTCGGAGATATGGGGAGGGGGGTCCTGGGGATGGAAGTAGAATGGAGTCGGTAGAAAGGGGTAGCCACAGTTGGACGAGACAATGTTAAGAAACGAAAGGGACGTCCTCGGATAGGCAGTGGTGAAGGACTGGCGGTGGGAGGGTCGGAGATATGAAGGGGGAGGGTCCTGGGAATGGAAGTAAGAATGGAGTCGGTAGAAGGGGTAGCCACAGTTGGACAAGACGATGGTAAGAAGATGAAAGGGCGACACTCACCTATGATGTCCTCGATTTCCTCTTTCCCATAAGCACATGTTCCCCTTCAGAAAGGCCATCTCGGAAGGGTACAATTTGCGGTGGTGGGTCCGAGAGCGAAGCGCAATAGACGACATACCAGAACCTGATTGATTAGCAGGGTGAGTCCACTAGGATGACGACAACTCACCTATGATGTCCTCGATTTCCTCTGTCCCGTAAGCACCTTCGGAAAGGCCATCTCGGAAGGGGACGATTTGCGGTGGTGGGTCTGAGAGCGAAGCGCAATACAACAGAATCTGACTGATTAGCAGTGGGTGAGTCCGCTATTAGGGCGACGGCAACTCACCTATGATATCCTCGATTTCCTCTTTCCCGACGTAAGCACATGTTCCCCTTCAGAAAGGCCATCTCGGAGGAGTGCGATGTGCGGTGGTGGGTCCAGGAGCGAATTGCAATAGATGGCATGCCAGAATTTGGCTGACTGGCAGTGGGCGAGTCCAGGGGAGAGGAGAACGTGCGAGAGTCCAAGGGAAGACGACACACCCAGAGTCATAATTGATTCAGTAGACTGTCAATGTATTAATGACAAAAATTGGAGACTCACCTTCTAATGTTAAGCATCGCGATAGTCTGAGGCATATTTTTGAAGGACAGAGTTGTTAGCTCACTCGGCATTATCTGATCAAAAATGGTACTGTCAGATAAAAAATAAAGCCACCAAAGATATAAATTGATTCAGACATGAAATACTCACAATGACATTGAGTTGTGGAGGAAGAACAGTCATCTGGGTTGAATTTATGCTGTTGAGTTGTAAATGTGTCGTTGTGTCAAGGCATTGAAAGGTTTGACTTTTCAATGAAAATGTTGAACTTGACTTGTTTGTCTTTGTTATGATTTGACCATAAATAGAATGACTTACACAAGCTTTGAATGTCTTCCTAAGGCATTGGTTGGGCATAGGAATCTTCAAACCAACCTTTAATTGCATCATATAATATAGTAATGTGAATCAGCTTGATTGACAAAGGAGCAGCCAGTAATGACGAGTTTTTTCTTTACAAAAACTGTACAGGTAATGACAAGACAGACATAATATACCATCATTCACTTTTTCTTAGGTCTTCCATGAGGAGCACATTGTTTGACTGCTGGTGGAGGGGCCAATGGAGTGACTGGAGCTACATCCGGGTCCATTGACAGTTGAGCACACTGTGGAGCAACAGGTAATCTGCAACCACTTGATGCAGATGGCTCAGTGTCATTTCCCAGTGACAGCAGGCCAATATCAACATCAAGCTGAGTGGTGGCGGGGACAATCTCGCATTAGCTAATGGACATGGTAGTGGGGTGATTGGAGGTAGGTACATTGGTGAAACCTGTGAGTGTGGGAGCATGAACCAAAGGTGCAGCGGATACAGGAGCAGGAGGTAATGCAGGAGCAGGAGCAGAAGCAGGAGCTTCTAATTGCTGCAAAAAATCATCTTCCCAGGTTTGAGGTTGAGAGGTGGATGAAAGGGCTGAAGCGCTTGCTAGAACTGAACTTGCGCCAAAGACTTCTCTATTGTAGTAGTCCATCATGCCAATAGCCCATGGGCTGCGCTTGAACAGCCGTTCCAAGTAAAAGTCGTAGTCTTGCCCATATTCAATCTTCGTGCTTGATCCAGTCGCTGTGAGCTCCGTGTCATGCATCAATAAGAAACGTGCCTACAAATCCAAAGGGTTCAGTATACATGCAAATTCAAAACCGTAATGTTAGTAGCCACTCACCACAATTGCAGCACCTGCAATAAGACCTTCAGTTATGCACTGTGTGTCCCAACATTGACCCCTAGCCTTTGGGTGTCCCTTTGTTTTCCCAGAGAGTGAAGCCTTCCCGAATATCTCAACACGGATAATCTGACAGATGAAGTCAGTGTCTGCATATTGCTTTGAAAGTGAAGTAGATAATAACACTTACTTTGACCATGATGGGTGTTTTGAGGAAGTCATCCAGAACAATCACAGAGGGATTCGTGAACAGGACGGGGGCCAGACGCATATACTCATCCTCACCATGCTTCTTTAAAAGTGTGAGAAGCTGCTCATTCTCCTTCTTTTCAGCAGGCCCAGCAGTAAAGACAGTCGGATCAAGCTTCAGACTGGAGAAAATTAAGCCTGCGCAGTCCTTGAGGTTGTGAAGTATGTTCAACCTTTCAGAGCTGACGGCAGCGCAAAACTAAAAGAACACGTGTAAGCATTGACAACATTGACACAGCGATGAGACATACCAGCGGTCCAAACTGCGAGTAAGTCTCCATCTATTTATGTAATGACTTTGGTACACACTGGTACAACTCAGCCATGGCGCCATTGAGCTTTGCCTCTGGTGAGGCCCAATGTGTGTCACTGTGTGGGTCAACGTTCAGCTTGGGAGTTGTCAGGAAGAGTCCATTCATGACCCAGAAATAGTGGAACATCGCATACTTCTTGCCTGCATGTGTGATCTGGCTGTCAAGAGCCAATGTCTTCTTGAGGACTTTGTTACGGCTGCATGCAGGCATAGCAGCATGGAGCAATGCATATTCTTTCTTGAGAGTTCATAGCTTGAGTCATGCTGTGCTATATGCTTGCTGGGCTATTTCAAGTGCCTATGAGTGAAAATGTGTGAATGCATTAAATGAGAAACAAGAGTGAAAAATGAACTCAATACCTTGCGGACCCCATGCAAGGGTGCATCTGGTTGCGGGACCATCATTATCCTCCTTGCAGTCCCCAAGTTGTTCCTTGTATCATCAGATGTGCTGTCTTGTTCCAAATCGTCGTCAGATTCAGAACCGGAGTCTTCAATGGCATGAAGCTCTTCAGTGAAGTCTTCAGCATCATTGTCTTCAGCTAGGGCTTGTTGAGGCATGATGATCTGTGTCCAAGAAGGCAGAACAAACGCAGGAAAGAACACAATCAAGCACTCACCAAGATTTCAGTTGTTATAGAAAAGTCCATCGGATTATTGACATATAGAGTACTGCTGGATGATTATGTTGTGGCATTCAATAAGGCAGTATATGGTCAAGAGTGCCATGTGACATTGATGAACGTGAGAGCTTGAAGTAATGTCACTGCATTTGATGTTGACAGTCAACTGCATGTCAAGTCTAATAGCCAGGCATGTTAGTCAGTTGATGTAGCGATGATGGAATGGCGTACCTTGCATGTAATCAAACATGCTCAGACTGTCCATGCTGTTGATGTAATGGCCTTCAGTATTCCAAATAGACACAGTGTGTCTCGGACTGCATTCTTGCCCTCAACATGGGACAATGAGTCACCCAAACCTAAGAGCACTGCTGCTCCATGTCCCATGTTGTCTTGATCAGTAACCCACAATGATTCAACTTCCAGTAGCGGGAAGGGCCTGTGCTTCAAGGTTCATCTGAACCTGCAAATGAGATGCATTGAAACAATGAAATTTCCTATAATACAATCAAGAAAAATAATTGCACGCATGACCAGCAGCCAACCCTGATAAATAATGCACATTAGACCTTGATGGATGGTGAGCTGAGGGACTTACATTGATGAATGGTGTAGTGTGTCACTGGCATGCCCATGTCTTCATGCAAAGAAACATATCGCTGTCAATGTGATCGACAACAGTGAATTCACCTTGATGTACAGGGTCAGGGTACAAAACAGCGCCACGGATGAAAGATGCAAGTGGAATGAATATAGAGTTTGCTCTAGGAGCAGCCTTGACACGAGTGAGCTTGAAATTGTGGTTGGTTCTTTGAGAAAAACCAGTTCCCACAGTATATGGCTGAACCAGTGCAAAATCAAAAGAGCCGATATCTGGGAGATGGCACTTGAACATAAGGATCAGCTTAGCAAATACTGATTGTTCCAGAGTAAGCTGTATGAGCGCACAGTTGTAGCGTGGGTGCCCATGGAAACTTGGATTGCACCACAGGTAATCGGTGACTTGTTTCCAGTTGATGGTAGACTCATAGTGTACCTTGAGGTAGTGATATTTGCAAATCTGGAGGAAAGTCAATTCATGGTGTTGAGAGATATACTCAACATACCTGGAAGTTGGTGGGTAGCATAATCCATCTCCTCAGTGCATATCCATACCCAGGTAAAGACGCATTGAGAAATGTGGAAAACTTCCTACAAAAGTCCTGGGAAGCGCGATCAGTTGGGCTACAGGTATTTTTGATGTCCTGGATAGATTTGAGTTGCTGTGGTGAACCGAGTTGGATATGTCCTTGTGCAGCAGCTGGATTTGGATTATCTTCATATGTAGCGTCCACATCATCAATCTCTTCATCCTCGGAGTTGCGCTGCTTGTTGAATGCATCGACACATCCTCTCAACAGACCAACAGCGAATCTGTTTTGGTTGACATGAAGAATCTGTCATATTGTTTGATTCAGCTTGTCTGCCTTGAAGCGACAAAATGTAAGGTATATAGCTCACCTGTTGGGCCACGTCCTTTCCATTCGATTGGCACTTGTAAGCTTCTTTCAAAGGGCCGTGAAGTTTTTCATTCGGACATGTGCTATAGTTGTGCACTGTGCCCTTCATTCAAATGTCTCAGGTTATGTGTTTCCAGAGGTGAACCTTTGGAAAGTCCCAGTCGAGTCTTAAATCTTCGATAGAAGATTCTGCAGTGCACTGCATGTAGTTCTGGAGTGAGATTCAGAAATGATGAGTCAGCTTCTGTTTTGGCAAAGGAAAGAGACCCTACCTTGAGTGCATCATTGAATACAAGCAATTCCGCTTTGATTGTATCCAGTGTGCTTGTTGTATGTACATTGAGGCCAATATAACTATCAAGCTGCAGATAGCTGCTGATGAGACAAAGCAGCCAGTGCCCTTCTGGGCTATCACTTTGCTTCAAAATGGTCAATGCCAAGTAGAGAGATTGCTTCATAATATTTAGATAGAGTAAAAAAAACAAGATGAAATGATGCATACTTTAGACAAATCCTGCATCTTGTTGCCATCACTGAATGACATGTGAATAACAATGTTGAAGTGACTGCACTTGCGCCATCAAGGAAAATTAGCGATCCTGCAAATGATGAGTGTCAATACCATAGAACAATTTGTTTGACTTACCCCTCTTCAAATGATGATTCCGCCTCATGTCCCAAGTATTTGAGAATCTTCTTTAATTCATTGAATAGGTGCTTCCAAATTCCCAAATGAAGGGCATGTAAGCGGTCGAGACTGATTGCATCATGAGGATCAGAGTGTGCGACAATCCATAAGACATTCTGAGTATGCGCAAATGATGAGTGTAAATAAAGCAGAAAGTTATATGGCTCACCTTGATAGGGCGCAATCCTAGTGCCTTCAACAGTTCTTCACTGCAAGTCTTGCTTTTCTCGTAGACATCGAGTGCAGCGATCACATCCTGCATCAATCACAACTGAAATGACTTTGAGAGATCGTGAAGTTCATTGATCGTATAATGCACACCGGACATGGGCACTTGCCATGGTGGCCACAAATTAATGACATCATACACCTACAGACACTGTTAGATCAAAGTTCATGAAGCAATACAATAAATTACGCACTGTTCTTCATAGTCAGCAGAAAGTATAAGTAAGATGGGAAATAGCCAGCGTAGAATCTGGTCAAAACACTTGTGGGCATAACCCATCTTTTAGTACTGCACAACCAGTTCCAAGAACACCACAAATGACTTGTGCCATATAACATGCTTCAAATTGGTGAAACCTGTCTTGCCTTCCTCATTTGTGTCTTTGGAAACCTAAAATGATTAAAACATTCATTAATCAAGGTATATTGAATGTTTCATAACTTACAATAGGCAACAGACCAACAACACAACCGCCGCCAATGCCCTCGCCATTCCGAATTTGTACCAGTAAATTTGCGCAACGTACCACGACAGGATACCCCTTGACAGTACCATGTGATGATAGTCTTGTCTTGTCCACATACACTATCAAGCAAAGGGGAACAGCACAAATATCTTGCAGAAGATTTGACTATCAGTAACTATTAATCAGTGAGCATATTGGTGATGAAGTAATTGTGATGTACCTGGACATCCCACCATTGATTGGCTGTCCACGGCTCATCATAGAAGCGCTCAAATCCCATACCATTATGTTTGAATACACGTTGTGCATTCCAGGTGAAATGTGGCGTGAGCAAGGGGTTTTCTAATAAATCAAGGACCCATTCCCATATGGGCAAAGCATGAACCTGATACACACACTCCTGTCGTTTGTATGGCACAGTGATATCATGTTTGGTAAACTACACAAGTTATATAACACAAGAATGTAGTAGAAGTAACATCAACATACCATCATCACCTGAGTAGACACTATGCAATGCTTGTCGAAAATCAGCATCATTTTTTAGCGTGATTTTGACCTGACTGCCTGCAATGTGGGCAATCAAAGATAAGAGTCCATCAATGTGCGACTTGTTGAGCGCAGCATCAAGAGCAATTTCTGCAAACTCAAAGTCGGCTCATGAGGTGAAAGGGTGCCACAGTGTGGGTAACAACTCTGCAGTAGGCTTGCAGATATGTTGGGTCAGTGCTATGTCTAGCTGCTACGTCTAAGGAGTAGACATGTTCGACCCTAAAGGGTTTCTGACCAGGCTCTGGCTCAAGAGATAGAGAGGAAAGGAATAAGGGGGACAAAGTCACTGCCAGACCAAACGGAGAAATGTGTTCCAGGAGCTAAGAAGTGAGCTGAAGAAGCTACAACTACGAAGCTACAACAGGGGATGCTACTAAATAACCCAAACTGATGGGGAGCAACCAAGAACTGGAAACCAGAAACCACCAGGTAAAGACAGGTATAAAGTCCAGGTAAGAGAGAGATGATTATGTAAGCAGTAAAAATGCGAACATAACCTAAGGAATGTAAGGGTAAGTCAAACTACATCAAAACAGTCGCTGCAAGGCTGCAGCCAGAATGTTCACGACAACGGGTGAGACACAATAGAACAAAACACACACTTTGTTCTGTTGAACGGGACTTTGTGCGAGCTTGCTTGACCTCCGAATTCCAACACTCCCCCTCAAGCCATACGAAGTCCGAGTTGAGACGTGAAATGCTTGACCTTCAGTGACGGTAATGCCTTAGTGAGTGTGTCGGCGATCATGTCGATGGTGGGGCAAAAGATGAGTCTAAGCTTTTCTTCCTTGATAACCCAATGGATAAAGTGAAAACGGATATCAATATGTTTTGTACAGGCATGATACTGGTGGTCCTTAGTCAGAGCGATTGCCGATTGATTGTCAGAGAAGAGGGTAATCGGTTCAGTGAATGGTTCAAAAAGCTGTCCAATGAAGGAATGCAACCATAGTGCTTCCTTGGTGGTGTGTGTCGCTGCGACATACTTGCTCTTGGTGGTGGACAACAACACAATTTCTTGGCATTTCGACGACCAGGAAACGGCTCCTCTGTTGATCAGGAAAGCATACCTTGAAACTGTGCGTCTATCCTCTGCCATGCTTCCATCCGCATCCGCATACCCTGTCAGCACACTTTCAACACCTCTGTAAGTCAACTTCAAGTCTGTCATGCCCAGCAGATACCAATAAATACAGCATACGGCGTTCCAGTGTGGTTGACCTGGGTTGCTCGAGAAGCATGACACAGTTGCGACTGTGTAAGATATGTCAGGTCTGGTACCAAGAGAAGCATACATCAATGATCCAACAGCTTCGCGATATGGGACGTGGTGCATTGCTGCATAGTCTGCTCCTGTTGATGGTGACTGCCTGGAGTGGAGTTTCGTGATTGGCTCCATGGGGTTTGAGACAGGTTTCAAGTCCTGGAAGTTTAAGTGGTGAATAATTGAATCAAGGTAAGATTTCTGGGATAAGGACAGCATGCGGTTGTTGCGGTTGTGTGAAACCTCTATTCCAAGCAACCAGTGAAGTTCCCCGAGATCGGTGATCTCAATGTGCATATGGATCTTCTCCTTGAGTTTGGTGATGGCGTCGATGGATGATGCAGCAATGGTGTAGTCATCAACATGAACAACGATGATGACTAACTCACTTCCAGAGCATGAGAAGAAGACTGCTTGGTCAACATTGCACTGGGTGAAGCCAAGATTCTCCACCAATATTTTGACCAACTTTTGATACCATTGGCGTCCGCTTTGCTTTAGTCCATATAGCATTTTCTGCAAACGACATACTTGCTTTGGATGGTCTGTCGACTCGAAGCCAGGAGGCTGGCGCATGTAAACGACTTCTTCATCAGTAAGTTCTCCATTTAGACAAGCACTTTTGATATCTATCTGATGGATCTCCATGTCCAGTCGAGCTGCGAGTGCAAGAACGGTTCTGATTGACGTGAGGGTCACAACAGGTGTGTAAGTGTCGAAATAGTCTACCCCTGGAACTTGGGAGTAGCCCTGGGCCACTAGTCGGGCTTTATGCCGCACAACGTTCCCTGCTGCATCCTTTTTAGCGTGAAAAACCCATTTAGAACCTATGATGTTGGCACCCTGAGGTGGGTCAACAAGTTTCCAAGTTCCTGCAGTCTTTAGTGTCGCTAACTCTTCCTGGATTTGTCATATTCTGTACACAAATCAGTGCTTTTATCAACCCTAACCCTATAATCAGCATTCAGTCCTAACTAATCTGCCCCTATTCCAACTCCTCAAACCTCCAGATTGTCCTGAAGACTGGTACTGCTTCTGCCAGAACCAATGGACCCTATACCACTCCCCTTTACCCCTCAATACCTCCATACTCCACCTCACCCATCTCTGGCTATTCGGTTCTATAAAACATCTAAATCTCCGTCTGCTCCGGTGCTATCTAATCTCTGTACTCCGCCGGCCATACAGTTCTCTACCCATCACATGCATCATCTGCCTCTGCAACCCCTATCTGACAATCATTACCATTTCCAGTTCTCTCATCATTATTTCATACCACTACACTCAGGCTGTGCCTCCGTTTCCATTTTCCTCCTCACTTTAGTCATCTGCCCATTTCTAAAATATAGGGAGCCCCTATCCCTCCAGTTATTGGTTATGTACATCCCGTCTTATTCATCTGATCCGTTCCCCGTTCGTATTCGAGTTCATGTTGATTGTTCTGCTCCATCTATTATCTATCTTTCCATATGTCACATACATAGCCCTTCCACTTTTCCATGTGCTCCGCTCCTAGCTCCGGCCTCATCCTTACTCATCCTGACGTCCTTACTTACAGTATATAAGCCCCCTGTAACACTTAGTAGATCCTCAGTTCAAATATTATTGTACCCTATGGGTCCTATTCTCCTCTGTCATCCCCTGGACTGGATCTCCATGTCCACTCCTACTCTATAGTCTTAAGGACTAACCTCTTCATGACCTTCTCTTCACCTACCCATAGGGTGACCTACCTCCATCACACCGCCTATTCTGGACTCCGTGCCGGATAGGACTTTCGTTACCCACAGTCATTTCCTCTGGTTGAATACTCTTAGTTACTTCCTCTGAGTTCCTGGACTTATGTCCCGGAAACTACATCTCCACCTCTACCTCCCGGTAGTCTACCCTTGTTACTCTTCTACTCCGGACTTTGTCTGGGAGTAGCCATACTTCTGTTCTCAGTCTATACCTCTGTTCTACTCAGGACCCTACCATTGGTAGTCTCGACTCTAGTTTCTCCTTCACTATCCATACTGTGGATGTCCGCTGGACAAGTCCGTTATTCGACCCAGACTTGTTCTGGAACACCCCAGACTTCCGTTCTAGTCCATTCTGAAATCAAGGGCATGTACTTGGGCAAGGGGCACAGCACACGAGCTGAAGCTGAGCCCTTCTTGGTCCATCCTACTCCTGTGCACCTTTGGCGTGCATGGTCGTAACAGGATTCCAGCTTCCCATTGGGGCCAGTCAGGGCGGCACTTCACCTCAGCTAAGGTGGTGGGTTCTAACGCTTCAGTGTCAGCCATGAACTCACTTAGCACTAACGCTAATTCAGCGAGGTTGTCCTCTGATTCCAAGATTGCCATCAATTTCTCAGTGGCAGCTTCTCCCTTCGACATATCTCCTTCCTCTGCAATGGGTTCTGGGGTAGGTAATTGTATTCCTTTTGGGACAGTACATTTTGTGCCCATGATATCAAGGACCTTTTGGCTTGGCCTTCTGACATGTTTTGCGATCATCTCAAGTGTCGGTGAATTCAATAGGACAGGGATTTTGGAAGGTGGGATGATGGGCTTGGGAGTAGATGGTGTGGTGATGGGCTGTGGAGGTAAGTCTTGTGACAGTATCATCGCGTTTGGAGTCAGATCACTTTCCTCCCCCTCACAGGATAATGTCGTGTTGTCCGCAGGGTCCCAATACACATTGCGCTCAATGATTACCATGCATTTCTCAGGCCAGTAGACCCGGCAGCCATTCTCGCTAGCCTCATCAATGCCCACCCATTGACCTTCTGTCACCCGTCCTTTGAGCTTGTCGCCAGCTTCAAGGTGGACCCAAATCTTTGAACCCCATGGTCAAATACGGCTCAGATCAGGCTTCTTTCTGGTGGCTGCCTCAGGAGGTGTGCCACCATCGAGGGCCTTGGTTGGCGTGCAGTTTTTCAGCCAAACTGCATGCTGCACGGCTTCTCCCCAGAGGGTACATGGTAAGCCACTCTCATGCAACATTGCTCGTACCTTCTCAACTAGGGTGCAGTTGAGTTGTTCGGTGACACCATTGTGCTGTGGTGTGTCATGAACAGTGAGCTTTTGTTTCATTCCAGCAGCTTTGAGATGCATGCTAAAAGCTTTTCCCAGGTACTCGCCTCCACGGTCAGAGTGCAGTGTTTTGACCTTCACATTGTGCTGAGTTTTGCACCATGCCTCAAATTCCTTGTAGGCATCAAAAGCATCACTTTTCTGGCAGAGAAGGTGAAGGTACATGAGCCATGTTTTGTCGTCTGTGAAGCTGATATAATATCTTTGGCCACCAAGAGTTGCGACAGGTGTGGGTCCCCAAAGGTCAGTATGGACCTCCCCAGCGAACTCACTAGCTCAATCGCCTTCGCAGACTTTCACAACGGGTTTTCATGTGGCTTTTGCATAGACACACGACTCGCAGAATATGGGTTCCCCAGACAACATATCCACCTTGATACCAGAAATGAGGCCATTCTCAGCAAGGTGACAGGCAGTGCTGGGGGCGATGTGCCCCATGCGTCTGTGCAATTCCATAATGGTCACAGTCTCCATCACAGTGTGTACACTTCCACTGTGGGCATCATGTATGACATGGTATAGCCCTCTCAATGATTTGGGGATCTGACCGATTATTTCTTCGGTGCTGTCGCAAAGAGTGCACTTCCCATCTGTGAAAGTGGCTGAATAGCCAAGTTTGTCTAGACATCCAATGGACACAAGGGTATACCCTACTTCTGGTGAGTAGAGCACTTCATTAAGGCGAAGTTTAGACACATCAACGCCGTTTGGGACTTCTATCACCATCTCACCAACTCCTACAGCATTAAATGACTGTTTGTTCGTGGCTGTGAAAGCTTTCGGGGGAATAGAGGAGAGGGTGTCGAAACACTCCTTGAACGGGGAGATATGTATGATGCATTGAACCTGAGTCATATAATTTGATAGTAAGTCCATTGTTTCTCTGTCCATTGTATACTTCTGCAATGATCTCATCCTCACTATTAGAGGTATTATCATTGGTTATGCTTCCGACAGTGGTCCAATCAGGATCATCCCACATCGCGGCATCATCACCAACTTCAGAAATTTGATTGTCGTCATCTGGCATGGAATATGGGGCTGCATCATCATCGTTTGAGGATTGGGAAAGGGTGAATAAGCCGGGGATCGAGCTATTGGTTTCTAGGCTAATTAGCTCATCGATCACAAAGACACCATCACTTTCAGAACCTGAGTCTGCAGCAGCATGCGCAGATCTATGGGCAGTGTGAGTTGTGCCTGTGGACTGGGGATTTTTGTCCGGCTCAGGACACTGGGCCTTAAAATGTTCATGCGAGCCACAATTCCAGCACGGTGTCATGCACCAAACGTGTTTGGTAGCGAGAACATGGTTTTTTTTATTTATATCTTCATTTCCCATATCATTCCTTACTCACCTTTTCATTTGTTTCCCTTCCTTTCCTTTAATTTTTCGATTTTTCAGCGATTTTCAACAGTATTACGGCATCCCGCATTTTTACGGCATTTTGCATTCAACGAGGTTTATTCACCTTTCCCCCATTCACACGCTTCCAACACTCTCCCATCTTCACCCACTACACTCTCAGACAACCTCAGCATCAGCCAGACCATGCCAAATTGCACCAATACATCGAAAACCGCGTCTTTATTCAACCTGTCCTCATCACCCTACCATTTCCAATCCTCTTCAGCGGCTTATATTCGTCGAACCATTCAAACCATTATCCACTCACACCTCACCTCCATGATCACTGTGGACACCATGCCATTCCATCCTAATGCTCACCAGAGATTGCAAACAACCAAGTCCCTATGCAGATGACCAATCCCTTTATCATGTTGGGGAAGCGTCTTACAGACTGTGTATATCCCATGATCCCTGCATGTCGACATTCTGCACCAACAACCACATGACATCTCTGCAGCAGAGCATTCGGATCATCACATCATCATGGCATCATAGCATCATCTCTTCATTCCATCCTCCACTGCCCATATGCTGCGTCATTGCTGCGTCACAGCTCTTGCATCATCACTGCACAGCACTTTGTCATGCTTGCATAGCAATTGGTCATGATGACTCAGGTCATGAGTCATGGTTTGTAATGGTCACAGCCCTGCTTTATCGTCGCTTTTTCATTCTCTGACTCATTCTTTGTCCTTATGACTCATTCTCCATTTTATGACTCATTCTGCATAGGATTTGTTCTATTTTTCGAAATTGCTCAGTCATTACCCCTGAAGCACAGCACATTCATTCCATTCCCCCCTTTCATTGCCCTCTTCATTGCCCTACTCATTGCCTGGAGCGTTGCTTTGCATACATAGACATACGCAGGTACTATACTCTATATAAACCCCTGTACTTTAGCTACAGAGCAAAAAATCAACTTATCCAGTTCACCATTTCATGTCCAGTTCTCTCTGAAGCCTCAGTTGGCTTCGCATTTTTCATCCTTCCACGTCTTCTTGGACCTTGTTCACCTGGAACACTGTCCCACTGCTATTCTATCCATTCCAAGTCCAGTCCAGTATCCTTGCTGTCTGTGTGCAGCATTATTCTTTCTTCATCCTCCAACACAGCTAGGTCACTCCAGACTTAGTTGTGCTCATCTACTATCCTCCAACACCTAAACCCCTCACACTCAAAGTGTGTGGTGCACTACCAAGGGTCAGGCCACCCAACTGAACAACTACTGTACCCAGTGCTTCTCAGCATAAGGACCACTGAGCAGTAGTGTTGCTAGGTTTGTTGTTTTGTTGTGGTTTACAACTGATCAGCAACGAAGATTGACAACGAGGGACAAGGTCTGGTGCCCCCGCCTCTCCCTCCACAATGAAAACCTCTACTACCACCCCTGCCTCCTCAGCCACGAGGCAATGACTCAGTGGCTGCCATTGCTTCATCAGCACCATTGGTCTTGGTGCCTGTATTACTGCACATTGTGCAAGTATCCTTTCTGCAATGATGTTTGGATTCCTCAATAATGAGTGAGATCAAGATGTTGGGCGCTATTGTTTGGGTAGGGGAATAGAGTTGGGCAGCGGCAAGTTGCCCAGAAGCGAAACTGGCAAGATAGTTTGGAAGGGACTGGATGATTGTGGACCGGTAGTCTTTTTCTTCAATCTGGACACCTACTGCTGACAATTCGTCACACTTAGCACGGAGTTCATCTAAGAACTGGCGTATGTCGCCCCCAGCAGGACATTTCAACTCCAGGAATTTTGTGCAAAGGTCTGTCTGCGCATAAGCACCCTTCTTGGTGTATTCATGCACAATTTCCTTCCACATCGCAACAACATCAGGCAAGTTCCATACACGTAACGCAGTTGAATCTGGAATGTGCTGGGTAAGCAGGTGTTTGGCAAGGTTCTCACATTTCTGCCATTGAGCTAGTGCGACAGGGTCAGGAGGGGATACTGTAGTAGTTCCTCTGGTTTGCATGGGTGACCAAACAGGCTTGGGGTTAGACCCATTGAACTGCTTCCACAGGTCCTTCGCTTCGACGGCGATTTGGAAACGCAGCGAAAAGATGGCCCAATTCATGCCTTTGAGATCGAGTTTAGGCACGTTGGAGGGCAGGGTATCCGTGGTGATGGGCACAGTAGTAGATATCTTGTATTTAGCAGTTGAAAACGTGAGACTGTTAAGACCATGCACGCCGAAGGTGCACAGGAGTAGGATGGACCAAGAAGGGCTCAGCTTCAGCTCGTGCGCTGCGCCCCTTGCCCAAGTATGTGCCCTTAATTTCAGAACGGACTAGAACAGAAGTCCGGGGTGTTCCAGAACAAGTCCAGGTCAAATAGCGGAACTGTCCAGCAGACATCTGGAGTATGGATAGTGAAGGAGAAACTGGAGTCGAGACTAACAATGATAGGGTCTCGAGTAGAACAGAGGTATAGGCTAAGAACAGAAGTATGGCTACTCCCAGACGAAGTCCAGAGTAGAAGAGTAATGAAGGTAGACTACCAGGAGGTAGAGGCAGAGATGTAGTTTCCGGGACATAAGTCCAGGAACTCAGAGGAAGTAACTAAGAGTATTCAACCAGAGGAAATGACTGTGGGTAACGAAAGTCCTTTCCAGCACAGAGTCCGGGATAGGCGGTGCGACGGAGGTGGGTCACCCTATGGGTAGACAAAGAGAAAGTCATAAGGAGGGTAATCCTTAAGACTACAGAGTAGGAGCAGACATGGAGATCCAGTCCAGTGGCTGACAGAGGAGAATAGGACCCATAGGGTACAATAATATTTGAACTGAGGATCTACTAAGTTTACAGGGGGCTTATATACTGTAAGTAAGTATGTCAGGATGAGTAAGGATGAGACCGGAGCTAGGAGCGGAGCACATGGAGGAATGGAAAAGCTATGTATGTGACATATGGAAAGTTAGATACAGTGGCTCAAAAAACTGTCCACATGTTTGCGCTATTTTGACTGTTTACATCATTGTACAAGAATGGATAGGTATTCCCAGGACATCCTGCCATGGCCTGGGAGTACTACATCAGGGCTTCAAAATGAGCCCTTACCCGTGGGAATTGGTGGTCATATGGTGGCACTATGAGGTTTGCAAAATGATGACTCATGTGGACAGTTTTTTGAGGCTAGATTGAAACTATATAAATTAATGGTTATGACACCATAAAGTCATACCATTATTAAATAAATTATAATGTGGTGTCATTATGGCATTATTAAACCTATCTCTCACTATATAATGAAGGGAGTCTCATGTATGATAGTCATAATCACCATGAAAGCCATCTCCTCTGCTCAAAGGGATAACATCCTCTCTCTCTCTACTGCTGGCCTCTCTGCTTGTCAAATAGCATCTAGAACTGGTGTATGCAAGTCTACTGTGGCCAAGCTCACCAAAGAATGTCACCCAGACAAAGAAAACTCTAGTGGAGGTCGTCCATCCAAACTCACCTCTACTGATAGGAGGGCCATTATTCAGCATATTACTACAGGAAAGGCTGACAATGCTGTCCAAGTCACTCATCACATCAATTCCATCATCACTACCCCTGTATCTTCACAAACTATGAGAAATGTTCTCAAGGCAGCCAACCTCAAGGCTGTAACAAAGAAGAAGAAGCCTCTCCTTTCTATCAGTCATAGAAAAAGAAGACTGGACTTTGCCCTGGCCCATCAAAACTGGACTGTAGAGGACTGGAAGCGTGTCATATGGTCAGATGAGACTAAAATCAACAGGATTGGGTCAGATGGAAAGGTATATGTGTGGAAAAAGAAGGGGGGGGCCTCTAACAGACAGAGAGATTAATGGGACACTCAAGTTTGGAGGAGGTTCTCTGATGGTATGGGGGTGTATGGGGTGGAATGGTGTAGGAATGCTTGCAGAGGTTGAGGGGAGGATGGATGCTGAGCAGTATGTGGACATTCTCAACCACCACTTGCTGCCTAGCATGGCAGAATCAGGAATTGATGAAGAAGATATCATTTTCCAACAGGATAATGATCCCAAGCATACATCCAGGAGAGCCAGAGAATGGTTTGAAGAACATAATATTCATCTCCTTGACTGGCCAGCACAGTCCCCTGATGTCAATGTCATTGAACACCTCTGGGGAATACTCAAAAAGAAGCTTATAGCCTATGAACACCCCCCTAAAGGAGTATGGGAGTTATGGGAGAGAGTGGTGGTAGAGTGGGGACAGATTACAGCAGAGGACTGTCAGAAGTTGATTGAAAGTATGCCTAGAAGGATAGAGGCAGTAATCAAGACCAAGGGAGGCTACACAAAGTACTAGAATACCTGATTTCCTATGTAAAATATCTGAGTCAAAAAACTGTCCACATGAGTCATCGTTTTGCAAACCACATAGTGCCACCATATGACCACCAATTCCCACGGGTAAGGGCTCATTTTGAAGCTTTGATGTAGTACTCCCAGGCCATGGCAGGATGTCCTGGGAATACCTATCCATTCTTGTACAATGATGTAAACAGTCAAAATAGCGCAAACATGCGGACAGTTTTTTGAGCCACTGTAATTAGACGGAACGGAACAATCAAAATGAACTTGGATATGAACAGGGAACAGATCAGATGAATAAGACAGAATATACATAACCAGTAACCAGAGGGATAGGAGTTTCCTATATTTAGAAATGGGTGGATACTTGTGAATCAGGGCGGGTGGCTAAAGCGAGGAGGACTGGAAGTGGAGGCACAGCCTGAGTGTCATAGTACAGAATAATGAAGGGAGAGCTGGAAATGGTAATGATTGCAAGATAGGGGTTGCAGAGGCAGATGATGCATGCGATGGGTGGAGACCTGTATGGCCGGCGGAGTACGGAGATTAGATAGAGCCGGAGCGGACAGAGATTAGATAGATCTATAGGACCGAATAACTGGAGATGGGTGAGGCGGAGTACAGAGCTATTGAGGGGTAAAGGGGAGTGGTATAGTGTCCATTGGTTCCGGCGGAGGCAGTACTGGTCTACAGGAGGTTCTGGAGGTTTGAGGGATTGGAATAGGGGCAGATTAGATAGGAACTGAATACTGATTATAGGGTTAGGGTTGAGAGAAGCACTGATTTGTGCACAGAATATGACAGAGATGTTGAGTTCCTTCAGAGCTCAGGGCTCATAACCTGAAAGATTAATACAATTGCGCAGGTCTATAACAAATAGACTCTCTCAGATCGTGCACGCGAAGGCAAACATCTGTGTATTCACCTATAACAAATAGACTCTCTGAGGGATGTAAGCATAGGTAAATGTAAGTAGGATAAATAGGTATCTTACCTCAGATCGTGCATGTGAAGGCAAACATCTGAGGTAAAAGGCTCGAATTGACGGTAACTAAATAGCTTGAATGCTCTTGTGAATATGTGAGACTATAATAAAAGGAAAATGACACTGGCCACGGTAAACAAAGGATTCAATGATACAAAAGAATTAGTAACATAAGAGCGCATAAAAGATACGAGAGAAACGGGTGAGACACAATAGAACAAAACACACACTTTGTTCTGTTGAACGGGACTTTGTGTGAGCTTGCTCGACCTCCGAATTCCAACAGCGATGTCACTACAATGGAATATGATGTAAGGTAACAGCATCACAAGACCTTCCAATAGTCTCACGTAGCCTTGAAAGGTACATTATAATGTACCTTTTAACGCATGTGATCAGACTCGTAAGCCGGCAGCATTATAATGGCACTTTACCTTTTTCCGACAAATCCGCCTCTGGACCATCAGATTAGGGTCGGATTTGTTACTTCGGCTAAGTTTGTTGAAATTCTGCTGAAGTCTCTCAAAGTCCCAGCATCTCTCCTGCGGCCCGCCCTTGACTTGCAACTACAACCATCTCCGTGCGCCGCCCCCATACATGTACAGCTGGTACGAAGTTGTCAGGATGCGGTTCGTAGCATGCTCAAACTTATCCTCTTGGTTACAGATCTTATATGGGCTCCAGGGCACGTTCATGCGGCACAGAGAAGAGTGAGATATCGGTACGTTGATTTTCGCAATGGGTGCATGTTGTTTCTCTTGACTCATTAGATATTTTGTTGCTAGGGAAGCGCCACGGGGGCACTGACAATCTAGGACTCGCACATATATCACTATGTAATCTAGGGTGGAGAGCGAACAGGAGTACTCTGAGGGACTCAGAGGAGCAGGGGCGAGTGGCAGATGGCGAATCCTAGGAAGCATATGGACCTCATGTATATTCTTTGCAGAGTCTAATTAGATCCATTTCGTATGTGTATGCAGACATAATTCAGATGTGCAAATCATGTTTTCAGATATGATCCCGCTGTCGGATTAGATACACAAATGACAAATCTACCTCCGCGAAACTTATGTATCCAGTGTTGTATTAGAGTCAGCACTGTGTACCTCTCGCTAGTCTAGCACGTCGGGATTTGCATTGTATGCGATGTCTGTTTATATTCTGCGTATATGGTCTGTCCCTACACTAATCTGGCCTGATCATTTTCTCATTTCCGCAGTGCTAGTGCTGGTGGTGCCGGGTGTCAAGGAGAATATTTGGAATATGCGAAGGCTGTTTGGCTGGTATAAAACTATCATGTACAGTGCCGTAGATTGATACAGAACGCAAAAAAAGTAAAAAAGCAAATACAAAGATACTTCACTATATGGTCATCAAACTAAGTATAGTCATACTCTCTTGGAACGTTTCAATACTCAAGAAGCTCGAGAGAACTCCCGATCAATAGAGGTCGGTATTAAACAAAACGCTCGCAGATACTTAGAGATTTTAAGAACAAGCGGCGAACTGTATGCTGTCCGGCGTCCCACGGCATACTGCGTCACTCACTGGCCTTCCCGCCAGTCTTGCGCCGCAAACGTTGCTTGACTCATTTCTGACGCTTTGATGGGCCGGGGGTCTCCGAATCGAATGGGCCGTTGCTATTGATCTGAAACTCATCCGACGTGCGCTTTATGGATGTACCAACATGAAACACGGCGGCGTTGGGCCTGGCAGAAGGGACGGGTGCCAAGGGTTTCGCAAGAGGCGAAGTAGATGAAGGACACCGCGAGATTGGTTCGATTGGACGAGTATTAGGAACGGGTTCCGCATGTAGGGTCATGATGAACTCTTCTGCGGGAAGAGTAGTTGTGGGAGTTGATAGTCCTCTCATCATTTCAGGTGGGGTGGACACGGATGTCGAAGCTTCTGTCGTCGAGTGTCGGAAATCGGGTCCGATAGCTGACAGTCCTTCATTAGACTGCACGTTGACGGGTTTAAACTAAGGATGAGAGAATTAGAAGGGGCGTCAGAAAGTAAAACAAAAAATCGAACACGAAACAAGTTGGGTGGGTGAATTGAGAATTAATTGAAAAATCCATACCTTTGCAAGTTTCTGGCCTTCGGATAAAATATCAAGACAAGATCGCAGGCCCTTCAGACACCACTGCAGTTCGAGCCAGGAAAGGAGGTGGCGATTCCAGAAAGCCTGGAATATACGGTTGAGCGTGTCATCCCATGGATTTAGAGCACGCGACAGATGAACAACCCAGTTTTGACATGCATACTTGAGAGCGTCGGAAGCTGATTGACTTCGTTCCTGTGCCTCGTTTGCGAAGTTTGTAAACATGTTCATAGCATGGATGATCTTCCTGTTAGGTAGAAAATGACCTTCTGGCAATGCAGAGGCGAGATGATCCCGGGGCATCAACGCCAGGAATATCGGAAACATCAGGAAATCTGGCAAGCTTTGGAACTGCTGGACTACTCGAAAGGTTGGTAGTAAAGGCAATTCTGGGACAATGATGTACTGGCTGATTGCTTCCAATGTACTCGAGAATTCTTCAATAGTCGCCCAGACAGACGCCGCAGGAGTGGATTGCCACGCTTGGCCATGGGGCGCCTGTAGCCAGCCTCGCCCGCCCAGTGTCTGAAGCCAGTCTCGCCCGCCCGGGGTCTGAAGCCAGTCTAGCCCTCCCTGGGTCTGGAGCCAGTCGCACCCTTTCTGGGTCTGGAGCCAGTCTAGCCCTCCCAGATTTTGCAGCCAGTCGCATCCTTCCTGGGTCTGGAGCCACTCTCGCCCTCCCTGGGTGCACAACCACTCTCGCCCGCTTGAGGTCTGTAGCCAGTCTTGTCCTCCCTGGACTTGCACCCAGGCTGCCGTGCCAGGGTCCCGCACCCAGGCCAGCCCTCCTTGGGTCTGCAGCCAATTTCGCCCTGCATGGGTCTGCAGCCAGTCTTGCCCTTCCTTGGTCTGCAGCCACTCTGACCTGCGCTGTGTCCGCAGCCACTCTGACCTGCACTGTGTCTGCAGCCACTCTCGTCCCCCCTCGGTCTGCAGCCGCTCTCGTCCTCCCTCGGGCCGCAGCCGCTCTCGTATTCCCTCGGTCCGCAGCCACTCTCGTCCTCCCTCGGTCCGCAGCCACTTTGGTCCTCCCTCGGTCCGCAGCCAGTCTCGTCCTCCCTGGGTCTGCAGCCAGTCTCGTCCTGCCTGGGTCTGCAGCCAGCCTCGTCCTGCCTGGGTCTGCAGCCAGTCTTGTCCTGCCTGGGTCTGTAGCCACTCTGGTCCTCCCTCGGTCCACAGCCACTCTCGTCCTCCCTCGGTCTGCAGCCACTTTCGTCCTCCCTCGGTCCGCAGCCACTCTCGTCCTCCATCAGTCCGCAACCAGTCTCGTCCCGCTTGGGTCTTTAGCCAATTTCGTCCAGCTAGGGTCTGCAGCCAGGGTTGCCCACCCGGAGTCTGCAGCCAGTCTCGCCCATCCCGGGTCTGCAGCCAGACACACCCGTCCAGGGTCTCTAGCCAGGATCGTAAATCTGGACTGCGATCTCCACGAAGCCATAGCATGCCAATAATAACAGGCACTGGCTCTGGTGAATGAACAAGGAAGGCTAACGAGTCTTTTAATCTATGGGGATCCTCAGGTTTCATAGCTTGGCTCTGCTTCTTCAGTTCTGAGAGCGCATCCAAGAGAGCCGTGGTTTCCAGAATCTCCTTCATCATCAAGCGCAGAGAGGAATGTGCGAGTAGGGAGTGGGGTGATGTAATATCGCGAACTTGAGGGAGGCTACAGTTTGAGCGGTCGGAAACATAATCACGTATGGACGAGTGATGGATATTGACGGGGAGACTGGTGTCGATAGGAATATCCACGACAGACCGTAGCTGTACCAACGTTGCCTGTACATCCCTACCCAAACCAGGGCCAAGAAGTGACGAGATTTGCGAGATGGGAAGAGGATCTCTGAGGGCGGCAACAATGGACAAGTGCATGTGAGCCCGCTCGGGGTCGGCACACGTGGAGAGAATAGAGTCGTATAACTTGTAAACCTCCGTTCCTGGTAGCAGCTCGCTCGTCAGCTCGAGCATCAGCTGCAGCCGATCATGGGGATCATCGTCTTCATCGTCGATAATAAACTTCATCATCGTAGCCGCCACGATAAAACGTCTGCCCGCGCGGCTCGCCAAATGCGCAAGCTGATCACTCGATGGCTGCGGGAAATCGGGATGGCGACTTCCCAGCTCTCCGAAGGAATGCTGCAAAAAAAGATAGATGTCGTTGTCGACATCGGCGCCGTCTAGCGAGATGATAGTCCCAATGCCCTCCCCAGAAGTTTTCACTGGTATCCCGCACACCAACGGGTGCACCTCTTTATTCTGAAAGACTTTAGAGATATGGGATTCCGAGCGACTCGTGAGCAGAATGTGGGTCACGGGAAGATCTGGGTTACGAAGAGCCTGTGCAAGGGAAAGGATCAGATCACTAAGTTCACGTTGGGACGTGCATTCATCAAGGGCATCGATGACAAACGACAAAGGCGGACACCCGCGCAATCCGAGTTGAAGCTTCTGGAGAGGTTTGAGAAAGAGAGCCTCCATCTGGTC
Source organism: Suillus lakei (assembly GCA_016628065.1). Taxonomy (NCBI): domain Eukaryota; kingdom Fungi; phylum Basidiomycota; class Agaricomycetes; order Boletales; family Suillaceae; genus Suillus; species Suillus lakei. Next base: position 535,992 of record JABBWA010000019.1, on the reverse strand, counting down.
ACAAAGAGGCGTGGCGGGGTCTAGTAGAGCAGGATTGCCGCGGATAGCTTTATTCACATCACTCTGGATGCAAGGGAAACTGTTGGCAAGCTGGTAGACAAGCGTCGCAAAAAAATACCCAGTGGTGCGACGTTTCGTTTTCTCGCGCGAAAAAAAGAACGTTCCTCCGAGCCGCTTTTCGACTTTCGTGTCTTCTCTCGTTTTAAGACCTCTCATCCTCTCAGCTACTGTGAACGCGACGGCAGACTTCCCGACGCCTGCCGTGCCATGCAGCCAAATGAGTTGATTTTTCTTTGGGTCGTCCAGGAATTGATAGATGTGTTCGAGGAGATCCACTCGGGTCCCTTCCAAACATTTCGGGTGGGACTGACGTTCAGGGGAGTTATATTGAGCACCCTTGACAACGACCTGGGACAGCCTCGCCCAAGTTCCTTTAAGGACTGTCAAACAGGTCAGGGAATATGCGAGAGATAAGTGATGAAAGTACTGACATTCGTCGTCACTCATTGATGAAGGTTGTGATATGTGTTATGGAAAGGACGGACTGAAAGTACGAGCTGGGGTCGAGGGTGAGGTTAGAAAAGATCTGGGCGATAGTTACCTCGAGGGACAACGTACGATGATTTGAATCAGAGCTTGTAAGTTGTGACAAGACTTGGATCGTGAAACTCCGTTAAGTGATGGAGACTGCGAAACGTGATGAGATGGATGGATGAGTGACTGTTTTAATCTTCTGCTATGCAACTACTATGGCAAGCTCGCTGGATGGTTGTGGAATGGAGTTGAAGAATGAGTGGGCGCTCGTCTGGTTGCAGGATGCAGGAGGACACGAGGCAGCTAGCCAGAGAACCACGTGTAGCCATCAGTGAACTGGCGGAGACATAGAGAAAGGTATATATTACATCATTTAGTTACTTAGTATACACTTAGTTGGCAACAGCTTCCATTCCTAACGTTACAAAGTAACTTTGTCCAGTCGTTTCATACTTAGTATGCAAGCCAGATTATCTTACTCAAAGTACTTTGAAGCACCTATACCCTCGTCCAAAATTCACCGTCTAAAGTAAGAAACCCACAACTAACTGGCTCAGCCACGGTCTTCACCCTCTCCTCGTCGCTCACCTACTATCAGGAAATCGACTTCTATTCAACGTGCTGTCCTTATATTCACGAACCCCTCAGGACATAAACACACTTGATGTATATATAATCGCAAGGTGGCTCCGGAAAGACCATGCTATTCCTGTAATGCAGGATCTTCTCCCTCTCAGTACACACTCCTACATCGACCATTCAATAGGAATACTCGCCATCATCATCACACCTACTTGTGAACTGACAAAACGAATCTGAGATGTCTTAGAGATGCTATTGACACTTATGACGCAGAAGATTTGAAAAGTACTCACAGACAACAGCACAAATGCATGTCCGAACCACGTACAAAATGTGAACAGGAGGATGTAGATGATTCTATATGTTACACATGATGGTTAGTCTCCGGTTTGCTACCCGTGCGCACGAGAAGGCCCGTCTATGGAACGTTGTGCTTTTTTTTTCTCGACACAAGTCGACTACTAGATTATATCTTCTTTCAATATTAATGTTCCGTCTTCACGGTCCCCTTCCCGCACCATTCCGTCTCACCTCTCGACGTGGATTCTCAGCTATTCCTTCCTCAAAGTACAAAGCCTGCCCCCGTGTCCTCTATTCTCATTTGGCCACCCATAGCGTCCTGTGGTATCGTTCTATCCCTCGTTCGCGCAGCCATTCAGTACGACTTGCCAACTGAAGACGGTGCGACTGAACACATCCAGAGTGGGGCGGATGGCACATGCAGGAAAAGGTGGCGAAGCTTGGAGCATCGTTGCGCCCAACGAATCCGAATAGGTGAAATGGGGAAGACGGCAGGCGACAGGACTGGAGATCACCTCGACGCTGACAAAGTCAACAATGGACATCACTCTTGCGGGGGCAAGGGCCTGTTGGCGATGGGCTTTGATGGCAAGCAACGAGTACGAGGAATGCGGGACGGAAGTGCAACTTTCTTCTGAATTGTTGGTTCTGCGGCGCAAAAGGGTAAGGTTTGATTGAGAGAAAGACGAGCGTAGGTTGACATAGTCTCTGCAGAACGCTTAACGTGCTCGGAGAGCATTTACTTCTCACATGAGGGCCAACCCCTGAATCGAGAGACATATTTTCCGCGTCCGATACCTTCACATCAGACAACTGGCAAAAGTGATCTTAGCGTGTGTGCCCATAATTCAATTTTTATTCACTGACCACGTGTCGACAGACTCACGACTCAGAGTATTCTTCAAAGTCTGTGGGGATGGGCAGCGCTCGGTCAGTTTTAAACTCCGCCCGTGATTTGCTTTGCAGTGCATAGAGTCGAAACAAGTGTCCAATAAAAAGATCGACTGACACTATACTACCACAACAATCTGACAGAAAGTTTGTATGGAGAAACATGTGTGAATTAACGAGACTTAGGTATTCTATGAGAAAAAAGTGTAAATGGTGCTGGCCTTGGGAGGATTACTCACTACAATGGCATGAAGTGCACCGTTTTTTTTAGTTTTTTTTCATAGAATACAAGGATGGAGTAAAAAGAATACATTTCACCGGATTTTTCAAGTGACACGAGGGGTCGCATTGCTGGGAACCAGTCGATCTTTGAGCACAGTAATGAGCGTGCTGACTCAGCGCAAAATGACGCGACGCGACGCGTTTCGACGCGTCAAGAAAAGGATTAACTGTCCAATGCAGCCCCGATACGTCAAAAGGGACCGCTATAACCCAGTCAAACGGCGTTCTCCAACACAAAAGGCTCATCTTACACGCTTGAACTGGAGGCCGTCGGACGGTATTTGAGTGGTGAGGCAACCCCCGGTGGACATCCAACGTCTTCGCAGCCGCAAGCGCTTGACAACAATGCTGTTACATCCCACTTGCTGGAACTAGGGGATGGGGAGGACGAAGCTGAGGATGAATGATGGTTAATTTTCTTGCCAAGTTGTTCGACGTTACATTATACAGCTGATATTATAATTTCTTCGCGCGTGGAGTTGTTATTGGCGTGCGCTAGTCATATTCTTGATACATTCTTGATATTTGCCATCGTGTTCTGTAGCATCGTGCTTACATAATGTCACACTTTGTTTACGGGCGTTGCCCATCCCCAAAGTCTGTGACTTGCAGATGCTTGGAGGATTTCCCGAGGTCGCAAGCGCAAGCGCACGCTGCTTCATATCTAGACTATGAAATTCCATAGGCTAATACCGGCCATTCCTGCAGTGTGTCATGGTGTCAGTTCTTTGATCAATACATTTTCGTGCCCATACGAAGCTCTTAAAATATTTTTTCTCTATTAACGGTTCTGAATCGCTGAACACGGAGAATTCCACTCTCAGGCAGAAAATGCAGGCACTCGAAACTGTCGTCTCCCACGCATCCATCTCGCCTCTCTGGGCGTTCTCGACCACTCCTTTATCAAAGTTCAAATGACCTACTGCCACGCCCTCCATTCTATATGGGTCTTGACCTATCCCTGGTTCGTGCAGTCATTCGATGCGTACAGAAAATGGTGGCGCAGCTTGGTGCGTCGTTGCACCCGAATCTCAAGGGCTGGAAAGGGTGGCGAGCAAGACACATGGGGATATGAAGTGAGGAAACCTCCAAGGTGACGGTCAACATCGCTTTTGAAGGCACGAGCATCGATGATCGAGATGAACATTGACGTTGCCTCCACTGCACATTGCATCTGTAAGTCAGATGATCTCCGAGCCGCCATGGAAACGCAAACTTTCGCGGAACGGCTTGGTGGTGCGAATGGGTTCTTTAGACGTGCCTTTCTCGATAGAGCTCTGTATTAAATGTAGATAGCTCGTTTGGTCTTATACACACTTACAAGTTACAATGTATGGTGAACAATATCACACTCAGAGTCAAGTGCAAGAAAATATGCTCTCGTCCGCCCTGGACTGCGAGCCAACTCCGCTTGTCTGGTTTGGGGTTAACTCGATGGGATAGGACGACCGACTCCAGTGAGCCATTGTCTTCAATCTGAAGATCTTTTGATGTGCTAGCACCGGACACAACAGTGTTGGACCTCGGAGAAGTGGCAAGTGGCAAGGGCCGTGTAAGAGGTGGAGTAGAAACAGAGGGGGGAGACCAGGAGGTTAGTTTGATACGGCGGGGGTTGGGAATGAGCCTCACAGATGGGTAAGCAACGAACTTGTATTAAGATATTGTCTTGATTAGATACCACACCAATATTATTACTGTAGAGTGTACGTTTGTCGTGTATATGCGGTCCGCCAACGCATACCGTGAATTGGGATGCAAGTTGAACGTTTGGAGCGGGTTCAAACTGCATCACAGGTGTTTCAAATAGATGAATCTCTTTTCTCATTCCCTCTGCACTTGATGCCACTAGTGCTCACCGGATCAGCTCAGTCACATCCTTCGTCGTCGCTCCCTCAAGTATCCTGCTGTAAGGCAGAAACTGAGACATGACCACATGAACATCTGTCCTAAGGTTATACTCCCTGTAGATTAACCTCGAAGGGAGCTGAACAAGCAGCGAGAGTTGAAGCTTAAGGGCGAACTGTGTCTTGCCCGCGGCATCTCAGGGCTCTGAGCTGATAGACATTCCAATATTAATGCATTCACTTTCCACCTACAACTTCCCAGAGCATTAACCGGTTCTGACCACAAAAGAACGCGAAGTGGAGGAAGGGTCCATCTCTCGAAAATAAAACAGTAAGAATAGACTCCTGCGACACGAAGAATGGGTAATGAAACCTGACCTCATGATTTGGACACCCTTCTGAAACATCTGTGCGAGCATCAATAAGTCCAAATGGAAGGATACGCAAGTAAGACTTATATTATGCAAGGAACACGAGCCTCGGGATCGAAGTCCCAATGAAGAAAAGCTCAGGCCTGGCAATACTATCAGTTATATGAAGATCGTCCGCGGTCCAAGGAGCCTAGAGTTCAGAGCAAAGCGAGCAACACCATCCAATCCATCAATGAATGAATCCAAGTCGCTTACCTACCTAGTGAATGTCTCGCACAACATGATACCTGCCACCCAGATGTCAAGTGCGAAACCATACTAGGCGCTCGAGATAATTCCAGCAGCATATACTCTACGGTGCCACAAAGCGAAAACGCATAAGGTATGGCGCTTGCGAGACAAGCACATGAAGTTGTGCAGAGAAAATGACTGTATGGGGAAAACGAATTGGGATCGTCCCGAGTGAAAACCTTGGCCAAATATAGATCTGCAGTGACCATGTGCCAGTGACCATGGGTGATAAGAATGGTCAATGATCGAGGTCTGTATGGACTTCCCTAGCAGTAGAGATGAAAGACAAGTTGACAACAACGAGCTAAGTGATTGGTTAGAATAAGTGCCACAATCATAGGAAGGATACTCGCAAGTTGTGTAAAATCGCTGTCATTAAGCTTGCTGTTGCCACTGAAGATCATGCCCATGAGCTTTGCAGTCGTGCAAAGTACGGTATATTTCTCGACCATGAATATCTTTGATGAAGTAGCTATAATTGCAATGAGTGGCAAATTCAGTGCATGATCGCATAACGTTGGAACGAAAGAAAACTCACGACAAGTCGCAAAGCCCCCACTGACGCGCTCATTTTGGTCAGACTATTCACAGATACGAAAATCTTCGTGGATGCCTGAGTCAGCATCGTTGCAGTGAAGAAGAGATTGTGAAGAAGAGCCTTGTGAACGACATCCTCCAGACCAGGGTCATATATAGGGAGGGTCGAAGTCCAGGAATCGATGCAGATTTGGTTCAAGTCGACGATTATGACCAGGATGTAAAGCCACATTTCCATGTGATCATGGTGCAGGTAGGATTGCTCGCAAGATGCAAGTAAACATGAGGCATTCAAGAGTGATACTGTGAAACAGCGGGCTCACCGAAGTATCCAGTGGACATGGCAAATGAGATAGATAATGAGATACCACCGTAGCCTGTAAAACTTTCTGCAGCAAATCTCCTTCACTCTCTAGACATTTAGCGAGTGTTGTGAGTCAAGAGAAGGGCAGCGTGGAAGGTAAACACTGAGCAAGTAGCGTTGCGATGAGACGAAACCTACACATGCTGTGGTCATAGAACATCAACTGCATTCATCAGTCGTGCAAATGAGAGGTGGGAGTCCTTAAAGAACGAGTGCAACTCTTGGTCATACTGTGATTGCAGCACTTTCTCCGGGTGTTTGCCGCAGACTATAACTTCATCACAGCTGGCAGCACAACATGAAGAGCTACAAGCATCGAGAATGTTTTGGCGAAGGGCTTTGGTGGAAAAGGCAAGTACGAGGAACGCGCGACAGAAGTGCAACTCCCGTTTGGTGGGTTTTGCGGCGCAAAGGTAAGACCGACTTAGAGAGGAAGTCGAGCGTGCGCTGACGCCTTCTTGCAGAACGTTGAACTCGCTCGGAGAGCATCGTATGCAACCCATTCCTCGAACCAGAAGCATATCTTCTACGTCCGACACCTTCATATCGGGTATCCGGCAAAAGCGTTCGCGCTGCGTGAAGTGCCGAAGACAATTACTGACGGAATATATATATATATATCCAGTGCATCCAAAGGTCGTGGCGCGCATCCTGCAAAGCAGCGTGATGCCGGCGACGCAGAGCATTGTATGCAAAATATTGTCTGTGCGCATGGCCGGCTGTCGAAGAAGGACTGCAAGATTATTAACAGTGGGATGACGATCGAGTTTCAGATTGCAGCGGGTGCTACCTTGGATTCTGTCCATGGCTATCAATTGTAGTCAGACGACAGGGCTTTCGGTTTTTCTGCTTCTATACAGCACTAGCGATGTGGTACTCTTGATTAGCCTATGAAATGGCGTGCATTACAAGATGGGCAAATCGTGAGTGGTGCCTGCGTGTCGAAGAGAAAATTTGGAATATGCAAGGTTGTTTTGCTGGTATAAAAATATAACAGTACCGGTATCCGTAGATTGATATGCAAATGCGAAGATACTTCTTTACACAGTCATCAAACTAAGTATAATTAATGTCATACTCTCGTAGAACGAGTGAACAGGCTTTCGGAACATGTCACTACTCAAGAAGTTCAGAGGAACACTCGATAGAGGTCGGTATTAAACGAAACGCTCGAGATGCTTAGAGACAACATTTTTTAGAGTGAGCGGCGAACTATATGTATGCTGTCCGGCACCCCACAGCATACTACGTCACTGCCTGGCGCTCCTGTCAGTCTAGCGCCGCAAACGCTGCTTGACTCATTTCCGACATTTTGATGGGCCAGGGGTGTCCGACTCCAGTGAGCTGTTGCTATTGATCTGGAGCTCATCCGACGTGCGCTTTCTGGATGTTCTAACATGAAATCCAGCGGTGTCGGGCCTCGCAGAAGGGACAGGTGGCAAGGATGGTGCAAGAGGCGAAGCAGATGAAGGACCCCGCGAGATCGGTTTGATTGGGCCAGTATTAGGAATGGGTTCCGCATGTAGGGTCATGTAAAGCTCTTCCGCGGGAAGAATTGTTGTGGGAGCTGACGGTCCCCTCGTCGTATCAGAGGTAGACGCAGGGACCGAAGCTTCCGTTGTCGAGTGCCGGGAAATCGGGACCGATGGCCGGCAGCCCTTCATTAGGCTGCGCGTTAATGGGTCCAAGCTGGGGACGAGAGAGAATTACAAGGGGTATCATAAAATGAACGAAAAAAAATCGGACCTGAAACAAGCATGTTGGACATTTGGGTGGGTACATTGAGAATTAAAAAAACGCATACCTTTGCAAGTTTCTGCCCGTCGGATAAAATATCAAGACAAGACCGCAGACCCTTCAAACACCACTGCCGTTCGAGCCAGGAAAGCAGGTAACGATTCCAGAAAGCCTGGAATGTACGGTTGAGCGTATCATTCCATGGATTTGGAGCACTGTGATAGATGAACAACCCAGTTTTGACATGCGTACTTGAGAGCGTCGGAAGCTGATTGACTTCGTTCCTGCGCCTTATCTGCGAAAGCCTTAAACACATACATAGCACGGATAATCTCCCTGTCAAGTGGAAAATCACCATCTGGCGATTCATAGTAGGTGAAATGGTCCCGGGGCATCAATGATAGGAACATTGGAAACATCAAGAAATCCGGCAAGTTCTTAACTGTTGGACTACTTGGAAAGTTGGTGGTAAAGGTAATGCTGGGACAATGATAAACTCGGTGATTGCTTCCAACGTAGTCGAGAATTCTTCCATAGTCACCCAGACAGACGCCGCAGGAGTAGATTGCCACGCTTGGCCATGGGGCGTCTGCAGCCATTCTCCCCCGCCCAGGGTCTGAAGCCAGTCTCGCGCACCCGGGGTCCGAAGCCAGTCTCGTCCCACGTGGGTCTGCAGCCAGTCTTGTGCTGCCTGGGTCTGCAGCCAGTCTCGTCCTCCCTGGGTCGGAAGCCAGTCTCGTCCTCCCTGGGCCTGCAGCCAGTCTCGTCCTCCCTGGTTCTGCAGCCAGTCTCGTCCTCCCTGGATCTGAAGCCACTCTCGTCCTCCCTCAGTCTGCAGCCACTCTCGTCCTGCCCGGGTCTGCAGCCACTCTCGTGCTACTTGGGTCTGCAGCCACTCTCGTCCTCCCAGGGTCTGCAGCCACTCTCGTCCTCCCAGGGTCTGCAGCCACTCTCGTCCTCCCAGGGTCTGCAGCCACTCTCGTCCTCCCAGGGTCGGAAGCCAGTCTCGTCCTGCCTGGGTCGAAAGCCAGTTGTGTCCTGCCTGGGTCGAAAGCCAGTCTTGTCCTCCCTGGATCTGCAACCAGTCTCGTCCTCCCTGGGTCTGCAGCCAGTCTCGTCCTGCCTGGGTCTGCAGCCAGTCTCGTGCTGCCTGGGTCTGCAGCCACTCTCGTCCTTGCTGGGTCTGCAGACACCAGTCTCGTCCTCCATGGGTCTGCAGCCACTCTCTTGCTGCCTGGGTCTGCAGCCAGTCTCGTCCTCCCTCCCATTCTCGTCCTGCCCAGGTCTGAAGCCACTCTCGTCCTTCCTGGGTCTGCACCAAGTCTTTTCCTGCCTGGGTCCCCACCCACTCTTGTTCCCCCTGTGTCTGTACCCAGTCTTGTCCTCCCTGGGTCTGCACCCAGGCTCGTCCTCCATGGCTCAGCAGCCAGTCTCGTGCTGCCTGGGTCTGCAGCCAGTCTCGTCCTCCCTGGGTCTGCAGCCACTCTCGTGCTGCCTGGATCTGCAGCCACTCTCGTCCTCCCTGGGTCTGCAACCACTCTCGTCCTCCCTGGGTCGGAAGCCAGTCTCGTGCTGGCTGGGTCTGCAGCCACTCTTGTCCTCCCTGGGACTGCAACCACTCTTGTCCTGGCTGGGTCTGCAGCCAGTCTTGTCCTGGCTGTGTCCCCACCCAGTCCCGTCCTGCCAAGGTCTGTAGCCAGGTATTCCCGTCCATGGTCCTCAGCCAAGGTTGCACATCTGACCTGTGATCACCCCGAAGCCATAGCATCCCGATAAGAACAGACACTGGCTTCGGTGCCTGACCGAGGAATGTCAATGAGTCCTTTAATCCACGGGGGTCCCCAGGTTGCATAGCTTGGCTCTGCTTCTTCAATTCTGAGAGCGCATCCAAGAGGGCCGTGGTTTCTGGATTCTCCTTTATCATCAAGCGGAGAGAGGAATCGGCGAGCAGAGAGTGGGGTGATGTGATTTCGTGTGCATGAGGGAAGCTGCAGTGTGAGGGGTCGGAGACATAGTCACGAATGGACGAGTGAAGGATATTCACGGGGAGACTGGTGTCGGTAGGAACATCCACGACAGACCGTAGCTGTATCAGCGTTGTCTGCACATCCCTGCCAAAACCAGGACCAAGAAGTTTCGAGATTTGCGAGATGGGAAGTGGGTCTGCGAGGGCGGCGACAAGGGACAGGTGCAGGTATGCCCGCGCGGGGTTGGCACACGTGGAGAGGATACGGTCGTATAACTTGTACACCTCCGTTCCTGGTAGCAGCTCACTCGTCAGCTCGAGCATGAGCTGTAACTGATCCCGGGGATCCTTGTCTTCATCGTCGATAATAAACTTCACCATTGTAGACGCCACAATGAAACGCCTGCCAGCGCGGCTCGCCAGCTGCTCAAGTTCATCCTCCGATGGCTGAGGGAAATCGGTATGGCGACTTGCCAGCTCTGTGAAGGAATGCCGCAAGAAAATAGAGATGTCCTTGTCAACGTCTGCACCGTCTAACGAGATGACGCCACCCTCTCCAGAAGTTCTCGCGGGTATCTCGCGCACCAACGGGTGCACCTCTTCGTTCTGCATCACTTTGCTAATATGCGATTCCGAGCGACTTGTGAGCAAAATGTGGGTCACGGGAAGGTCAGGCTCACGAAGAGCCCGTGCAAGGGAAAGTATGAGTTCGGTAAGTGCGTGTTTGGACGTGCATTCATCAAGGGCATCAACGACAAATGACAAAGGCGGACACCCGCGCAATCTGAGTCGAAGTTTCCGGAGGGGTTGGAGAAAGAAAGCCTCCATCTGGTCACAGAGAGGTGTGTCGGGGTCTAGTAGAGCGGGATTGTCACGGATAGCTCTGATCACATCCTTCCGGATGCTTGGAAAATTGGTGGCAAGCTGGTAGACAAGCGTTGCAAAGAAATATCCAGTCGTGCAACGTTTGGTGTGCTTGCGCGAGAAAAAGAATGTTCCCGCTAGTCGCTTTTCGACACTCGTCCCTTCTGTTATTTTCAGACCTCTCATCCCTCCAGCCACCGTGAACGCAACGGCAGACTTTCCGACGCCTGCCGTACCATGCAGCCAAATGAGTTGATTCTTCTCTGGGTCGTCTAGTGATCCGTGGATGTATTTGAGGAGATCCACCCTGGTCCCTTCCAAACATTTCGGGTGGGGCTGATGTTCAGGGGAGTTATATTGAGCACTCTTGACAGTAGCTTCAGAAAGCTTCGTCCAAAGTCCTTCAAAAACTATCAAGGAGGTCAGAGAACATGCGAGAGATGAGAGAATGGAAGTACTGACATTGATCCTCACTCATCGACGAAGGTTGTGATATGATGGAGTGGACCAACTGAAAATACTGGCTGAGTTCAAGGGTGCGGTTAGAAATGATCTGGGCGATAGTCATCTGGAGGGACGACGTACGAAGATTTGAATCAAAGCTTGTAAGTCGTGACAAGGCCTCGGCCGGGAAACGACCAAACCGCCGAAATACGAAGCGTCACGGAGACGGGATGGATAGATGGATGTTTCAATCAATTCTACTATAGAAAGTTCGCTGGATGGTTGTGGAATGAAGTTGAAGAACGAATGGGCGCTCGTCTGGTTGCAGACAGCAGAGGACACGAGGCTGCTGTGCATGCCGACATCATTGCTAGCCAGTCAGACAGAACCGCGTGTGGTGTCAAGAGGTGAACTAAAAATGGAGAGACGCGTGCAGTTGTGTGGACAAAGTCCATGTCTACAAATGCATCCCCTAGATTTAGTTCTGTAGATAAGTGTGATTAATTTCATATCGTATATCCCGACTCCTACCATGAATCTCAATTACAAGATCATCTAAAACATAGTACTGGGTTTCAGCTTCAATGCTCACGCCAGCCGCGTAAGTGCGGGAACCGAGGATGAGTGATGAGTGAAGTACTACGGACGTGTTCACTGTGAGTAGTGACTCACATCAATGATCGTGCGTCGTAGTTGTCTATTTGACAACAGCTTCCATTCCTAACAAGGCCAAATATACCGTCCTAATGATCCAACGAACTTCCAACTGCTAGTAGATCCGATTCAGGTCATGGACTACGTAGACCAGCCAAATAGCAATCTGGTGCGTGTACAGTATAATATATGACTTCACTCTCACAATGCATATATAGATCTGCTGCATCTGCCAGTAAGTTGAGTAATACTGCCTGGCCAACATCATAACACAACATCATCTGAATCTAGTGCCCCATTCACAACTCCTACGACCGCTCGGACATGCTTGCATACATTTTGTCACGATTGCATAACAGTAGCCGTGCAACACTCTCCTCAATGTCCCATCGACCGCTCCTCGCTTTCACTTGACGATCTATTACCAGCGAATCCAATCGTGAAACATGTGAGTGAGATACGTAGCACAATGTAGGCAAGATCCCTGACATACTCGCCTCAGCTCGTAGACGAACTCATCATCGAATGCCCCAACCGAGTCTCCGGATGCACTCAGACATTCCAGAGACAATTATTGCCCATTCACGTCAAAGACGCCTGCCAATATGTCGAGATCCCGTGTTCGGAAGAGCAATGTGACAAGCTCATCCTTCGGAAGGACGTTGGTAAGCATCAAGATGCTTGTGTGTACCGCTCGACGCAGTGCGATGGGTGTGGTGCGACTGTCAAGTACAGCGATCTCAGTGTGCGCTCCTATGATGGTTTATTCTCAATCTACTAACCAAGCGTGGATAGACTCACAATTCGGAGTGTCCTTCCAAGTCTGCCACATGCAGTTTCTGCTTCGAAGAGTTCCAGAGGTCACAGTCACAAGCACACTGCTGCCGTCTGTCTCGACTATGAAATTCCATGCACGCAGGCTAACAACGGGTGTCCCTGGACTGGTCCCCGGCGTCAGCTCTCTGACGAACACGCTCTCTCCTGCCCATACGAAGCTATCAAAGGATTCTTCTCCATCAACAACGTTCAACTATCATCCCTAAATACCGAAAACGCCGCTCTCCGACAAAAAGTCCACACACTCGAATCCGTTGTCCAGACCATGCGAAGAGACATCCAAATATTCAGAAATGTCCTCGGTCCATGGTACCGATCACACACCCAAGACCAAACCCCACCAATCGCTCCCCCATTCATCAACGCCTTCGACCACCCTTTCTCGGCACCGCCCGGTCCTTCTCCTTCCTACTCCAGAACCACTCCCAATCAAGCTCGACCACCTTCCTCCGCAGATCACGGAGAACTCATCTTTCCCGCGGCCCATAACGAAATCGATGCGCTCGCACCCTACTTCCCACTCCCACAAGAGCACGCATTCCAAGAATCCCATAATTATCCTCGATCACGCCGATCGTTTAGCGGGATCGTAGATCCACACTTGTCTCAACGAACACTGCCATTAACGCCCGTAGCGCCTATCAATCTCAGTACATCCCTCGAGGGCTCGCTGAGCGGCTTACGCGACTCCATAGCCGCTGTATCCACATCTGTCGATTCCCTAGCGCGTCGAAACGACATCGCGCTTACGAACGAGAGCATGCGTCTGAATGAAGAACTCGGCTCTCTCAAATACGCCGTTCACGGCATCCGACTCCAAGTACGTCCCGCTTGCAATCTTGTTATCTTATCACTTCCTTCTATCTCTATTTCAATTTGCATCATGCGGCGTCGTTCTAATGCTGTTTTTCGGTATAGCTTCATCGTTTGATGATGGACAGGAATGCACAGGTGACCGGGAGAGGTGGAGAACCGCCTTTAGGTCTACCCGGTAATCAGACTATCTTTCACCCTCCGATATCGATGATGGCACCTCCGTTTCCTGGGACGCCTGGGACGAAGCTCTGACCAAGCCCTGCAGTTTATAGTCGTTCGATCTCTTGTTATCTTACTGTAATTGACTATGAGTATGATTATCTATCTATGGGATTCGTCCGATAGGTCGCTGCTTAAACCAATTATCAGCTTTTCTTTTGAATTAGGGGTACCGGCTCAAGAGCCAACTTCGAGTCTCGACCAGTCTTTGTTCTCGCTTCTCCGGGATCGCGATCTTAAAACCAGCCACGACGACTACCGCCCAGGCCCTGCCCCTGTACACGACGCGACCCTGTCGATCCCCCAAGACACATTGCACCAAAACGGTTACGACTGAATTCACCAAAGCATTAAACTAAGTACATTAATTTAGGTAGAGCCTCAACCCGAGCAAAAATCGCACGAGACAAAAATATGATGGGATAAAGATGGTGTTGGATGAGCAAAAAAAGAAATGGAGATGGAGATAAGGAACCAAAGAAATAGAGGAGGCGAGACACGGACTATGACGGACTAGGAGACAAAACAGAAAACAGCAAGCATGACCAGGATAACGATGAGCAGGGGGGTAGCTAACGAACGAGCGACAGGGTGGTGGACAACGGAACAAAAGGAACGTGCTGGCAGTGCAAGTACTGAGTGTCAGTATGAGTATTGGAAAAAAAAGTAAAGGTAAATAAAGCGATGGACATAAAGCACGACGAAACGACAGATTGGAAAAAAAAGCCCATGAAACCACAACCAAATTAGTTTGCAGCGACCATGGAATAACAGCAGCGAGCAAGGAAGTAGTAGATTATGGTACATGCGAATTCCAGACGGACGGACGAGAAGGACACGAGAAGGACGACGGTCTAGGAAACTCGACGGCCGCCTCAGTTATAAGAACTGAACCGCTCCCCACCATGCCCCACGCTATTCGCGGGAGGCACAGCAAAAGAATATTCAGCCGGAGGGGACACATACGAGTTCATACCACCGGCAATTCCAATATTAGCGGACGGAGCAGAGCTCAACGAAAAACTGCTCTCTGCTGGGTACTGCAACCCAGGTTGGGCGTATGAACCTTCTGTGGGAGGAAACGTGCTGTCGCGCGGGAATGGCGGATAGTTTCCTGTGTGGGAATATTGGTTAGATTCCGGAGCGAAATGGTAAGAATTGGATGGGGACGCCGTGTCTACGGGTGTCGTGTATGAGGAATTGTGCTCGAGGTTGTTCTGGATGTGACTGTGCGGCACTCCTTCTTGGATGGTGGGTATACTGGGCCTGCGACTTGCTGTGGCGGGCTCCGTGGGAGCCAGATAGGTATTGGCGCTAGTTTCAGGTGGGAGCTGCGTAGAAACACGTCAGCATCTCGTCAGAGACATTCAAAGTAAAATGACTAATTACAGGATTGTAACCAAACGAAGCATCACTCGTTCGCAGACCTGAAGGGCCAGGGTCCTTTCCGTATCCAGGGTGCGGACTGCCACCGGGCGAAACAGTGGAAGCAGGGGAAGTGTACCCAGGTTCCTGTGATAACAGGTGCTCCCTGTGTTGGTAAGCAAACGAAGACGCGGCGTTTAAGTGAGCCTCGTTGAGAGAGCCCTGGCTGGACCGCATGTTCAGACTGGACATGCGCGTCTCGAGGTTGGATGCACTGTAACGTAAAACGTCAAGGAACGAACGTATTGATCGTAAAAGCACAGCATACCAAGACCCTCTCCTGCCATTCGGATCGAAATGATCGACGCCCACACAGCTGCTGACGTCAGAATAAATTGCGCTGGTTGCGCTGGTGTCGCTCCCACATATGCTAGCAATCGAACCGAATCTAGATAATCCAGTGGAACTGTATGAGTCCTCCGTGTCCTGATCTGCCTCGTTGCGAGGAAACGCCCATGCATGCATATTCCCGGGGGATTCTGCATCCGGCGAGGCATGCGGAGGCGACGCGGATGACGGAGCGCCAAACTGAAAATCAGGCTTTGGCAGGGGTCCAGGAATAGGCGACGGGAGCGCTCTGGAGCTCGTTGTAAAGCGGTTATCCGAGAGCCGGCGCGACATGTGCGAGGACGGAAACGGTGGGCGTATCTCTGGTACAAGAGAGGAGCGAGTAGGCGCAAAGACATGGGGCTCTGATGCTCTATGAGCCATAGAAGGGCGGGGGTAAGGGGTGTAGGAAGCAGAAGAGCCGTAGCTTGTTGCACGAATGCTTGGCCCACCGAGGCCGGACGGTGGACGGGCCATGGACTGACCCGACCCTGCAGGAGATATGGGCGGCCTGAGAAATATCGCGTCATTCTTCTCCTTTGCAACGCGTGCGAACGGATGATGCATGAGCCTAAGGAGACTGACGTCCATGGACTTGCGTCTATCTGGGAAGTGGGTAGACGGCTGGCTGGCGTCTGTGCTTGGCATGGACATGGTGATTGGCAGCGACCCTCTGCGTGCGTTCAGAAGGTCATTGTTGTCCTGCCAAGTTAAGTCTGCTGGTAAAGGGCGAACATGAGGGGGAATTTCTGCAGGGGTGGGTGGGTTACTGTTCCAGGCTTGTGTAGGCGGCGCAGGAGGAGAAAAGGAAAACTTCGTAAGAGGACTTTCAGCTATGGGCGATCGCTCCACTGTGTGTGGCTCTGGTGAGGGTGGTTGATCGTCTTCTGCAGGGTGCGTGGGTTTTTCCGTTGGGGTGGAAGAATTGGAAGAGTCGTTGGGAGAAGTGTCCCTGGAAGAGTGAGACTTTTGAGGGGAATCAGCAGAAGGAGAATCATGCTGAGTCGAGTCCTGAACTCTTTTGCGAAGAGCCTTGTCCTTTGCACGCCTAAGAGAATAAATGAATTGAAATGGAATGAAGAATGAGGGCGAAAGTGATATACCTGTTTTGAAACCACACCTTTTGGTGACACGCGAGATTGTGAAGTGAGGACGCGACGAATTGACGTCAAAGGAACTAAAACGCACCTGAACTGCACGTGGAAGCATATCAAGTTCTGCTGCTAACTTTTTACGCAGAGCAGCATTTGGCTTTGTGTCTTTACGAAATATATCTTCTAGGACCTTGAGCTGTGTACGAGAAGTGCGTTTTCTATGCTTGACCTCGTTGGGAATATAAGGAAAGAAAGTTCTGAAGTCGACGGTATTTGGATCTACACCTGGAGGGAACAATGAAGGAATACAGGTAGTGCCAGTGGTGTACCTTGGACTTTGGTCCATTTGGTTTGGAAGGAAGTAACTGTGAGAAGGAGTAGGAAAGAGATCGACGCGATATAACGCGGACAGAGGATTGGTGTGGGAGGGAGAGAAACGAGAGTGAGGCTTGGCAATAAAGCCAGGGTCCATATTATAGAGTTTACGATCTTCCGTGACACAAACAAACTTTTATCGATTTGAACCGTGAACTTGAATGTCCCATGAAACGTTTGAAAAGATGCTCTAATGAATTATAAACGAATGAAAAGGTAAGCTTAGTTAGCGCTGAAGTTTCAGCTAGCAGCTCACTTACTGCCTTGAAAAGAAAAAAAAAATAGTTGCAGTTCGTGGCTGTGGAACGTTGCTAGGTCGATGAGTCTGGGGTCACTGTCAAAACAAACTGTCATCAGTCCAGGGTTACTTCAGGAACTGTACCAGGTGAAACCGTACCGTCAACGACGACGACAACGACGGCGAACGAACTGCGGGCAACGTGGAGTAGAGAGTCAAGAAAGAAGAAGAGTCTCGTGAATTTATGACCCCTCCCTTATTGCAACTCTCGATCTTCAGATTCTCATCAACGGCAACATGATGCAACACGTAGATCTAAAGCTCGCCTAGATTCACCATAGCATGCTCGGGACATCGCCACCCTTTTCTTCTTTTCTTCTATCAACACTGCATCTCCAATCATAAGCTACCTTCTCTTTCCGCGGATGCACAAGAACCCTCTCCCTCAATAGTTAGGGTCCTGCTTCTTAAATCAAACCATCTGTTTAATACATCCCTCTATCTGATCCCCGTCGAACCCCGTCTCTAATCACATCAGGTAGATCTACTGCCTCGGTGGGCCTAGAACAAATCGAAAAAAACACTATCATATTGCGCATAAAATCTTAATATTACGAACTATGTATGGGTTACGGTTTATCGGTATGCATAACAAATCCCTTAGTACCAATTCACAATCAAAAGCCTAGAATGTGGTGAGACAGATCATGTGCGTGGTAGGTATATCAATATATGGATGGATGAAGGACGTGAGGTGGTCATAGATATCGTGCAGTGAGTGTGGGGAGGGTCGCGTCCTTAAACAAGATCGCAAGGTAATATGTTATACTGGCAAACAATGTCCCAAGAAACATACAACCAAAAATTCACATTTTGAGGGTTTTCTTCCAACCGGGTATGAGGTTCCGTCGTCAGCGAGTTTCGTTTTTCATAGGCTCAGGTCCATGGCGTCGTAGTTGCGGCCAGAGCGATCAAGGATCTCATCCAAGAACGTATGGGAAACCCCTGCAAGCGGAGATGCAACGAACACAGAGGTACCGTTCCGTTTGGCTTCCTCGTACGTGCCTTCCATAGCCGCGCGAGCTCGGCTCACAACAGCATGCGCGCAAACAGCCTGGATATTCACGCGCCTAGCAGGATCAGTCCGCATCATGCTCTTAATCAACGCAAACAGTTCCGGACTCCCGTCCAGATCCATCTGGCTGAAATCCTCCTGCCGTAACCTATGCCATCCATCTCCCCTACAAACAAACCAAAAGTCAATCACTACCTTCCAAAAAGAAAATCACATGTCAAACTCACTGATCAGGCACAACGATATTCGTGGCCGTTTCTAGCATCGTCATCCCAAGACTGCAGAATCATTAAAACATCAGGGTCCACTCGATGCTCACGCCCATATCCACGGTTCAACATACCTGAAAATATCGGCAGCCTTGCCGTACGTGCCCTGCAGGACTTCCCGCGCGAGGTACACTTTGTCCCCCTCGCGTTCGAACGCGCCTCCTGGTCGGGGCCACACCGAGGCCATTCCAAAATCCCCGATCTTGAATCGACCTTCGCGAGTGAGGAAGATGTTCGCCGGCTTAAGGTCTAGATGAATGATTCCTGCTTCATGGATGAAACGCAGACCCTGCAGGCACGAGGTTAATATCCAAGAAAAGACATGTCAAGACAGAAACTGAGGGTGGAGAATAGACCATACACAACATCTTCTTCTCAGATCAGATGATTGGACGAAGTGAAAATATGCATGTATAACGAAAGAAAAGAAGGGACAAAAAAAAGTTTTTCCGCAGGGCACTCACGTTACTCAAGTCCACCATAATCTTCCACACGCGCGCCTCGTCCAGGCGCGGGAACGCCCGCCCGTACTCCCATAAGAACCTCGCAAAATTACCGAGCTCGCAGAGCTCTGTGCGTATGAAAAGTGTGTCGTCCTGCTCCCAACTGTCCACATACGTCAGCACGTTCGGGTGAGCACCCCGCGCCGACAGTTGTGCCAATATATCCACTTCCTCTCGCAGTCGCAGGCTGTCATCATATGTCAGATAAGCAAAGACGGATCTCCGGATGGCAGAACAACACACCGATGCCGAGGACCTTCGAATGGCTTGGACCGTTTGACAGCCCACACGGTGTCCTCAAGCCCGCGCCCGATCTTAGCGCGCACTTTCATGACCTTTCCAAACTCCCCGCTCCCAACCTGCTCGACCTCAACAAACTCCTTCTCAAAACGTCCAGCGTCCGAGACGTTCCTCACGTGCTCAATAGTAGACATCTTACGTGATCGTGGTCCGAGCGGAGAATGCGAATGAGTCGCGGACGTTTTCGAGGGCAGATGCCGCGCGATCGTGGGGGAGTTCAATGAGATCGCGGAGCTATTCGAGCTCGAGCGTGAGCCCACGGTCTCCACGGTCAAAGTACGTGCTGCGGGCATCGGCCAGTCTAAACCGCGAAATACAATGAGACGGCCGATCACAAATGAATACGGAGCCGGACGCACCCTTGAGATTAATGTTTCGCCGTGTGGGCGTCCCACCTGCGCTTTCCCCACTCGAGAACGCCCCACTGCTACTGCGGCGCATGAGCCACCTTCCGGCAGGGCGGCCAAGCCCGAGACCCTTGTACTGCTTCCTCGAACTGGGGCTAATAGTTTCCTCGTCTTCTTCAGTATCCGATCCACCAGTCTTGATCGTCACAGCGTTTCCTTTCGCAAGCGGGAGTGGAAACGCAGCAGGCAAACTCTTCCGTGGCTTCTTCCCATTCCCATTCCCATTTCCCTTGCCCTCCGCACCATCAAATGAAAACCCAACCTTTGATGCAACAGCACTCTGCCACGGTCGCCCACCATCAAGCCCAAAGTGGGTCTTCAGCTTCTTCACAGGCGTTCCAGGGGGCTTCTTGCCCTCGGCTGCGGAAGGTTTCCCACCAGCCTCGAGGGTACGTAGGATGAACGCATCGACGTCGTCCTCGTCATGATCAAAATATTGATATGGATGGGATTGATTGAATGAATGAAGATGCGTGTCGTCAATGCCCGAGATCCTTGGCCAGCCGGAAAGTGCACCAGGCACGATTCCAGGCGTAACTAGATCATCGCCATTGTCATTATCAGAGTAAATAGAACTCGAACTCGTGCTTAAAGCCGAATTTCGCGCGGGCATCAACTCGTCGTCGCTGAGAACGACACCAGAGTCGCGTGGTTTATACTTGGAGGGTAGCAGTCCTTCTTTGCCTTTATGTGACCGTGGAGAAGGCGTTCCCTCTGTAATGCTAAATACAAACGATGATTCGGTTGGGCCTTCGAATAACATGTCCTCGTCGTCCGAGTAGACCGTGCCCGGACCGTCATTCAGAGGCGAAGAGTTTGGCGAGGGTGTGTCCAAACCCGACCGCAGCGTCCATGGCATTGGGGCAGCGGAGAAACTAGCCGAGTCTGGGCCTGCATAGCTATGTCGATTGGACGGGCTGAGACGGGACTGTATGCACAGATCCAGGGCAGCAGCAACGGAGGAATTAGTCCGCGTGCGCGGGCACTGCGCAGATTGAGGGATGGAGGGCCCGAAGAAGAGAGTAGCCGAACTATTGGATGTCATTCGGGCAAAGGGACGGGGGCGAGGCTGAGAATGCAAATTTGGACGGGAGGGTGAGTTAGAAAGGAAAGGATTTGGGCCACTGGACCCTGTGAGTCGTCTTCGTGGTACAGGGGAAGGCGGGCCAACAAAGGAGGTGGGCCGATTGCGATCGCGAGATACAGAAGGAAATGCTACTGGGACAATGGGTGGCTTCATACTGGAAGCTTCAGCCTAGAGTAAAGTTTTTATCAGCACAATGAATTTTTTTTTACCGGTGTGGCTTCTAACCTTGGGTGATGGAGTGTGGTTCACACTCTCGAGGAGCTCAATGGAAACGGGCCTCGAACGTGCCCGACGCTTGATAATGTGCCCTCCTGGAGAGATAGCTTCAGTAACCTCATCCTTTGCGCTACCTTTCTGTGGCACTCGCGCAGCATTGATAAGGAGAGATTTCTTCGGGCTAATAGACCGGGATTTGCATTTGCGGAGCGCAGGCAGCCTTTGTACGGGTTCTCCGTCGGAGTCCCGATCTTCTATGATACCCCAGTCCTCATCTGAGTCATCAGGATCACGAATCCACAGGCGCTTCATAGTTTCTGCCTGTTTCTTGACAAATGCGTCGGTGTCAGCCTTACTCTTTGGCTGGGGAGTAAAGCGAGGTGCTGGCAGAGGCGCAAGACGGTGGAAAGCGATACCAGATGAAGGGTCGGGTTTCGGAGCAGAGATATTAAGAGGGGTGCACGTGGCTGATGGAACAGGACGCAAAGGCGTCGAGAAGTCGCCACCGCCGGATTGCGCCGATTTGCGTTTGGTACCCACACCCACACGATGCGCAGGCTGCGAATTGAGTTGCTTTGCGGCCAGTATGGTACGATGCGAATCCTTGACTGGCGTGAGCAGTGGCTGAGTTGACGCGTGATGAAAGAAAGGGGAAGATACAGCGGATGAAGAGGATAGGAAAAGGGTCGCTTCGTCATCGTCTAACATGATTGGTTTAGGATGTGAGATGGGGTGTAGACGGTGTACTATAGGGGGTGATTTGAATGGAGATTGTAAGAAGATATCGCTGTCGTCGTACTCCTGCTCCTGAGCCAGTTCATCTGTGTTATGTTTGGCATCTGCTGGGAACAATGGCCGTCGTCTAAGAGGAGACGGTGTCAACATTGGTGAAAGATGCTCGGATGACACCCTGAACTTTGGGGGAGTCTGACTAATGTGCTGCGCGACAGCCTGGGGATATTGGCGAGATGCTCTGGTCGCGTGCTCTGGTTCTGGATTTTTGTACAGAAGCTATGTACTGTGGGACAGACGTCGAGACGAGCGTCGTCATCGTCGCCGCTGTTTTATCGCTGTCGTCCTCGTCGTTACTGATGTTGTCGTCGCTGTGCTTAACGTTGGGGAGGAACAAAGGATGACAATATGGAAAGAAATCAATGAGAAATTAATTTACAGCAGTGGGTTTATGGGCCACTTTATCGACCGTGGGAATACCACTTAGTTCCACACTCAACAACGTCATGTGACCGCGTATTTGCATCCGTGGAATCTTTTTTCTATTTGTTCGTGTTATTTCTTGCTACCTATGTCGATCGCCGTCGTCGTTACACGAGGCTACCGCGACCGTTGCGGTTATTATTTCGTCACTTTCCATGACAATTATCCGGAGCCGTCGCTGTCCTAATATTGTTCAAGCAGACAAGCACCAGCCTGTTTGTTTCACAGCTCTTCATTGGCTGAAACTCGCCTGAAATATGTTTTGCCTCTTGGACTCTAAATCAGTTGTCATGTACGCAGTTGATAGCTGTCGTTTGGCTGCGGTTGACCAAGTCGCGGAAATTAAAAATATCCAATACGAGATAATCCTCTCACTACTTCTCGCGCGGCCTCGCCTGCCCTAGCGCTATTCTCTCGTTCCCATCTCCCGACTCCTGCCTTACATAAAATGGGAATGTGCTTCGAATTTTTGTTCCCTGTCTTGACGCACAATCATCGAGCTTTTGTCATGTCTTGTCAACACTGGTGGTTGTACATCATCGTTGGGTTACGACCACAGCTCTAGTGCCACTCATTGTTCCTGCACAATATTCCCTTTGTGTTACGAATACAGTTATGAGCATTGTTTCAGTACGTACAGTTGTCCTAAGCAACTATTGGAATTTTTGACATCGTTTTACCACTCCGCCAAGTCATGTGCCCAGAAGCTTGAAGGATGACATCGATGATCAATGACTCGCTCTCCTGCCCAGGTCTGCATATGACTTTGCACATACCAAATTGCTGACGTGGCCTTATGGATCGTTTCATCGTTTGCAAACGCAGTGCTGTGCGTCTCTCGGCACGCTCGGAACATACTGAAGTAGCTTTCAATCAAACTTTTGAAAAGCAAATACGCGACCGAGTCCCTGTTAGCGGAACTCAACGATTCAATTCAATTTGTCGTCATCAAATTTTACCTGCCATCTCGTAACTATTTTCCAATCAATCGTGGTGGCGCATGTACTCCTGCATGCCACTGCAGTAAGCTTGCTCATTTCTGTTCTGCAGTTAACCCCGTAACATATACGCGCCACATTAATATTTAATGACTCCTGGTTTGGAATTCCGACCTCTACTACCCAGTCAGTAACACGCTGATAAACCGTCTTCCATACCACCCAACTGTCCAGTCTGTTCTGCACGATTCTCGTTAAAAAGGCCTTCCGGTGCGAGAACTCCCAAACCATCTACTCACCTCGGAACGCATCCGCATAATTGGTATTCTTTCATGGCGAGAACACCCAGAGAACAGCTCATGGCACTGTCACACTGCACTGGCAATGTCTTGTGACCACGCTTCTTGGAAGTGAATAGGAATTACAGCTACAGAATGAACATTGTTTCAGCGACAGTTCATAGATTATTAAGCTCCAGTGACCAACGGCTGTGAATCACTGACTCTCATACGTGGCTCTAGCCAGCAGTTCAATTACCAATTCTTCATTGACGTCAACTTCAACCGCAGACACCACTAGCGATCCCTAATTGGCTCTGGCCAGGGCGGATATCAGCGGTAGCATTCTCTCGCTCCTCACAACTCACAATATCGATTTCGTCTTCATCGTCAAAAGTCAGCCCCAAACTCTAAGATAAGCATTCTCTGTGGTGTCCATTTGAATTTCGACAAGATGGCTTTATCTGTCTTCCCTCTTCTGCAGTAGCTAAGGGGGAGGCTAACAAACTGAGGACTTCTGTTCATCATGGTGGCGTGGCAATTGCCAACCTTGGTCTGTCCACCAAATTTTGATTTTTTTTCGGAACATGTATTCACAACTCCGACTCGCGCGAGACTTGTTGAATTACACGCACGACCGTGACAGCTTACTACTGTCTGTGACAACTTTCATTCGACGTTCAGAATTTCTTCGCAACACGACAGACTACAGAACTATGACGGTGCGTGGAGTGATTCGATGATAACGTTCGTGACTGTCACTGCATGCGTAGTCATCACCGTAAAGGCTGTAGCCGATTTCTCGTCGACGCCGCAGCCATGGGCAGATGTATACGCGCACTCTGTGGTATGTATGCGAACGTGCGAAGTTTATAATAGTGCGGAATTGGAGCCTGACGACCAAGGTCCTGTGCTAGAATCTGTTGACTAGGACGTCGCAATGGTGAATCATGCATGCATGCCTCGTACGATGACAGACATCTGGATGTGGATCATCGTTGTCATGTTGTCAAATAATGTGTTTCCTAACGATTTGATAAGTTTCATTGATTTACCGACCCTACAGCCTCCTATAACCAAGTGGTAAAAGCACGTAATTCAAGCAGTTATCCTGCCAAGTTCTGTCTTGGGTTCCGTGGCAGGAATAACACCGCCGACCGAGGATTCTCCCCGAGGCGCGGCACCAACGAAATTTCAGAATAAGAATATCGAGGTACTTATGCTTGCAAACAGGCTGAATGTCGAACCCCCAGGTATCCGTCGGCGTCTTATTTATTTATTTTAATCTGGTTTATGGTCCAGTGGGGCTGAGCCCAATGGTGGACAGTGCATGTGCTCCGTCGGCGTCTACTTGCTACCTGTAATGTTTGATGCGGTAACCAAACTGACGGGCCTTTATGTATGTCACGGTGTGTATCATGATATCGCGGGCCAATGTAATGTCGTAACTAGGTCCTTGAATTTTTAACAAACCTCGCGGAAGGACTCGATTCTCACCGCAGCCACCTATTCTGTCTTTTGCAGAGACTCTAGAGTGAATGGGTTTCGATCGCCGCGCCTCTGCCAGCAGCTCTCTTACTTGAGTGAATGTATTGGCCACGCCCTTGACAGCAGCTCTCCCACTTGAGTTACTTACGTGGCTGACTGCCTCGCTATGGCTGGCTTTGCAGAAGTTAACCCTTCTCCTGAACGTCCCATCCAACCCCACCCTACCCGGGGCCCGCCTGTATCTTTGTGCCCGAGTTCTTCTTTAATATCATTACCGATAACCAAACTCCAACCAAAATAAGTCGAGCAGCTTGCACAGGACCCCTGACATTTACCCCAGAGTCTGTAACGAACTTGCCCCTTAAGCTAGATTTTCACCGGTATATAGTAAGAGCATCCCCAACTCTCCTGTTGGCATACAACTTTGACGGATCATATCCTCCGAGTCTGGACCTCGACAAATGCATTTGCAGGTGAGTGGAACTCCACACCAATCACCTATGTTGACGTGTCCAGCCGCATTCAAGTTACCCCAGAATATGTGGAGGGGTATCCCGGTGGGATGTCTATCCCCTTTCGTCGACGAGCAGATAAGTAAGGTTGAACAACAAGCACCTTCCATTAGTGGGAGTCAGACTTGGCGATTCACGTCTCATGCCTCGATTCTGACTCCGATTTTGGAGTCGGTTCTTCAAAGCTTCAACGTTGTCAACCCGAATCGACCGTAAATTTGAATGCCCCCGATTCTCTCATCCATTGCGCTTAATGATTGGTATGTAGATATGTAGATATGTATGTATGTCCAGTTGCAAAACTGTACCAACTACTACTACGTCATGGCTCGGTACACCCCGCTGGTCAGCAATATGTTGATGTGCCCAACAGCTGTTGCGAGATCTAGACTTTCTCCAATACAGGAAGATGCGTCAGAATTTAGCCCAGCGTCGACGTGCTCGTCAGGTTAAACAACAAATTGATGATGTTGCATTCAACGAGTTTGCCAGCGATGCAGAATCTGAGTCACCCACTACCACCAGTACTACTGATTCCACTTTCACGGGCATCCGAGTCTGACGGGCACTCTGCGTCATTTGTTTGTAGTTCCGTGATTTCTGTCGTATATTTAATTCGTAAAAAAAACTAATTTAGACATATCATGATGAAATGAATCGTTGAAACGGCTTTGTAATTATTTTATGTGTTATCTACAGTACATCAGAGCTGGAAAGAGTCACATCAAGGATCCAGGAACCCGGGGAAGGTATACCGTCAGCAACGAGATTTGTGGACACCTCGTTATGCACGTAGCTGGTGTGGGTGGTGCTTTCGTCGAAGGGTGCGATTTTTTTTTTGAATTATAAGCTCTCGGATAAGATTTTTAGCACGACGTCGAGCACGGCGAGTATGACGCAGCGGCAATGCTGGTATGAACGCGAAGATGACAAGGTCATCATATGCAATCATCGAGTGAACTGAATCCGATGGTGACGTTCACAGTTGGAAGCCGATTCACCGATGATTCACCGTTTTCGAATCGAACAAGAATTGACCATCGACTGTGTCACTATATTGAAATTCATCTCAAAAGTATTGAATCGGCCAACTCACTTTAGACGTGGCCCATCATTAATGGCCGGACGTTGTTATGTTAATCCTTGCGAGAGAAGTTACCCAGGCTCCTATTTGTATGACCATCAACTTTGAAGTTAAATGTTGTTGCGGACTCGGTGGCATTAACTACTTTAACTTGGGCGCTAATCAGTGATGCCTTCCAGCGGGCTCCGTCGCAATTCGGGTTTTAGATGCTATAAAACTATGACTCCCACACAACATATCCTCACTTCTGAGATCTCCTTCCGACATCGACTGCACTTGTCCACATATTGGTAGGTAATCATTCGTGGTTATCCGCTAGTTATCGTGGGTCACGGTGCTCAGCACTTGTTATAAATTCCCAGATCAATATTCCTCGCCATGGGATCATTCGAAGATCATTCAGTAGGCGTGTACGATGTCATTGGCCTTGGATTTGGCCCGGCAAATCTTGCTGTTGCTGGAGCGCTACTGGAACAACCAAGAGAGGTAGATCAACCCAATGTACCACACAGTGGAATTCATTGGTATCCCAGACCTGCCCGATATCTGTGAACAAATCCCTCTTTATTGAGCGATATCACGAATTCAAATGGCATCCGGGTATGCTCCTCCCAGGGTCCCGTATGCAGATTAGGCAAGTGTAATTCTATGTCGACCGCATTTTGAAACTGAGAGTAGGGAACACAAGTTACCTGAAAGATTTAGCAACCCTGAGGTCACCACAATCTCCCATCACCTTCCTTGCGTACTTGCACTCCCAGAACCGTCTGGTAGACTTCATCAACCTGGGCTGCACTACTCCGACGCGGAAGGAATACGCAGATTACCTTGCCTATGTCGCGCGGTACGTGCAAGGTCAAGGCATCAAGGTCGCGTATGGCGAAAATGTCATTGCAATTGAAGAAGGGGATAAGGGCACTGTGCAGGTCCATAGCAGAGTGCTTGCCACTGGCGAAACTAGAATTCGTCGTGCAAGTCAGTATCGATCCATTGCAATGTTGCCATGCAGGAATTGACTGATGATTTTTCAGAAAATCTAATCATCTCGCCAGGAGGTTCACCATGTGTCCCGCGGTGTATTCAAACCATCCTACCTCATCCTCGCATCATTCACAGCTCTGAGTACTTATCTTCTGTAGAACCGATGTTGGTCACGATGAAGGCAACCACTCGGTCACTCAGAATTGCGGTTGTTGGGGCTGGGCAGTCCGCAGTGGAAATACTGATCGACCTCCACTCGCGGCTGACTAGTATGGGTAAGAGTGCCGGCCAAGCGCACAACCTCCACCTCATCATTCGTGGTGGTTCGCTGAAACAGAACGATGGTGGTCCATTTGCGAACCAGGTATACAATCCGGAGGGTGTAGATGTTATGTATAACTTGCCAAGTGACACTCGAAGAAGAGTGATGGCAGACTACAAGCCCACAAATTACGGGGCGGTACATCCGCGTACGCTTGATTCAGTGAGCTTGCATGTTTTTGTTGCTAATTGATCGCAACCAATAAATGTGACAACAGCTCTACGAAGTCATGTACGACCAACAAGTAGACGGCGGCATGGCTAGACGCAAGGGAAATACGCTGCCTGTGACCAGTGCACGATGTTACCATCATACCCCACAGTAATCTATCATCAGCGGAGATCAGCACACATTCTCTGCAAACCTCCGCAGAGACAGATACACTATCGGTTCTTGTGCAGGATACCCTCACACAGGATTTCTCCGAGGCGACGTATGATGCTATCGTCTGCGCTACTGGCTACGAGCGACATTCTTGGATGAACCTCTTGAAATCATCCAGCTTAGGCAAGCGCTTCGGTTTGTGCGCTAGCTCAGATAAGACGTGCCTCGCTGTGGAACGCGATTTCGGAGCGGCCGGGAAGAATGGCGATTTTGTAGCTGCCGTGAACGGAAGGAATGGCGTATTTAAAGCGGCCGCGAATGGAAGAAATGGACATTCACGGACACTGGACGCGGGTAAAGACACTGAGGGGGTACATGTGCCACATGCATCCTTGGAGGCCAAAGTTTCTGGTACGCCACTACGTCCCCGAGTAACTGAGAATATTTCTCACCAGCACAACAGATACGCTCTATATTTCACGACGTTATAGACTTCTTCCACTGCCAACAGGCTGGTCATGAATTTATTCCAAAGATCTACTTGCAAGGTTGTGCAGAGGAAACACATGGATTAAGCGAGACGCTATTGAGTGTGACTGCAATTAGGGCAGGAGAGATGGTGGAAGACTTGTGTTCGAATTATTAGGGTGTTTAAGAACCGATAATGCACAGGATATGGGTTTTGGGGTTTTACAATAACAGTTACGGTCTACTCTGGGATATGGCACTTTTTGATTTGTGAAATAGAACCTCTGATACCAGATGTGTTGAATGTTACTTCTATTGAACTTCGAGTCCATCATCGACTAGATTTGACACGGCACGACACGGTAGCCTTCGTCTACTTTTTTTTTCGAGATTCGAAGAGATGAGTGCAAACGATGTGTTGAAGAGTTTTCCCAAGCTTCAGGGGCACGCCACTTTTGGAAATGACTACTTACTATTCGGGGCTACTACCTACAGAATAGACTCATAAATCGGGCTTGCACACAACCCCACATAAATTCCAATTTTGCTCCCATGAAGCTGTCTTATCCTTGTTTATCTGAAGCTAATCACAATGACCTTGCGCTCGCACTCAGGATAGCCCGGCACTCTTCCTGTGCTACGTGTGATTCTTGCCCTGGCTTGCGACCCCCAGCAAGCGTCGAGGTGGTTCTAGATGATGATGCTCACCAAAAGTCTCTACTCGGCGATCTAACGCAATACGGCTCCGACGAAGAGGATGGCCCCGCATACCTCGAAACGTGTATATGTGGCCACGATGTAACAGACCACGGTAGTCAATTAGTCGCCTTAGGACGGGAGGAATTTTCTCGCAGAGCACGTCTTGCAACTCGTCTTGACGAACTTCTTCAAGTATGTCTTCTCGCACGCCATTACATACACGCTGACAGCACGCGCATCGCGTCAGGAGGCAGACAGGCAACTTGATTTCAATTATACAGATGAAGACATCGACTCCCTCAGGCAACAAATGAAGATGCCCGTCTCTATGGTTAGCATAGCGTCTCCTTCCATCCGTACGTCATTTTTATTGATCCTTCCTGCGACCCTCTCAAGTGTTTCAGAACAATCTTCTCCAGTTGATCGACCAATGTCCCCGGCTTCTTCCGTACTCAGTGACGAGCCTCCACCTTCAAAGCGTCGGCGACTGTCTTCCTCTTCACTCAGCGATGCAGAAGAAGAAGAAGACGATGATGACGACGACGACGATAAACCTTTAGCTGCCCAAGTTGCCGATTCGAATGCAGCCACCGGAACGAGTTCTAGGAAGGCGCTGACGCAAAGGAGTGGAAAGAAGACCTCCAGTATGAAGTCAAAGGCGCAGAAGGCTCCCACGGGAGACAAAAGACCAGAGAAGAATGGCGTTGCCCATGGTCGCAGCTCGGATTTGAAAGTAAAGGTCGAAGATAAGATGGACGAGGGTCAACTCACCCGCCTTGCAACTGGAGTTACGGTGGACACGGGGCCAGCATCCTCTGCTGTAGTAAGTTTTATTCCCATTTCTCGCTTGACTGACGCTTATGCCGTTCAAGCCTTCCCACAAACCCGAAAAAGCTGCTTTTATTGAGCTGCGCAAGGGGATTATTGAAATAACTGCAGTGGAGAATGATCGACAGCCTCGCTCTATAGTCATTCTCACTGGTCTAAAGACCTTATTCCAAACACAGTTGCCAATGATGCCGCGCGAGTATATCGCGCGTCTAGTCTATGACCACAACTCGAAAGCACTCGCGATCATCAAACGTGGTTATAAGGTCGTAGGTGGCATTTGCTACAGACCTTTTCCGCATCGTGGTTTTGCGGAAATCGTTTTCTTTGCTACTGCATCCGTGGA
Organism: Suillus lakei; assembly: GCA_016628065.1. Taxonomy (NCBI): domain Eukaryota; kingdom Fungi; phylum Basidiomycota; class Agaricomycetes; order Boletales; family Suillaceae; genus Suillus; species Suillus lakei. The sequence continues at coordinate 505,660 of JABBWA010000019.1, read as the reverse complement.
CCAAGTGAAGGTAGGCCGAGGCCTTGTCCATCAAGTATGCGACTACAACTTCTATCACAGGGCTACGGTGGCATGCTCATGGATAACTTCAAACAACACATCAAACGTACATACCCTGATGTGATGCACTTCCTCACCTACGCCGACAATTTTGCTGTAGTATTTTTCAAGAAGCAAGGCTTCTCGAAGGAGATCACGCTTGATCGCTCTGTGTGGGCTGGGTACATCAAAGACTACGAGGGCGGGACGATCATGCAATGCACCATGCTGCGCAAGGTCAACTATCTTGACAAAGTCAGCATAATCTCCCAGCAGCGGGAGGCGATCCTCACCAAGATCCGCGAGATGTCAAAGTCGCACATCGTGTACCAGGGTCTTTCGCAATTCCAAGAAGGTGCCCCGGAAGGGATCACAGTAGATCCTAAGGACGTCCCAGGGCTAAGTACGTTATCTTTTCTGTGAGTGAGCTGGCCCCTCAAGTTCGTTGTAGGAGAGAGTGGTTGGACACCTGGCATGGAACACAGGTAAGTTGCCTTTCGCAGTCTGAGTCGGTTGTATGTAACTCCTTGCAGCACACGTTCCGGGAAAGGCGCTGAGCACACTCAAATGCAGCGCCTCCTGTCCGATCTCAAAGCCCATCCCTTAGCCTGGGCTTTCTTAAACCCAGTCAATGCCGATGAGGTCCCAGATTACTACGGCGTCATCAAGAGACCTATGGGTCTGTACCAAGCTCCCCGTGACATGTTTTTTGCATTAACATCGCCATCAGATTTCAGTACGATGGAACACAAATTGGACACGAACCAGTACTCCTCGCTCAAATTTTTTCTCGACTGATGTTCAACTAGTGGTCGACAATTGCTAAGCTGTACAACCCCGAAACATCGATATACCACAGGAACGCAGTGAAACTTGAGAAATTCATGAAAGAGCAATGTGCAGAATATGCAAAGCGGGGGTCCTAAGGAAAGTTGTTTTGTTATGTAACCTTTATTACTTCGCATCCTGTATTATTTGCTAGGGATCACCATATCTGTATTGTATACATCTCTTTCCACTCGCCCATCACTCAAGCATCGCATGCTTATAGAGGCCTTCATCGCACCAGCTATTCGAAGTCATCTTAGGAGAACGGGGCGTGATACGGCAGTAGGATAACTACATCAAGAATCAGTGCACGCTTCGTACCCAATGAAAAATGGCCTCACAAAGTAATCCCGGATACCCATTGCCCATCGGGATCTCTATAGTCGACATTTCCGAAGTCAAGAACAGCCAGCATTGGAACGATCACCAGCGATGTATCGCCCCTGTGCATGCTCGTCTCCCAAAGTCGTCATCAAAGTCAAGGGTGTCATTATTTAGTTTGCCGCCGCTCTTTCTGGCGAGGAGTGACGTGTTTATTAACACGGGAGATATCTGGCAGCTGGTACTATATTCACTTCACAAGGTCACCCTACCCACGATCACCTACATACGCCATCTAGGCGCAAGCCTTTGGAGCAAGGTCATTAGAATTGACGAATCTACGCACGTTTAGAAATGAACCCAGTAATGAGTCTACGAGGCCGAACCTATTCAGCATCAGGAAAATGCAGACACAATGTGCGACACATCCTTCATCGAGAGCGACAAGTGGCCACTCCGAGTAAATGGAGAACTTTATTTGCTCCATCAAGGCTTTGTTTGGCCACGGCCCCAGAAATGATGTATTTGTTCAGTAGACGCGAATAGTATCAAGGAGACACTACGGGCATTATGAAGTGACGATGTTGATTCGCCCATTCCGCGATGTTATGTGATGCAAGGTCGTTCAAGCCTGATATCAAGGACCTTCAAGTTCAGCGCCCAGCCTTGGACCTTCAAATACAACCATGCATACTGACTCCGTTATGCTCCAGCGATCGTGCATAACCGTTACCTTTCGCGCCACCCTTAAAGCTTTGGATCAAACAATTTGAGGTTCTGTGTGCGGTTAAGAATGTAAATGTAAACAAATACAATTCAAATTTCGGATCCGGGAACGAGGAAAAGGAACCAGTGTTCAACGTTCAACATTGCAGATCGTCGAACGGACTCGGAGGGAATCGAAGCCACAAAGATGTTTGCAAATACAATTACATCGACACAATGAACACAGAGCATATCACATAAACGGTTTACCGGAGACAATATGCCAGACCTCACTCGTTGAACAACTTTGCTCTTTCTGTACCTGTAATTAAAAGCGAAAATGGTGCTGGTTGACTGCAAGATCAAAGTCAAGTGACAATAGTATGCGCATCGAATCAAGGAACTCACGACGCAATACCATGAGTGAACACTGGGTTAACTTCGATGGGTCGGCCGTTCGCGTCTTTGGCCTTTGAGAAGTGCAGTGTCGCTAAGATCTGCACGAAAGCTGCCCATAACAATCCCTCCGCGAAAAACCGTCCAGGACATACCCTAGTGGGGTGTTCAGTGAAGTATAAATCACTTTACTAACCAATGTACCTTCTTCCAAACCCGAAGAAAGGACTTCCTGCCATCCTTGCGGTCGGTGAGAATCCGCCGTCGGGGAGTAAGTGCCGTCCCGAGTCAAACTGGTCAGTGTTGACACAATCGCGTGACATTGCCCTTCAGAGAATGAATGAGAGATAACAGCAACGGAGTCTGATTCTAGCTTACCATGCGTTGAAGATCACGATTGCTCCTATTGTATCAATTAGAAACCTTTGGTGGAATATGTATTTGCTTGCACCTTTCGGTATATGGTAACCCTGGTACACATCATCCGTGGTTGTAGCATGAGGGAGACCTGTTAGAGGTGTAAAAAGATATGGACAGAATGGAGAAGTCGAACCTAAGGGGAGTGGCGGGTGCCATCTCATTGTTTCGCATATAATTGCTTCAATGTACGGCAAGGAATCCCGGTCTTCAAAAGTGGGATAGCCTATCATTGCCTACGACTGAATCTATTTCAGCTCGCGCCTTCTCTTGGACTTCCGGAAAGAGTATCATAGCGAGAACAAATGTATGTAGCACCGAGGCAGACTAGGAGCATGCAGGGTGTTTAGTCAGGGGTTCTCGGATACTATTACGCCTCACCGTTTCAACTCCAGCTATGAAATCATGTTAGCGTGTAATAATGTGTAAGGCGTTGAATGTCTACCAAGGTAAACACCGGAAGCGGCAGCCTTCATCGTAGTTTCAAGTTCCTGATAAAGTGCAGGGTCTTGGTTCTCTTACTGACTGATTAAAAAATCAGCCACCATCGATCGTGGCGCAGTGCCGGCAGCCCTCACAGGGCTAAATCAAGTAACCCATTAGCAAACATCTCTTTGAGTCACGAACAACTTCGTTCCTCGTGTATTCGAAGGGCTGCTCCCGCAAGTCCTTAGCCATTGTTCTGCAGGTGGCAGCATGTGCCTTGAAGCCAAGGCCGGGCAACCAAGAAGGTAGATGTTCGACTATTCTGATTTTCAAGCATCCTGCGAGGGGGCACGGAGGTGAGACAAACTTACCAAAAGGAAAAGTTGCCATAAGAGCTGCCTTCTCAGGGGTAGTCTCCTTCAATACGACTTCAAGTAGATTCTGAGCCATTTGAAACACAGGATGGTCCTGCGATTTGATCTCGTAGCCATATGTGAGTGACAGCACTGCTGTTGCCGCAAAACTACAGGGAAGGGAATTATGAGAAGCATTTTTGTTGATATGTGGGACACGTACGTCCGCAAACTTGTCTGTAGGTTGAATGCAGCTCCATCTTCAAGAAGGACTCGCGCCAATGAAATTGCTTTGTTCATGTAGAGCTCTTGGTACTTGGTAGTAGCGTCAGACCGCAGAGTTTGGTGAGATAGCTTCCTGTGCACTCTCCAGGTATCTCCATAGGCCGTGAGTCCGGTGGTAAACTCGACGCCAAATCTGTAAAGTATTGTGCATTCGCATTGGGTGGTAGGGGTAACGGCAATCAACTCACAGCTTATAGACTGAGAAGATCGGACGATCAGCATACACTACAGAGCGAGTGTCGGAGAGCATCCTGGCCACCTTCTCTGAGTTTACAACTATGTATTCCTGTCCAAGAACTCGGAAATAGACGACATCCCCTAGTCGTGGGAAGATGTATCAGGGGGATGTGAATGAATTTATCGCATATGCCAACAAACCATACGTATACCCCCATTGCGTGTACGTGACATGAGGCTCGTTCATGTCGATGTCGAGAGCGTTTCCGAGGAAGGGAATCCGACGAGGACCTGGAGGGAGTGGATGCCTGGATGCCTTCATCTTGGACCGCCAAACTGACAGCAAGACAACAAGAGATGCCGTTCCAATGGCTATCGCGGTATTGTACCCATCATGGTGAACAAAACCAATGATGATTTCGCTGCAGGCACGCTTTATTGTCATTCGAAAGCTTGTTCGGTGTATGGAGACGGTTCAAACGTTCAGGCGCTAGTTATGTGGGAATCGTTACAAGGGCATGCTGGTGTGGGATCGACAGAAATGATGTGGAAGTAATTCAAACATGATATCCTTCGAGGCCGAAGCTTTGAGGGTGCTACAATATATAGTCCAGATACTAGCACCACGCGCGTGTTGACTAGATGTGAACTGTTCGTTGGGATGTGCGCCTGCTAACTGCACATAGATTCATCGACATCATGATGCGCTATAGACATTAACTAGGAAGAGGTGCCACAAAAGACTTCAAACGACGTCTTCATTTTAGTAAGCAATGATGTCAACGACTTACTTATCCTTAGACTACATAATATTGTCATGCATGTCATGACTCATGAAATATAGCACTGGTGGCTCGACAGTATGATGAATGTTAAACCGCAGGGTTTAATCTGGTTCAAAAGCCCACAGGTCGCGCTCTTCAGCGACAAGACAGCGGCCACGGCAACGATTCAGAAAAACAGCTTGAACGGGTAATTGAGCAACTCACCGAGCTTGAACCTCGCAGTTACTTAAAGTATGTAGTAGGCCGTGTTTAAACAGTTATCATGTCCTTCGTTGCTTCTAGCTAGCAGTTGCTGACCTGAGTAGAAATTTGAAATCAAGGAGTTCGCGCCGCTGTTCCTAATCGAACGTCGTCGACGCGGGGTCCAAAATTTTTCGCTTTCGTCACCGTCGTGCCAAATCACTCGTCTTTGAGCTTCACACGCACGCCTCAGTCATTCGCTCACCTTGCTTTGTGGGAGCTCATATAGTATACTGGACAAATCGTTTTTATGGGTTTCGGTTTTGACTTTGTACCACAAATCGTCAAACGTCCACCAAACTCGCAAGCTCGCTCACATCCATTCTCGAATACTAGTTTGACCCTAGTCTCAAATGATCCCAGTTGGTGGCCCTTGATAAATTTGAGTTATATTGCCAGTTATTTTATAGGTTCGTGGACTTGAGCCATTCGGATGTCTTTGGCTGTGGTTTTGCAGTTGCCGCCTCTGCTGGGGGGTGATGTACGATTGAGGTGAGCAAGCTAGTGTGAAAAAACCGCTAATATCCTGATGTTATTTTTAGTACTGACATTCGCACAAGAGGTACGTTCATGTCATGACCAGCACAAAAATCTCACTAAGAATGGTTCTATAGGTTGAACTGGTCTGGATGAGCAGAATCTCGCACTAGAAGAACACCTTGAAGATGAAATTGATTGATTCACGACAGAGGCAACGCTGGTCCCTTATGACCGTTCCGTATCTCAATGTATGTAGCTTGTGTCATACACAAGCGTAGGTCGTGTTGATGTGTAAGCGCTATCTTGGATTAACATATGCTATGTATGTTTGAAAGGCTAAGTAATTGGTGCTGTGCTAATCAGCCATGTATCACAATCAACATCAATCTGCTGTGTACGTCTCCTCATATCCACCGCGGTTGTTTCTTCTGACCAGCGACGTGCAGTATATGTTCTGACAGCCCCGGAGACAGATGCAGTGAGTATTCCTCGCAGATGCCTGTCATCCCGTCTGATTCTATGTAGGGGTGAGTGAGATTCTCAACAATCTTGTTGGTTCAATATAATGACCGCCACAGCTGTGAGTTTGTTTCGAGTGTTTAACCTCTGAGGCTGGTCACTCACGTCCCTGAATTTGTCAGGCTTTATTCTGTACTTCACAGCAGATTGGATGGGTGTCGTCGTAAATGTAATACTGGGTGGTGAACTGTGCAGCTGCAATACCTGATATTGGCTTGACTGAAACATCATGTAAGTGATCATGATCACTCAGCTACGTGCTATATACCAGCGATCCAGAAAGGTGCTGATATTTCTCGTTGTCATCTTCCTGGCTGTCAGCACCTCCAACGGGGCCGTCGCCACAATATTAATGAGGAATATTTCAGGGGGTACGCTTAATCATGACTCAAAGACTCAAGTGCATTAGGCTCATTAATGAATACCAGAGGAGATCATTCTCTCCGGCCCATATCAGTGCATAAATGGCATTGAGACAGATATCGTACTTCCGTTTTCCGTAACTGTGATACTCCTCATTGTGTGGGAGGTCCTCGCACTGTGGATTGCTGTAAAACACTTTCATATGATGGGAATGTAGGTCGTACTTTCCGCTGACGTTGCACACGCGCTAGCTTTATTACTGCTTCTTGCTTCGAGCTCGGTTTTTTGTTTTCAACGATGTCAGTGGTATGCCGATCTGCCACTCACCTCTACATGCGATCACCGTTCATTATTTAAACAAAACTCAATTTCCCTAGAAATTCAGATTTATCTTAATTTTCTTAACATCTTTCAACTTGCGCAGACGTTTGTACTAGGACCGCGCCTAATCCTTGGCGTTCGAGAAGTATCACGCCAAGCTCGTGGCCGACTCTGATGCAGCAACCGGCGTGACTTCAATTGCTTTCCAGGAACGTGTGCATGTGTTAACCAGAAGTAGTGTACAGCATGGGAGATGCTCGATGTGATTGTAACTCGTCAGGTACTCTGCAGGGAGCGGGAGATGTTTCAAAATTTCATCTTGTTTCGTCGTGGTATTTACACAAGTCATGCGGTGTTTTGAAGTAGATTTGAAAGAGATACTATAGCTCTGGACATTGAGCTAATAATATTTGTTGCATTACTGCTGGCACAGGCTGCCCATCCACAATTGCACTGAGTGGTAAGCTGAACCATACTTAGGTCTTCCAAGTCCATTGATGCTCAAACTGCAGGAATACTGGAAGGAGATGAGTTCAAGTCAATTTACTTATATTGTCTACGAAGCTGCCTTGACTCTTGCCAAGTCAATATTAGAACTTGTCGCTGTTTGCCGAACGTCGTCGACGCAGCGCGCGGGGTCCAAATTTTGAATTTCGAAGGGGATATAAGATAAGTATGATATATATGACCTTGAATTGAATTGATCGCCACATCCATCGATCTACACCAGCTTGTACTGTGTTATTCGCGAGCGCTACTGATAACTAGGCCACTGGTCCATGATCTACGTTTCTTGGACATACCCTGTTTGGTTTTGATAACCGAGTCAGAATCCGAAGCTTGAGTCAAGCTCGAGTCACGCCTTAGATCAAGATATCACTTTAAAAGAATTGTCTTCATCGCGACAGGGACCGTCATACAGATTATACGATTGCTGAAGTCGAGATACTAGGATGCCCTTCCCAAAACAAGACAGTGCGTGGTTTGGTGATTACGCCCGTACATATTGCTCATCGTCTTTTGTTGAACTAGTAACCCAACCATTCAATTTTCCAAAGGAGGAGGAGAAAGTGATCGCTTACTGGCGCGAGATAGATGCATTCCAGACAAGTCTGAAGCTATCTGAAGGCAAGCCAGAATATGTCTTCTTCGACGGTCCTCCTTTCGCGACTGGTCTGCCTCACTATGGTCACCTTCTTGCGGGTACCATCAAGGTATGTTATCCTAGTAATATCTGAGTTTTATAGTCGGTCGATCTGCTAACGTTCGCTTCTTGGATCTAGGACATCGTCACTCGGCATGCCCATGTAACAGGTCATCATGTCACGCGTCGATTTGGATGGGACACTCACGGTCTCCCCGTCGAACATGAGATCGATAAGAAACTTGGAATCACCTGGCAAGAAAGACGTTATGGCCATGGGAATCGACAAATACAATGCAGAATGTCGTGCTATCGTCATGCGTTACGCGTCAGGATTGGCGCGTCACCGTCGAGCGCATGGGTCGATGGATTGACTTTGACAACGATTACAAAACGCTAAACACGCCTTTCATGGAAAGCGAGTGGTGGGCGTTCTCGGAACTCTGGAAAAAGGGTATGGTGTACCGTGGCCAGCGCGTCATGCCTTATTCTACAGGATGCACCACCCCGCTTTCGAACTTCGAAGCGGGGCTAGACTACAAGGATATAAACGATCCTGCAGTTACCATCGCATTCCCACTAGTCGATGATCCTAGCACATCCCTTCTAGCATGGACGACTACGCCATGGACCCTGCCATCTAATCTGGCGCTGTGTGTTCACCCCGAGCTGACTTACATCAAGATTCACGATGAAGAGCACAACGCAAATTATATACTTTGCGACCAACTTCTTGGGACTCTCTACAAAGATCCCAAGAAAGCCAAATTCAAGAAGCTGGCATCTTACAAGGGTATCGAAATGAAAGGATGGAGATATGCGCCGCTCTTCGAGTATTTCACAGAACAGGTATGTGAATTGCCTTCCTTGTTTCATGAAGTTTCTGATTGTCCTTCAGTATGAAGATCGTGCATTCCGCGTCTTTGTGGATACCTATGTCACGGCGACGGACGGTACCGGTATTGTACAGCAAGCCCCGGCTTTCGGTGAAGATGACGCTCGCGTTGCAATTGAAAATGGCGTCCTTTTCCCAGAAGAGATGCCTCCCTGCCCCTTAGACGATGGTGGCAAATTCACCAAGCCAGTCACGGATTTCGAGGGCATGTACATCAAAGTTTGTCGTCATTCATTGCCAAACGATTTGGAGGTGCTCACCGTTGGTCTCAAGGTCGCAGATAAAGAGATCATGAAGCTCTTGAAGGCGAAAGGTCGTCTTATTGTGCAGTCAACCATCAAGCACTCCTATCCGTTCTGCTGGCGGTAAAGCTCCCTGACTAGGACATCGATCGATAGGCTGACTTCTTCCCCAGATCAGGAACACCCTTGATCTATCGTGCCGTCCCGTCGTGGTTCATCCGCGTACAACCTATCGTGGACCAGCTTGTCACCAACAACCTGAACACGCTATGGTGAGGGCATCGTTCACTTACCTACAAACATTTGCTCAATTCTATTCATCAGGGTACCCCAAAATGTTAAGGATGGTCGATTTGGAAACTGGCTAGCCAATGCGCGTGACTGGAATGTATCCAGAAACAGATACTGGGGCACACCACTACCTCTGTGGGCTAGTGATGACTACGAAGAGGTTAGTATCAGCGTTTTTTCAGCATGTGTGTGAATCGTGGTATTGATCAGGGCACAGGTTGTCTGCATCGGCTCCATTGCCGAACTCGAGGAGCTGACGGGTGTCACGGGCCTCACGGATATTCACCGTGAAAAAATCGATCATCTGACCATCCCTTCGAAGACGGGCAAGGGCGTCCTGAGGCGCGTAGAGGAAGTTTTTGACTGCTGGTTCGAATCCGGAAGGTAATTCGGCTCCCTCGTCCTGCAAACCACATTGATGACATGACCTATTACAGCATGCCATACGCATCAGGCACACTACCCATTCGAAAATAGGGAGTCTTTCCTCAAGAACTTCCCGGGTGACTTCGTGTCAGAGGGTATCGATCAGACTCGGGGTTGGTTTTACACGTTGCTCATCCTCTCGACTCATCTCTTCGGTACTGCGCCGTGGAAGAATTTGATCGTCACTGGTCTTGTGCTCGCCGCTGATGGCAAGAAGATGAGCAAAAGTCTCCGAAATTACCCTGACCCTCATATCATCTTTGACAAATATGGTGCGGACGCTACGAGGTCAGTGCTAACTCAATAATACAAGCTACGCTTAAAACTTACTTTTGTTGCAGGATGTTTCTGGTCAACTCTCCCATTGTGCGAGGTGAAAACTTGCGCTTCCGTGAGGAAGGCGTCCGCGACGTTATCTCTCGTGTTCTTCTTCCTTGGTTGAACTCTGTCCGATTCTTCGTCGGTCAAGTGACAGCTCCTCGACAAAACCATTGGCGTGCAGTTCATGTACAACCCACACGCTCCTGTCTCAAACAACGTCATGGATCGATGGATCCTTGCTCGCTGTCAATCTCTCATCAACCTCGTGAAGGAAGAGATGAAGGCTTACAGGCTCTACACCATCTTGCCACGACTCCTTGATCTTATCGACGAATTGACGAACTGGTACATCCGGTTCAACAGACGGAGGTTGAAAGGCGAAGATGGCAAAGAGGACACGATTGCTGCTCTCAACACGCTTTTCGAGACACTGTTCACCCTTTGCAGGACTATGGTGCGTTTCATCGGGGAAATGCCATGACTGATCATGCTGATGGTTTTTGACTAGTCATCGTACACGCCTTTCATGACGGAGAACCTATACCAGACATTACGTGAATATATCCCGGAGGATCCTTCCGTTCCCGATGCACGATCAGTCCACTTCCTCATGTTCCCCGACGTCAAGGAAGAGTACTTCGATGAGGTGATTGAGCGCCAGATGAAGCGCATGCAAGCCGTCATTGATCTCACTCGGTACATCCGGGAGAAGAACAACTTGTCCTTGAAGGTAAGCTTTATCCGCCGTCATGAGAACTACTACAACCAATCTGCGGCACACAGACGCCTCTCAGAGAGCTCCTTATCTTCCATCCTGAGGAGCAGTATATTGCCGATGTACAGTCTTTGCAGCGTTACATCCAGTCAGAACTTAACGTACGCGACGTGGTCTTCACCACGGATGAGGCCGCGTGTGGCATTCGCTACCGAGCTGTCGCAGATTGGGGCACGCTAGGCCGCAAGCTGCGCAAGGATCTCGGACGCGTCAAGAACGCGCTTCCCGACGTTTCCTCCACCGATGTCAAGGCATACATCGACTCAGGCAAGCTCACAGTTGATGGCATTGAGCTAGTCGCTGGTGATCTGACCGTGCAACGTTACCTTGAGTTACCACCCGCCTCTGAAGGCCAGTATGCAACTCATACTGACAACGAGGTCGTGGTCAGGCTGGATATCCAAGTCCACCCGGAGCTGATGGGCGAATGGCTTGCGAGAGAGGTCATCAACCGGGTGCAGAAGCTTCGGAAAAAAGCTGGCCTGCAAGCCACTGATGATCTGAACGTGTACTACCTCTTTGAAGAGGGTTCGGGTGCAGAGTTGCAAGACGCACTCAAGGAGCACACGGAAGTCATTCAGAAGACCATCCGTAGCGTGCCTGCTGATGTGAAAACTAGAAATGGTGGGGAGCTCGTGATCGAGGAGGAACAAGAGGTGGCAGATGTCAAGTTCACGCTGTCACTGGTTCGGGCATAATAATATCAAAGGGCTAGAAGTAGACGAGAATCAGATGGCGGAATTTGTACATTACCTGCTGTGCAATTAGGTTAGCGAATGCGAAGACGCGAGTTTTGGAGATGCCAAAATGTAAAATGACAGGCAGGTGTTGGATAAGTGTGATAATACAATGAGTTGCGGCTACAGATACAGTTTGAGGTTGTGTGGGTATCATCAGATGATCATTTTTTGGTGGTTCCAAAGCCACCGAAGCCCATGAGCTTTGCCATCTCATCATCCCCGTCTACGGCAGTGTCTTTGGCAAGTGCAAGACGAGCTTCCTCCTTTTGAGCCTGCTTCTGAGCCTTCTTCTCGGCTCGCCGAGCATCTTCTTTTGCCTTGACCTCTGCAAGCCGCTGATCAAAATCGAAAGCCTTGGCGGATGATGCCTCCTTGGTTTTTTCCCTTAGATATGCTATTCGAGCGCGAACCTGTGTGAGGGTGGAGCGTTCCACACGGGTCGTCTGACCAAGTTTCCTGAGATCTATGGCTATGTTTAAAGACATACACCACTGGCAATCGTTGTGTCAACATACGTGATTTGCTATTTATGTGGTCCAAATAACCCGTACTGTCCCTGTAGTTTCGATTGCAAGTATCGCAGAAGAAACCAGGTTGCCCCGGCCCTCGTGCGCCGGGATTCTGCACGACCATGGTTTTTCCGAGATTCTTGTCCAGTTCGAGAGAGGTTTCTCGACGTTTCATGAGTTCTGTCGGCTTCGGAAGGTCCTCTTTTGGGGCCTTGCGTGGTTTCTTGCCTGCATGATGAAGTAGTACCCGGTTTGAAAGGCAAGCTGTAGATATTGCATACCTTGTTTCAACCGCTCTTCATTTTCTTGCATCCTGGTCCTCTCTTCATCGTCCTTTTTCCGCGCCCGTTCAGCATATTCTTCCTTGTCCCATTTCTTCCTGAAATCAGTGTCACCGGCCTTGGTGCCATATGCGCCAGCCTTCTCAGCCATGGTAGTTGAAGTAGAAGGTGACTGTGTCACGTGGCGCCTAAACCCGGGCCAGTACCTACTGCAACGGAATATTTGCGTCCTGCAACTGACCTCCGCAGTGGTAGCCAGTATCGTCTGCTCTTTCCATGCTTTACGACTCTAGTCTATAGAATGGACTCGGGTGATGCAGTTTCGCTCTCTACCTCTTTTCCTCTCCCGTTTCGCGTGCTGTTTTTGATCGGCTTGGGCATACTAGCATGGGCGACTAACCTCCATGGATTGCACCTACTTGGGATTGATGCAGGGTCAGCACTAGAGTTGCACTCTTGTCGCGCCTTTTTGCCTACGACCTCCTCGTTTTCACGAGCATCTTCGTCTCCACGAGTGTCTTATGTGCCTGTATACCGTCTATTCGCGGGATATGCAACTTGGTGTTTTGTTGGATGGTCTTTCTTCAGACTTGTCACTCACTCGAACACTATGCTGGTGGATACCTTCAAATACGTCCCTGCACTGAGCTCTTTGGGTGTGCTTACAACTCTTATATGCCCATTTGAGTTGTGTCAAAAACGCGAGAGAGATCTGTTCCTCCAGTAAGATTATCATTCATGTCACCGTCTGATAGCGCCGTAATCATTTTCAACAGGAGCGCTGCAAGGTGTCTCTTCTCCTCCATGGATAGCCCAGTATATTTTTCGGACGTAATCTTCGCAGACGTGTTCACGTCATTTGCCAAAGTCCTTGGCGACGTTTGGCTTTCTCTGTGCATGTTGCTTCCAGGCGGAAGTCTTTTGTCTCCCCCACCCCTCGATGGCCTCTCCCAATGGATACTTCCAACGCTGATGAGGTAAGCACCGCTCACCCCGTCTGTGCAAATCTGTACTCACAGGAGTCAGTTTACCGTATATCATTCGCTTCCGCCAGTGCCTAATCGAGTACCGGTCTCCTACCAACACCAGTAAGCGACCCCTCTTCAATGCACTAAAATACGCATCCTCGTTCCCGGTGATATTCCTTTCTGCCGCCCAAAGAATTGTGGTACTAGAGCTCGCAGAAGAGAAAGGTGAATTGGTCACGCGGGAGCCATGGCACGGGGAACATCCGTTATTTCGTCTATGGTAAGGTTTTAAATTTACCGTCACTGGGTGATCTCGAGTGATGCTACGTCGATTATTTAGGCTTTTAGCCGCGGCTGTGAACTCGCTGTATTCCTTTTGGTGGGATATAACCAATGACTGGGGTCTTAACCTTTTGAAACCGCGGTCTGTGGAGTCACGAAGCAACCCCCCGCGACCCCTTGTGCTCCATTCAAAAGCCTCTTCCATTGCTGGGTCTTCCGACGCACATATTGTCACACAGTCTCATTCCTCTTCCAGCCACCAAATTCTTGGTGGCGCAATATACCGTCACCAGTCATACCCTTATGGACTTCGGCCAGTGCTTCTCTACCCACTTCTGGTATACCCCCTGGTTATGTTCTTCAATCTCGTGCTCCGTATGACATGGTCGATTAAACTGTCAAGTCATCTGCATTCACAGTCGGAAGGAAGTGCCCTTATGCTCTGGCTTGAGGTTGCAGAAGTCCTGCGGCGATGGATGTGGGTCTTCGTTCGGGTGGAATGGGAGGTCGTGAAGAATGCACAACACAAATATCAGATTATGTCAAACGGAACTGCACCAGAAGAGGTCGAATTAATGCCGTCAAACCGTTCTGATCCTATGGATAATGATTAGGTGCTCGCATCAGAACGCTCAGGATAGCGATTTGTATTGTAGTGAGTAATCGGGTTCACTAGACAGTGTCCATGACAATATCCTAATGGAACAGCTCATAGTATAGCATCTTGCAGCGATTATTAATACACTAGAGCTCCGATATGATGTGGAGTTCCCGTGCCGGGGTAGTTGTTCTCGCGGGGTGCTCCGACACCTGCCTAAAGCTATCTGTACTAATCTCTGAACAAGGTCCACCCAGGTCCACCCGGGTGAGTGTGTGTCTGTTAAGGAGTGTTCCGTTTGAACGTGAGATGAGACTGACTGCTCGGACAGTCACCGGCCCACTTGCCCATCTACTAAATATTGATATTGAACACGGACGTCCGCCGTACAAAGTGTGAGTGAGAAACGGTTTCTTCCGATCCCGTCCGCATGAGTTTCCAAGTCCACTATGCGAGCGCATTCTTCCGGAACGCGATATATGGAGAGTGTTATTTTTGGCCAATGGATGCGACCGGGTAGGTACACGTGATCCTCATTAGGGCGCCGATGGAATCTGTCGAATTGACGGATCGCTTGCATCTTCTTCAGAGGCTAAAACCGGAAGGCCACGATGTGCACAGAAAGCGGTAGGCCCACACATTGTCAGCTGATGCATGTTTTCCGATTGCAGTAGGACCGCTTACACCCCGGACACCCCCTATAAAGATCCTGGACTTTCGACGACAGAAGGACCCATTCTCCACCCACTTTCACCTCTACACATCTTTCTTCAGTCCTCAGAAACTCAGTCATGAAGGTGATGATGAACCCCTGCCATCAATTACAAGATCTGACGTGCTTCTAGATCTTAGCTATCCTTTACAAGGGCGGTAACGCTGCTACGAGCGAGCCCCGTCTCCTCGGTACTACGGAGAACCAGGTTCGTCTCGTCGAGAATCACACATCCGTCTACAATTTGCTTACTTTGACTTTCCATATAGCTCGGTATCCGCAAGTGGCTTGAGTCCCAAGGTCACGAGTACATCGTATGTGTCGAAGTTTCTCTTGGCATGCTTGCGCAATCACCTAATCTATTCATTTGTGTAGGTTTCCGACTCAAAGGAGGGCGCTGACAGCGACTTCCAGAAGCACATCGTTGATGTACGTCCAAGCCCCACTACAGCCCCACTAATTTATATATATCCGCGTGTACCTTCCTTCCTTCTTAGGCTGAGATCTTGATCACGACACCATTCCACCCCGGGTACCTCACTGGTGAATTGATCGCGAAGGTATGATGATCGTTGAGCCATCGATATAAACGATTCATTCATATTCCTAATAGGCCAAGAACCTTAAGCTCTGTGTCACTGCTGGTGTTGGCTCTGACCACATCGACCTCAACGCCGCTGTCAAAAATGGTATTCAGGTCCTGGAAGTCTCAGGATCCAATGTCGTTTCCGTCGCTGAGCACGTTGTGATGTCTATCCTCCTCCTCGTCAGGAACTTTGTTCCAGCACACGAGGTACGATGACCCGCTCGCGCACGCTTCCCTTTGTTGATTGCTTGTTATTGTTAGATGATCGAGCGTGGAGACTGGATGGTCTCTGACATTGCTCGCAACGCCTTCGATCTCGAGGGCAAGGTTGTTGGCACCATTGGTGCTGGCCGTATCGGCTACCGTGTCCTTCAGCGTCTGATGCCCTTCGACTGCAAGGAGCTCCTCTACTACGACTACGCCCCCTTGCCTGAAGGTTCGTAGCACACTATCTTTGGTTATATACAGCTTGACTTATGTAATTTCAGCTGCCGGTAAAGCCGTCAACGCTCGTCGCGTCGAAGACCTCAAGGATTTCGTCTCGCAGTGTGACGTTGTCACCGTCAACTGCCCTCTGCACGAGGGCACACTCGGCCTCGTCAATGCTGAGCTTCTCAAGCACTTCAAGAAGGGTGCATGGCTCGTCAACACCGCTCGTGGTGCCATCTGTGACAAGGATGCTGTAGCTGCTGCCCTTGCAAGTGGTCACCTGAACGGTTCGTGACCCACCACCTGATATCTGCACATCGAGCTAACATGGTAACAGGTTACGCCGGTGATGTTTGGAACGTCCAGCCCGCACCAAAAGACCACGTCCTGCGCACAGCTAAGAACGTCCTTGGCGGTGGTAACGGCATGGTACCCCATTACTCTGGTACTACCCTCGATGCTCAGGCTCGTTACGCAAGCGGCACCAAGAGCATCGTCGAGAACTACCTCTCTGGCAAGGCTCAGGAGCCTCAAAACATCATCGTCGGTATTGGCAAATACGAGTCCAAGGCCTGTGAGTACCTGTTTAGACCTGTTGCTCATTGGTATTGTCTGACATGTTCTTGTAGACGGTCAGCGTTGAGCTGCGGATACGCCTGTCTGAGACTCTTGTTAATATCATCAACATGTATACAAAAACTTATATGCACCTGTATGTCTATGGGAAGAAGGATGTACAATACTGATAGTAGGAAACACCGAAATGTTTATATGAATTCCACATTTGCACAAGTTCACTGAGTATCCCTTACTGAAGACTGGCCAGTACATACTGGGACAGAAATGCTGCATATCATACAACTCTGGTAGGTCTTCGCGTACTCTCGGGCGAGATGGAATTGATCAATTCAGAGGTCGCGCAAGTTGGTAACCGTAGAGCACAAAAATTCGTGCTTGCCCATCACTATATACATCAGCAAAACACTTTGCCTCTGTGGGCCCTGTACAGCTCTGTACAGAAGGGACCAAGCTGTGGCCAGCCATTTTTTGAAGGTGGGAAAAAGAGTGTTTTGCTGATGAAGGGTTGACTTTCAAACACGTGACTGACGCGTCGTATACTGATGGTGAGACGCTCTCGAGGTTCAGATCACTATATTACCAAGGCAGGGGCTATCGTATTGCCAGATCGCCCCACAGTGCCATAAGCGGAAGGGGATGAAATGCTCTTTACCGAGCTCGATCTTCATACATATCACTCGTAGTTTGATTTGATCATCGACTCCATCTGCATTGGCAACATAGAGTGCTGAGTGGGATGAGGCTAAGGACAGTAGCATGGGTGACATTATTGGAGACTTACCACAAAACCAAGCCCTTGTATGGACTTATCCATCATGGAATAGTACGACTTGAAGGCTGTTTCGTGTCTACCAGCCTGCAAGAGTGCACGGCATTGTTACTTATTCGTGGTTTCCCACAAGGACTTGAGGTCCCACCCGAAGAGCTGCGAAACAACGGAGTTGAGGATGCAAGTGATTTTCAGTTAAATCGTATCAACGCACCTCAATAAATTGATGAATTGGCCATCTCACAAACGAAGTGTCTTGTCATACAAGCCCGTCGTCCATCGAGGAGAACTGCAACTGCGACTAGCGCATCTTCATGGTCTTTGAACGTTCGAACGAGGGATTTCTTTTTTCTGGACCGTTTGGTACCAGTGACGAGCTGCCCAGCACGTGCCATTCTACTGGAAGTCAATGGTATCGATAGAGCACCTGCAGTCAAGGTGGGGGATAAGAGGTGATAATCCAATTGTTCTCTACCAATTCCGCGTCCTCAATGCAGACTCGGCGGTTCTGCCAGTTCCCATGACCTTGAAGTCAGTCAAGCAAGGTCAACGCCAGCGTCTAGTTAGGTATCATGCTTGGTGGCGTGTGCTACAGGTGTGCGCAACATTGAGCAAGCATAGGAGACAGCGCTTTAATGATTCTACTTCAACACTGTCATCATCAGAGCATCGAGATAGATCCCGAGAAGACAGTAATCTGCATTTATAAAGGCGGTGGATGTGGTTCGCGGTCATGAGTACGCCTCCAGAACACGAAGGATTGAAACCGGTGCGTTCCGATCTAGCTGTGAAACGAACTAAAAGGCTTCGTTATAAGAAGTCCCTGGTAGTGTTGTGTCAGGTTCCTGAGGGCACTGGCGACATCCCAACAGAGTTTGAAGTTACAGATAAAAGTGTTCGGATTTCCACGTCTAAGGAGGTATTTTGGGTATAACTCAAGAAAACAAGTTGGTAACAGTAGCGCATGCCGCACGATAGACTTCCTCGACCGCTGCCGTGCAATCGATCTACACACCTAAGACTGAGCACCAGAGGAAAATAGATATAAGCCGTTGCTCACCTCTGCAACCTTGTTCAGCGTCCTGTAATGTTCTATCACTGGCATGGTTTGCTCGTTGTACGTGCCTGACCTTGATATAAGTTGGGATAAAGAATGAATTGACATCACGTACGGAAACGCTTTCTAATAGATTCGACGTTGTCATCTTCACGTCCGCTGGTTTTTGCGCGCTCAAGCAGGCGTTGGAGCATCACATCTTCGGATGTGTTGAAGAAGATGACCAATGAAGCAAGACATACCTGGACCCTCAAATCAGTATCGATGGCATGGTGAAGCGAATAATGTCCTCCGTACCGTTTCATCGAATCCAACAGCTTGATCCAACTTCCGAGGGAAGCCGTCGATCAAGAATCGGCCCCTGCCATCCACCCACTCATCTCCGGTCCTTTTCTTCATCTCCTCAGTCATGGCATTCTCAAGAAGCTTCATTGTGACATGAGATGGAACGATAGTACCCTCTCGAATATATGTTCTGATCATTTCACCATATTGAGACCCTTCTCGGTTTTGTTCTTCACGTAGAAGGTCTCCAGCTGGGTCCCATATTCGCGTCAGCCCTGATAGAAAGGTGATATGGTCTAACCAGATAGATGACAAAAGCCAAACGCGTCAACGAGCTTGCTACATTGTGTGCCTTTCCCTATGACACTGATCAGACCAGCGTATGCGCGATGGTTGGTTTCTGAGTGTGAACTTGCCAGCTCCAGGCCCACCCAGGACATAAATGACGGTGACCTTCTGGGCGTCAAAAACGGGCGATAAAGTGGATTCTGCCATGTTGAATTGGTTTGGTTTGAAGTTACTGATCTCGGTGTCTTGGAGGAATAAGAGGGTTGTCGTGCTGTCTAGGCTGCTTCGATGCCGGATAAGCTGTCTCTCGACGTTTGACGATGTAGTAGAAGACGCCGAATGAAGCCAGAGACAAACCGAGAAAGAGAAAAGGATTGGGGCCCTTGCGTGTTGAAAGCGGTTCCTTATAACGCATGCCACAGGTAGCGCCCCAACTTGAAGCTGTCTTAGAGTTGTTTGCGAAAGTAATGACATTTGATAATCATGCAAATTTTTCACTTGGGCATGCTTTCCTTCTGTTTTACATTCATATTGAATCCTGTCCTCCTGGGATTGGTCCGGGAGGATTCTCAGGCAAATTCACCAAAAGAGTATTGCATGGCACGTCGAGTACGTAGTCGTCGTTTGCGTTTACATTCGTCAACAATTTGACAAATATTGTTGATTACATAACAAATTCCTCGCCTCAGCAGAGTATGCAAAACGTTAGCAACAGCATATGGGGTATATAACCCCAACGGTGAGCACTTGAGCTCTCAACAGCCTTGAATTCGGAATTCTGTCATTGACTCTTTCGTTCGATCAGTGTTGCAACGTTGAGCGCTAAGCCACCACAGCAAGTTACAAATATTGTTGCGGTCTGGCTGTGCAGTGCCACGAGTAGTACTTACGGGGGCCTGATGTCCTCTTGCCCACAACCAGACGACTATCCCCTCGTCCTTTGATTGCGATCCACTACCATCCAGCTAACTTTCCACAGCGGAATATACTGAAACTTCCATCCATCTATTCCATTCGCTTTCCAAAGAGATCTCCATCGCAGAGCTTCATCGTTTCGCGCCTCAACCTTAAGTTCACAACTTGCCTCGGCCAGATCCTCGTATGTCGTCCCCGGGATAAACATCACCCAGATAGTTTCTAACTACACCCTCGAACCCAGCTAGTACTTCCCTCAATTATTCCATTCCATCACACAACTTATATCACTCCATGAGTGAGGATCAATGTCAGTACTTCTATCTCTTGTCGCTCTCTCGCTCTCTGACCTCGTTAATAGTTCTTCCATCGTTTGAAGGAACTTGGGCCAGGCTATCCCAGGTCGCGGTCAAGGGTGCTGAATACAACTCGCCCGAACGCCAACCTCATCCGAAATGTTTACAAGGGACCCGGGTGGACCTTCTCAGCCACATCTACACATTGTCAGACGACCCAGAGCAGAGTCGACTCATTTGGTTGCACGGCACGGCGGGGGTCGGAAAGTCTGCTGTTGCGTTTACTGTGGCTGAAAGAATGAGAGGTCTAAAAGTGATGGAGCAGACGAAGGTCGAAAAGCGGCTTGCAGGGACGTTCTTTTTCTCGCGCAAGCACACCAAACGCTGCACGACTGGATATTTCTTTGCGACGCTTGTCTACCAGCTTGCCATCAATTTCCCCAGCATCCGGACGGATGTGAACAGAGCTATTCGGGACAATCCCGCCCTTCTAGACCCAGACAAGCCTCTCTGCGACCAGATGGAGGCTCTGTTTCTCCAACCTCTCCGGAAACTTCGACTCAGATTGCGCGGGTGTCCGCCTTTGTCGTTCGTCATCGATGCCCTTGATGAATGCACATCGGAACCCGAGGTTACCGACCTCATCCTTTCCCTTGCACGGGCTCTTCGTGAGCCTGATCTTCCCGTGACCCACATTCTGCTCACGAGTCGCTCGGAATCGCATATTAGCAAAGCCTTCCAGAGCGACGAGGTGCGCCCGTTGGTGTGCGAAATACCGGTGAAAACTTCTGGGGAGGGTGGCATCATCTCGCTAGACGGTGCAGACGTTGACAATGACATCTGTACTTTCTTGCGGCACTCCTTCAAAGAATTGGAAAGCCGCCATCCCGATTTCCCACAGCCGTCGAGGGATCAACTTGACCGGCTTGCAAGTCGAGCGGGTAGACGTTTCATCGTGGCTTCTACGATGGTGAAATTCATTATCGACGATGGAGACAGTGATCCCCACGATCGGCTGCAGCTCATGCTTGAGCTAACGAGCGAGCTGCTGCCGGGAACTGAGGTGTACAAATTATACGACTGTATTCTCTCCACATGTGCCGATCCCAAGCGGGCATACCTGCACTTGTCTCTCGTTGCTGCCCTTGCGGACCCTCTGCCGATCTCACAAATCACAAATCTTCTTGGTTCTGGCCTGGGCAGAGATGTTGAAACAACACTGGTGCAGCTACGGTCCGTCATGGATATCCCTCCAGACAGCACGCACCCTGTGAATATCTATCACTCATCCGTTCGTGACTATGTTTCCGACGCCTCGAACTGCAGCCTCCCTCAAGTCCACGATATCCCATCACCCCACTGCCTACTCGCACTTTCCTCTTTTCGCTTGATGATAAAGGAGATTCCAGAAAGCACTGCCCTTCTCGACGCACTCTCAGAATTGAAGAAGCAGGACCAAGCCATGGAACCCCAGGACCCCCATAGATTAAAAGATTCGTTGGCCTTCCTCATTCAGCCAATGAAGCCGCTCTCAATTCTCATCAGTCTGCTATGGCTCCGGGGAGATCGCAGCTCAGATTTACAATCCTGGTTGAAAACTCTGGATGGGCGTGCTTGGCTGCGGAGCCCGGGTGGGTGGCACTGGCTGTGGAACCAGTACATGGGAGACTGGCGCCATAGGTGGCTGCGGACCCAGGACGGGCGGGACTGGCGGCAGAGCCAGGACGGGTGGGACTGGTGGGAGGGCCGGAGGGACAGTGGGCGAACCTTGCATGACGTGGCCGAGAGAGACTGGGTGTGGAAGACGATCTGGTGGGGGGGCAGGGGGGCGGGACTGGGCGCAGGCCTCAGGTGTGCGAGACTGGACGGACACGCTCCAACCGGGCGAGACTGGCTACAGATACAGGCTACGCAAGACTGGTTGCCGACCCAAGAAGAGCGAGACTTGCTACAGACACAAGCTGCGCAAGACTGGTTGCCGACCCAAGAAGGGCGAGACTGGCTGCAGTCCCAGGAAGGGCGAGACTGGCTGCAGACCCAGGGAGGCCGAGACTGGCTGCAGACCCAGGGTGGCCGAGACTGGCTGCGGACCCAGGAAGGCCGAGACCGGCTGCAGACCCAGGAAGGCCGAGACTGGCTGCAGACCCAGGAAGGGCGAAACTGGCTGCAGGAAGGCCGAGACTGGCTGCAGACCCAGGGAGGCCGACACTGGTTGCAGACCCAGGGAGGCCGACACTGGCTGCGTACACAGGGAGGGAGAGACTGGCTGCAGACCCGGGGAGGGGAAGACTGGCTGCAGACCCAGGGAGGGGAAGATTGGCTGCAGACCCAGGGTGGGAAAGACTGGCTGCAGACCCGGGGAGGGCAAGACTGGCTGCAAACCCAGGAAGGGCAAGACTGGCTGCAGACCCAGGGAGGCCGAGACTGGCTGCATACACAGGAAGGCCGAGACTGGCTGCAGACTCAGGAAGGCCGAGACTGGCTGCGTACACAGGGAGGGAGAGACTGGCTGCATACACAGGAAGGCCGAGACTGGCTGCAGACTCAGGAAGGCCGAGAGTGGCTGCGTACACAGGGAGGGAGAGACTGGCTGCAGACTCAGGAAGGCCGAGAGTGGCTGCGTACACAGGGAGGGAGAGACTGGCTGCACACGCCCTATGGCCAAGCATGGCAATCCACTCCTGCAGCATCTGCCTGGGTGACAATGGAAGAATTCTCGAGCACATTGCAAACAATCAATGATTTTATCATTGCCCCAGAATTGCTGTTAGTGCCAGCTTTCCAAGTGGTCCAGCAGTTCAAGAGTTTGCCGGATTTCTTGATGTTTCCGGTGTTCCTAGCGTTAAGGGACCAGGATCATTCCGTTTCTGCATTACCGAGGAACATTATCCGTGCTATATGCACCTTTACCACTTTCGCAAACAAATCACAGGAACAAAGTCGATCAGCTTCCAACGCTCTCAAGTATGCCTGTCAACACTGGGTTATCCATCTCTCGCGAGCTCCGAATCCATGGGATGAGACACTCAACCGTCTATTCCAGGTTTTCTGGAATCATCGCCTCCTTTCATGGCTCGAAAGGGAGTGGTGTTTGAGTGGTCTGCGGTCCTGCCTCGTTGTTTTATCTGAAGGGCAGAAACTTGCAAAGGTGTGTGTATTTCCAACCGTTTTCGTGATTTGTCAGTAAAATCCTAGAAACTGATCTTTTTTTGATATATTGCCCCTTCTTAGCATGGACCTGTTCACATGCAACCCAATAACGTGCTACCGGCAATCGGTGCTGATCCCCGACAGTCGACAATACAAGCGTCACCTCCCGCTTCCACGTCAACGAGGGAACCGTCGACTCCTACTCCCCACAGAGCCCGTCGTGATCCCACAAAACGCCCGAAACGAAACAGGTAGAAGTGCCATCAAGTAACGCAGTATACTGGTAAGAGGTCAATCTCTTTTCGCGCATTTGACCCTGACATTGTGATGTAGTTCACCACTCGTCATTGAGAATATCATCTCTCGGCGCCGACCTATAGTTGCTATCGAGAGTTGTCCCGAGCACTTGGAGGCGTGTTGTTTACAAAGTCCATTCGCACTACCGAGTCATTTCGCAAGAGCGTTCTATATAGCTATGGGATGCAGCACCCGTTTATTTCACCTTCGAGGAAGTTGTACTTCACCAACCCTCACGTTAGTGGGGAGAGGGCTTTTATCAAACGCAAATATTTTTCTATTATCCAGATACATATCTACCATAGTAAGAAGGAGCAACTATCTTTATTCGTCTGTTGGTCTGTCTAGGGGCTATGAGCAACACTGCAACAGCATACTGGACAATTGACCCGACGGCAGTGAACTCTCAATAGCCCTGAAGTCGAAATTCTATCGTTGACTTTTTCGCTCGACTGATCGTAACTGTCTGTAACTGTTTCTTCCGCTCTCACGATTTCTGTCTAGACAAATCGTGTCCTCTTAGAATTTGTCCAGTAATATCCTCACCGAAGGACCTGCCCAGTCCTGAGCACGCCTTCTCAAGTCTTTGTACCCACCTTGTGCATGTGAGACATTGAATCATTGATACAAAACACAGGAGAGAAAGAAGCCAAATAAACGTACCGGCACTGATGCGGACGTACTCTACACAATTGGATGCGTTGGAATGAGCTAGGGCCTGGAGGAATGCAAACTTAGCCACGAGGCTGTCAACGTGGGGTTTCATTCTATCGAGATTCGAGTGTTCGTTGAACTGGTTTACCACGTGCATGCAAGTTCACCACGATGGAATGTTAACATACGCTAAGAGTTGGCTAAGAGTACTAAAAGTTACAATCTCTTACAATTCTTGTGTAAGTGTAAGTTACACAGCAAGCATGCACCGTATACGACAGCGTATGTGACTCGTAAGAACGTTCAAAAACTATTCTTCGAGATCATCCCCGAATTCCGGCAGTGGTTGAAGATCCAAGCCGGCGCCACCTGCTGCCATGTTCCTATACAATTCATCGCGACTCGTCACATTGACAATACTCCATCCTTGCTCGTTCACCGTGTTCCACATGTAGTAGATCTTGCCCGATAAAAAAATGTAGCGCGAGCCTTTGATTTCAGCGAGCTCAATGCTCGCTGTAAAACCAGTGGAGGATTTAAGCATGTTTATCACAGCGTTAGGATATATGAGTGTGGTGGTCCATCCCGCTGGGACAAAGGCACTCCTGGATGAGTCAGGGACCTGCGATAATGAGCATTTTGCCGAGCTGGGCGAGCTTATGATGCTACCTGAGAGGAGTCTGGAACAACCTGGCGGGCAGGAGCCTATCAGTAACGTAACATGGAAAGCAAGAGGAAACTTACGGTGGCGCTCATTGAGGTGAAAACGGTGAGGACTCTAGTCCGACTGATGGGGCCTTTATAGGATCTTGTTAGGTTCGAAAGCAGTGGGAGAATGTGATGCTTGATCATCAAGCGCGGGCTAGGACCTTCTCCTATTTGAAGTAGGGTTCAGACCCTGTTACGGTTCCTACAATCGGCGCAATGGAGCCAAGTAGTCGATGAGTTGGCAAGCTTCGCTCTGCGAAGTTCGTAAGATCCGAATACATAAAAAGATGCTGGACCTTGCGATCAGCGGTACCCCAGGATGCTTCAGCGTTGACCGCAACAGTATTGAAAGCGGATTTGCAACGCAAATTCTTGTAAATGCAACGGACTTTGCCGGTGCCATTTCGGCATCATGCAATATTGAATTGAAATTCACCTTCCAATTGACGCTCTAGTCACCAATTGCAACTTGCCATCGATCTATCAGTCACTAGAACACGAGAATCGAACTTCCCTATTCAATGACAGAAGGATTGGAAGATGGTAGTCGAACCGAGCCCCGAATTTCCTCCTGCCTAGGCCCAGTTATAAGAATGAAGTTCTGCATGTCATAGCGTTCATCTCCCTAGTTCATCTACCGTCGCAAAGCGAACCCACAAGCTCGTATCGTCACATCTCTTGTTTTGCTCACCAGAATTGCCAGGATGTCAATTCATCAAGCGTTTCACAAGGAGATGAAGGATGCCTTCGTCTTAAATCGAGCGGGGGCACGCTTCTCGTTATATAGTAGAACTTTGGCCTCATATCTTCACAGATAGAGACGTTGTTCAACGACATCGTTACCAGGCCTGACTATTTCAATATCATTAACCATGCCGCGACCCGCCAAAGCCTCTCTGAGGTTGTGAAGAAAATTGAAGCTCTAGGGTAAGTGCGACAAGTTCGTCCCGCTCCGTGCTCACGCTTGATCTAGGAAGAGGAACAACATATTTCCTCCAGACCCACCTCTAACGCTGTCGGTCAATTACCAAGGCGCAAAGTTTGACCTTGAAACTGTTTTTGACCTCGTCGGCTTTATCTTTTCTGTGACCGGCGGGATTGCCGCAGACGCCACCCCAGCTAATTACTACTATCCTTTGGTAATTCTTTACTGTAGATGGTGTCGGACGCTGGCGGGCGACAACGCGGGCAAGGAGCCAGGGATGGTGCAGATTACTTGGTTCACCCAAGGAGAGACTAAACGAGTTTGCCTTGGAGGCAATCTGGATAAGCCTAAGAACGTACGCAAGGAGGCCGCGAGAATCAGACGGTTTGACATGCTTGTTTCAAATGGTTTGGCCTTGGGGAGTGAGAAGAACACAAGTTATGTAGATGTGGGTGGACAGCTCATCGGGCATTGTGCAGAGACATTTCCGGTGCTGTTCATTCAGTGGTATGTCTCATCCTGTTCGCCAGACACCCCTATTGCAACTAATTTGCTTGTGAAGGCTTAGGGACCAACTGACACTGAAGGAGATCAGAGGCGTCGCTGTCAAACCATTCAAGGTTCTCGACGATGCGGTGACGGACAAGTTCGCTGTCCCAGATACTGATCAGAAACGCGAGGAGTTGCTCGCGGACCCATGTGAGAATTGTAGAAAAGTTATTCCACGCGTAGGCGCGGGCATAGACTTGAACCGTTTTAGCGTGTATAATCTTTGACTGTCACATCTGTACTGACACCCGTGACATCGGGCCTCTGTACCTCTAAATAGTGGACTAGTTCATACAGTTGCGATAACTATGCTGGGGATCACAAGGAATTCTATGGTGAACTCTTTCGATCGATAGTACGTAAGTGGTTAAGCACCACACTCACGCGCACAGTGGCCTCGTGTCTTCCTGCAGGCTACAGCCTGCAACCAGACGAATCTACTCTCCATCACTCCACAACTTCATCGTTTGGTTCCCCAACCTCAAGTTCGCAGCTTGCCTCGGCTCCAGTATAGATCAATAACAGCTTGGGTGTTAGCCTTTTGATTCAAATTTTTGTATGTCGTCTCTCTGAATAACTATCGCCCAGATCATTTCAAACCGCATTCTCGAACCCAGCTAGTGCCTTCTTGAGTCATTCCATTCCGTCTTGATTTCATCACACAATTTGTATCACAAACTTCATTCATGAGTGATGATCAATGTCAGTACTTCTATCTCTTGTCCTCTCGCTCTCTGACCTCGTTAATAGTCCTTCCATCGTTTGAAGGAACTTGGGCCAGGCTCTCCCAGGTCGCGGTCAAGAGCGCTGAATACAACTCACCTGAACGCCAGCCCCATCCGAAATGTTTACAGGGGACCCGGGTGGACCTTCTCAACCACATCTACACATTTTCAGACGACCTAAAGCAGAGTCAAATCATTTGGTTGCACGGCATGGCGGGGGTCGGAAAGTCTGCCGTTGCGTTTACTGTGGCTGAAAGAATGAGAGGTCTAAAATTGACGGAGCAGACGAAGGTCGAAAAGCGGCTCGCAGGAACATTCTTTTTCTCGCGCAAGCACACAAAGCGCTGCACGACTGGATATTTCTTTGCGACGCTTGTCTACCAGCTTGCCATCAATTTCCCCAGCATCCGGACGGATGTGAACAGAGCTATTCGGGACAATCCCGCTCTTCTAGACCCAGACAAGCCTCTCCGCGACCAGATGGAGGCTCTGTTTCTCCAACCTCTCCGGAAACTTCGACTCAGATTGAGCGGGTGTCCGCCTTTGTCGTTCGTCATCGATGCCCTTGATGAATGCACATCGGAACCCGAGGTTACCGATCTCATCTTTTCCCTTGCACGAGCTCTTCGTGAGCCTGATCTTCCCGTGACCCACATTCTACTCACGAGTCGCTCGGCATCGCATATCTGCAAAGCCTTTCAGAACGATGAGGTACGCCCGTTGGTGTGCGAAATACCGGTGAAAACGTCTGGGGATGGCGTTGCGACCATCATCTCGCTAGACGGTGCAGACGTTGACAACGATATCTGTACTTTCTTGCGGCACTCCTTTAGGGAATTGGAAAGCCGCCATCCCGATTTCCCACAGCCGTCGAAGGATCAACTCGACCGGCTTGCAAGTCGAGCGGGTAGACGTTTCATCGTGGCGTCTACGATGATGAAGTTTATTATCGACGATGAAGACAATGATCCCCATGATCGGCTGCAGCTCATGCTCGAACTGACGAGCGAGCTGCTACCGGGAACGGAGGTGTACAAATTATACGACTGTATCCTTTCCACATGCGCTGACCCCAAGCGGGCATACCTGCACTTGTCTCTCGTTGTTGCCCTTGTGGACCCTTTGCCGATCTCACAGATCTCGAAACTCCTTGGCCCTGGCCTGGGCAGGGATGTTGAAATGACACTGATGCAGTTACGGTCTGTCGTGGATATCCCTACAGACAGCACTCTCCCTGTGAATATCTATCATTCGTCCATTCGTGATTATGTGACCGAACCCTCAAACTGCAGCCTCCCTCAATTACACGATATCCCATCACCCCACTCCCTACTCGTACTTTCCTCTTTTCGCTTGATGATGAAGGAGATTCCAGAAAACACAGCCCTTCTCGACGCACTCTCAAAATTGAAGAAACAAAACCACACTATGAAACCTGAGGACCCCCATGAATTGAAAGAATTGTTGGCATTCGTTGGTGGCCCATCGGAGCCGCTGTCAGTTCTTAGATGTCTGCTATGGCTTCGGGGAGATCGCAGTTCAGTTGCGCAAGGCTGGCTAAAGACCGTGGACGGGTATCTCTGGTTGCAGACCAAAGGAGGGTACGACTGGCTGGAGACCAAGGAGGGTACGACTGGCTGGAGACCAAAGGAGGGTATGACTGGCTGGAGACCAAAGGACAGTACGACTGGCTGAGACCAAGGGAGGGTATGACTGGCTGGAGACCAAAGGAGAGTATGACCGGCTGACCGAAGGACGGTACATGCTGCGGCGGCTGTGGCTGTGGCTGGGGATGCGGATGCGGATGCGGATGCGGATGCGGATGCGGATGCGGATGCGGATGCAGGGTAGGACAGAATGGCGGGGAACCTCGCATGGGGAAGCCTGGTTGTCGACCCAGAAATCGCTGCGGACACGACATCCGCTCCGGACCCGAGATTCGCTACAGAACCAGGACGGCGGATACGAGGCCGATGACGAGGCCAAGCAGGATTTGCTGGAGCGGGGCCCGCCGCGGACTCCACTCGGGGAAGACTGGCTGGAGACCGTACGCGGGAGAAATTGGCTGCATACCCCACGTGGGGGAAACTGGTTGCAGACCCCGAGCGCGAGTGAATGGCTGCGGACTCTGGGTGGGCAGGAATGGCTGCGGACCCCGGGTGGGAGAGAATGGCTGCAGACCCCGCACGCGAGAGAATGGCTGCAGACCCCGCACGCGAGAGAGTGGCTGCAGACCCCGCACGTGAGAGAATGGCTGCAGACCCCGTGCGCGAGAAAATGGCTGCAGACCACACGCGCGCGAGAATGGTTGCAGACTCCACGCGGAAGAGACTGGCTGCAGACGCCCAATGGCCAAGCATGGCTGTCCACTCCTGCCGCTTCTGTCTGGATCACAATTGGAGAATTTTCAAGCACATTGGAAGTAATCGACCAGTATATCATTGTCCCAGAATCACCCTTGCTTCCAACTTTCCAAGCAGTCCAGCAGTTCAGGAGCTTGCCGGATTTCTTGATGTTTCCGGTCTTCCTGTCCTTAAGACATCCGAGCCAGCCCCTCTCCATATCAGCACGACGCAATTTTTGTTCTAGATCAGACATGGAGATCGTCCGTGCTATGGAACATTTTATGACTTTCGCAAACGAAGCACAGAAAAAAAGTCAATCAGCTTCTGGCGCTCTCAAGTACGCCTGTCAAAGCTGGGCCGCCCATCTCTCGCGATCTCCGAAGCCATGGGATGACAGGCTTGACCATGTATTTCAGGCTTTCTGGAATGGCCATCTCCTTTCCTGGCTTGAATGGGAGTGGTGTTTGAATGGTTTACGGTCTTGCCTCGTTGTTTTATTCGAAGCGCAGGAAATCGCAAAGGTGTGTGCATTTCCAATGAAGCCTTACCGTCTGTTAATGGACGGCCTTAGAGTCGCCAGTGAACATTCGCAGAATGTGTACGGCTGATGAAACGATAGTTCTCGACACCTTTCATCTCGGTGTCTGTTCGAGCAAAGAGCCGAGTGGAGGGAAATAATTGCTACAAGTTTCTGTGGGGGTTGTGAAGGGCCCACGACGGAGTGGATTTCTTGCTGTGACTGTTGACTACCGTTGTCTGGATCTCTGGATCTACGTGCGATCTTGGTTGCTCTTTGTCAAGGACTTTAATTACAGTGTACCAGTGGCCGTAAATACTAGTGAACCCTGCCAGTTTCAGCACGTCTTCGCGGATAGTCTGATTAGCTGAACAGAGCATTGTCCTTCCGTCCGACTCTGCCTCAGAGGGGATGTGAGCGTCCAGCGCGCGTCTGTTACGGTCACCTCGGGTACTTCAGTGCAGTAAGTGACGTATGCTCCTCAAAACTTGCGCGAAGCAAGTTACAGGCCAGGCAGAAACTGTAAAATACCTATTCAGCACCATGATTGCTCACATTGATTGCCAAGTGGCCGGTTGTGGTCCGTAGTGATTCGAGGGGTTAGTTCTGCAGCAAAACTCAAGTTTAATCCCGTCTTGATATATTTCGGGTCTAATGTATGATTGCATGAGCCGACAAGGCATGGAACCTTAGAATAAAATCAAAAGTTCCACCATATATTAAGGTATGTGTCATCCGGAGTCCAAGACATATCATCTAATACTAATAGTGGACTTGCTAGCACCAGTCTATATATCGCAGGCCAACCCTACACACATATCAGCACTCACCGCGCCGACCAAGCCCCATCCAACCGGTCAAGCACTCCCTGAACCTCACGAACAGCAGCTTTCCGTTCAGCTCGAGCTTCAGGCCAATCCGATCCCGCCAGATGCATAGCATCAAGACGCAACAACGACTGCAGGAGAAGTTCGGATAAACGCGTGTGATCCGATGAAGTGGGTTTCGATGAATAGGACGCGGGCGTGGGATGAGGAGGGGGGAAAGGAGGAACTTGTGCAGTGGAGCTAAATGACTGCGTTGGAGCGCTTCCTGATGCGGGTGTTGGAGCAGACGTGGGAGATGACATGGTTGTGGCTATGGATGGAGCAAGGGCGCTGACCAACGCATCAACGTCCGGTGCCAGTGTTGTCCGCACACGATCGAGCTCGGTTCGGATAGCAGTGATAGTGCTTTGTTCTGTTGGAGGCTCTTTCACTTTGGGTTGTGGTCTAGATGACGGCGCAGGCGTCGGCGCTGATGGAAGTGAATGGCCACCGATCAGCGCAATAGTAGAGTTCTCGCGTATTTTATAAGCTGTCACTGAGAAATATCAAGTCAAGGTACCGAACTGAAAGCACACATGGTTCTACATACGTGGCGCAGAATCGTCCTTCATCACAGCTCCAGCGTGGATGAGCTTGAAGGATCCGAGAGGAAGGTGGGTATATTCTGCTAGGTCTGTTCTCAGTTTTCCGAGTTTAGTCTCCGGAGGAGGTACTGGAAAATGCAGGGTCTCCCGGTCCCATTTGACATGAATCATGGCAGAGAACGGATGCTTGGACTTGCGAGAAAGTGCGCCGCAGAAAAAAGAGTACGCCGCGCGAAGAAACAGCACGAAGCTGAGGATGACTGCGGAATGTTAGTACGATCGGACAACGTGCTACAGGACAAGCAATCACCTGGGTGGAGTGACGACAGCTTGAAACCTTGAACCACCTCGGCTCGAGCCGTGATGATCTAAAACACAAATGCTCAAAAGTTCTTGAAAGAGCACTGACGTGACACCTTTAGATACTAACACGACCAAACAACCGGTCCCATTAATTGCAAGTCAAAACTAAAGCTACATGCCCGCAAAACAAAACAATATAATGGCCCACTGTAATCCCAAGAGAACGAGGAATAATGAACAAAATCAACATAGCAAAGGGGATTAAGGTATATCAACGACCAGCGTGAATGGGCGAGTGTGAGTGATAATACATATGAGCAAAGAGAATGTTGGGTAAAGAGATGGCGGTATGCGTCGAGTATCTATGTGGAGAGAAGGAAATGCTTGACAAAAATGCAGATAGGGGTGTATGGCACAACAGCCACTGTGAAAGTGTCCTGCTCATCTTCCTCCCCGATCCCGCCATTCGATTGCCTTCGCTACCCAACTCACCATATCAACACCTCGGTGTTTGTCAGCCTGCATCCATGGATGTTCAAGCAACTCCTTGTAAGTGGCTCGTTCATCCGCATTCTTGATGAGGCACCGTCGAACCCAGTCATGCGCATCTGGAGACCACCTTCGTTTTCCCTTGCGCATGAAGTTGAACTGTCCTGGCGATGCGCCATACAACGCATTATCTTGAGTACGAAGCTCGACTTCTTCGTCTGGGATTTCTTCGTCTTCCGGCAGTCCAGGTGCTTCGCCGTCCACTATGGCACTTAGCTGCGCGAAGACATTCTCGTAGGTTTCCGGAGGGTATGGGTATCTGTTCGATTAGTCAGTTCTGCGCTAAAAATATAGCCAACTAGGGCGCACCTTCCTCGTGCAATTTCAACGATCGACAGGCCCAGGGACCATATATCTGCACTGACCGTGTATGAAGTGAAGGCATCTTCCATATTAGATCCAGATGGTGAAGAACCCTTGATTCTCTCGGGCTGCAGGGAAGCACACTATCAATAGAATTCAATGGAAGTCGGAAGTAGGAACCTACAGCCATGTAACTTTGACAACCGACGTTCGTCTTCGCAATGCTCTTCTCTAGCTGTCCGCTAACACCGAAATCGCAAAGCTTCACTTCGCCCTTGCCAGTTCACAAGGACGTTCGTAGGTTTGACGTCCCGGTGCATGACCCCAAGTTCAGTTTTGAGGAATTCTAGTCCATGCGTCATGGATGAAGCGATGCGGCAGAGATGCTCATCGGCAAGTGGAGGAGGGCTAGACGTCCATGCAGAGCCCGGACTAGTAGATAAACTTGGCGGCAGAGAAACATTACCATTCGGAAAGCAACACAAAGAAGCCAGCGAACCACCATCCATGTACTCCATGCAATAGTACACGCACGATTCCACGAAAAAAGCACCATAGAATTCCACAATGTATGAGCTTACGGCACGGTGGAGGATGTCCAACTCCATCAGTATTCCATTGAGCTTAGTGGAGTCTAGCTCGAGGCGAATTTCCTGAAAGCACATTTAGATAAGGGGGATCAAAACGTGTCAGGGGTTGAACCTTCATAGCCATTTCAACGTTTGTCGGTCGATGCAGAACCTTCTTGACTGTGCCATAGTTACCGCGGCCGAGTTCCTGCTCGAGAACGAGTTGTTCCATATTTATAGCAAAAGATGATCCATTGGAAAAATCGACACCCGAGGCATGGAGAACGGCTTTGCCGGCGAAGTTGAGGCGTCCAGAAGGATCACTAAAGAGGGAAGAAGTCGGATTTAGCTCACGATAGCGAGAGAAGAGATAAATATGCACACTATCTTGTTGAAATTTGCAAACGGAGTATCAAATGATGATGGTCCTCTCCTGGCTTCAGCTTGAGATGGACGCCCTGCTCCAAGCCCTGCACCGATAGCACCGCCTCCTGTTTCAGGGTTCATGTCGGATAATTTGAATCCTGGCTTATTGCGTCTACCCGCAGCAGGAACAGCGCCACCGCGTCCGCGAGCGCGTGTAGCAACCAATGACGAGGGTGGTGGTGAAGCGGTAAAAGAGTGAGAAGATTGGTGGATAGGATGGCTCGATTCGTTTATGGAAGCACGTTGCAAGGCCTGTGCTGCGGAATCGATGGAGAAAGAGGCCGAACCGGGTGACGCAGGTGATCCGCGATTCAACATCTGAACAAGGTAGGTCGGTCACAAAAATGAAAAACTGTTCGGTAAAATCGCAGACGCAGAATAAAGTACATACTGCTGTCATTTTTGCCTGCAATGAAGGGGGTATTGGAGCATTTCCTCCTCTGTTTGCAAGGAGGCCACTTAAAGTATTACGGGGGGCACCACCCGAAGAAGGTGGAGGACGTGGTGCTGGCCTCGGCAACGATATAGGAGCTGGAGGAGGTCTTGAAGGAAGAGAAGAAACGTCGTCCTGAGTGGACGCAGAATCTGGCTGCATCGAAAGTCAGTTGTGGTTGTTGAGGTGGAGGGACAGCGATAATCGAGATTTCCATATATACTCTATCGCTTTCAAGTGAGGTCACGCGTCACACCCGCTGCGGTCATGCTATCATGCGCATCATTGACCCACAAAGCGTACATTTCGGCTTTTATCCGAATCATTTTCTTCTTCAACATCCTCCTTTTATTTGTGATGTCATAGCAGGTAATTTAACTTGGCCTCGTGGCAACACAGCATAAGAATCTGCCTTGCCTTTACAGTGATTATGCTGTCATGGCGCTGCTTCTGATAGCCTTTCCATTCCTGTGCGGTGGTGTATCCACCTCGGTATAAACCATTCTGCTGTACAGCATCATGTGAACATATGTGGCAGCCTCTCGCGGATCTTGAGCACGAACACGTGTAGACAGTCGTCTACTCGCAGACACATACATGACCCACCGCACCGCAAACCCACGAATCATACTTCACGTCAAGGTGGTTGCGCTCAAGTACAGTATGTTAAGGACGATCGGCGTCGCTTTGTAGTTCATGTCCGTAACCAGCCCGGATATAGCTTACGCTGTAGCTCTCGATGCTGCGAGCAAGGGGAAATGGAGATGTGCTTACTGAGTGGACTTGACTGCCAACCTCACCGAGTAAGCAAGCTTCGATCGGTCTCTGAGAAGGGACACCGAGAACATATATATAGCTCTGAATCTGCTCAATGGACTGGTTTTATTCACAGAGCGATCAATATCGGGAACTGCGACGGCAATTTTAAGTTTCGGTGCACCTCAGCTTCGTCGCGATCGACGAAGATAAGTAGGTGGGGCTGATAACGATCAGCTTCTTTCAGGGGCTCGAGGTGAGTAACACCACCAGATCACCCCTGTGAGCAGAGTGTAAACTTCCTTTCCAGGGAAACTGACATTATTTTTCGTCCACGAGGTCACCTTTCGACCAATAGATGACATCGACAGAATCTCACTGCTTACCTCTCATCGCTTCTTGTACAACACACGACACCTCTTGACGTCCATATCGTGTAATTTTGGTGTAATTCGAAGTCCATCCAAGTAATAACAACCCTGTCAATGCTGTTCATCTGTCGCCTTAAGACCATGGCACTAGCTCGTTGTTACAACTCACGTCGGCTATAGCACAAAGGGTCAAATCATTTCCTGTATGACCCACATTTTGACCTCTCTACACCTCTTCTCACTTATATCGTGTAATCCGGATTCCGTCTAAGTAATAATAACCACCATACTGTCAGGCAGACCTGATTCACCATCTCTCCCAAACTAAGACACGCTTGTGCCCATGGGGGTATCAAACGTTCCAAATATCCTACTGCGCATTATTAATGCTCGGCGCGAAACCTACCCGTGCCCCATGGGAGTAGTCATACACCGAGTACCCTGGACGACGACAATCACAAGCGTTCCAAATCAGGTGTCATGCAACATGATACTACTCACATGATTTCAGAAACTCATCCCCTGCAGCACGCGACATTAACAAAGAACATAATGAACCGGGACCCTGAGCAACTTACCGATGATAGCAAATCCTTCCATGAATGTATCATCCATCCCGACGATCCCGCCGATGCAGTTTCTGTGCTCACTCAGGCAACGTACATTATATAAAGACACACCGACTTACGCTGACCCCGTCCCCATCTGTTCCGAGATTAAAGTCTTGCATGCTAAGTCTAAAGTTGTGCCCGCCAAGCGAAAGTGAAATCGTGGGGTTGGAGTCGCATGGAAAGGAGAAGAAATTGGAGTCGTAGTTTGTTGCGGGGCCAGCCCCGGGTATCTACAACTTATCAGCGAGGTTGACGAGGGAAACAAATAGCGGGAGACTGACATTGGCGTAGATCGAGGATGCCACCGCCTGCGAGACGTATATCAAAGTAGTACCTGTAGTCAATTGCCTATGCAGGAAAAACGAGATGGAAATTAGTGTAGATCCGGCTGACGGGCTGAATCTTACCGCATGGAGGTCACCAGTCACGTTTTTCCCTTCAACAACAGCTCCGTTGAATTGCACTGTCCAGTAGGTCTGCCAATAAGAAGCCTTAGACAGGAAGGCATAAAGGTGCAGTAGGAGCAACCTTGGAAATAACTGGGACCCATATCAGAGGTCCCACTGCCTTGGACATATCGTAACCACCCAGAGTTATCTAAAATATTATCTCGATTATAATCATATCAAAGCTAGAGCATAACGTACCGTCGACCCGTTCGTCTTCCCTCTTGTCAAATACACGGAGAAGAATGGTGCCGAGACCTTTTCCTGCATGATCAGGTTCTCGAAGAACGTTGGCTCTCCTGACGTCGCGATGGAGCTGAAACCAAGCCCGATAAGGCCGGAGATCGGGTCGTCGTTGAAGTCACTCGACACGTGAGTGACGGCACCAAAGTATTGCTTCGTCGATCTCCAGACCACCGATACTGATCGTATCATACGCAAGGGTGCCTCCGACATTGCCGGATCCCTACAGCCCAGCAACGTCAATCCGTGCCCGGAAGTGTGGGAGAGAGACGCACGTAAGGTCACATTGAACGGTTTCCCAGTATCCGTGTACGTTGAACTCGCATTAGCTTCATATTGCGCGTTCACGCAATCGCCACAGCCCACAGGGACCCATAGGTCTGCAGAGCCCGTATCTATGATCACTGAGAGCTGTTGTGTACGTGTCGTGTTCCCGAACCCAACTGGACCGTAGTACTGGAGATCGATGTTCCCAGCTATCTCGTCCGTCAGGGGATTAGGTCGCACTCTGAGCGGCAGCATTCATCATAGAAAAGCTTATGTTTGCCTGATGTGGTGTTGGAGTGGATCCGGACAATGCAAAACCAGAGAGGTTGCTTGTCGTGTCGATGAGCGCCGCGTCTGATAGCGCATCGAGCCTGGGATCTGAAAGTGCATCTGGTAGCATCACGAGGTTCTTGCCAGTTATAACATCTTGTGCATTCCTGTATTTTAGTTTGATGGTTTTCAACTCGGCCATCTAGGTATACAAGTTAGTTGTGTAGGGGATTGCATACGACAGAAACTCACCGCGACCTGCGGATCGAAGATTGGGATGTTGATTTCAACTACGACATTCGAGCTGTGGCAGTCCTAGATGTGGTTGAACGTTCCGAAGGGATCACGTACGTACATCAGGGAGGCCATGTCATACACGGGAAAACCCAACGCGCCTGCGGTCAGGAGGAGAAAGGAAAAAGGGAAGCGGGGAAGCATGATACTAGAAATAGTGAATGGTAAAGGAAAAATAACGGGAGCTGGAGTGAAGAAGGCCTTTAAAACCAGACATGGAGTTTCAATCTAGACTGGCAGGCGCGCTTCATTACACAGTTTGAGGACTTGCCAGCCCAGATCAAAATGCTGCATTGAAAGACAGTTAAAGAGAACCTTGGGTAAGTGACATCCACGTCACTGAGTTCGGGATCAAATATGACAGACAATATGCTGCTGCTGTTGACTCGTTCGCGAGAACTTTTAAGGATGCTTGATAAATCGACCCACTTTGCCTGCGCAAATCCATGTGTATCTGGATGTGCGGCCTCCCTTGTGCCGAACAGACCAGGACATCGCACATACCGAATACGACAGGCAGCTGCTGACCGCTAGCCAGAACTTCGAGCAAACTTGAATAAAACCGACCCACTTTGCCTGCACAATTATCTACGTACCAGTGTGTCTGCAGGTGCAACGCAATATATGGAACCCTCTCTAGGTCTAGATACCCCAGACGAATTGCACATACCGGGCTGCACTACACAAAGACGATTCTAGGTGTGATGACATCGTTAAGTAAGTCATTCCAGGGTATTGTGGTTAGTCACTGACATTTGTGATCTCGCCAATACACATGACATCTCTCACTCCGCCTTAAACCTGTCATTTGGGCTTCGCTCCCTAACTTCTGGCTCTTTACCAACTTGCGGCGCATGCGCATCGTATGCGAATACCTCACCCACAGCCCTTCGGGAACGCGGAGTCAGTGACCAGATGCAAAAAGTGGCGTGTACAACTCACCAGGTACCCTAGGTTTGTCACCGAACCTGCCTTGACCAAGTCCCCGAGGCTCTACATCGCCTACCCGCCATTCGGAGTACTGGATATCGATGTTCCCCTCTGTCTCGTCTGTTATGGGGTACTTTGCATTCTGAGTGGCGACATTCATCGCAGAATAACACATGTTTGCCTGCTGTGAGATTAGGTTCATCCGGACAGCGCGAAACCGGAGAGGTCACTTGTCATATCGATGAATGTTGCGTCTGACTGCACATCGAGCCCGAGATATGAAAGCGCATCCGCCGTATTTCTCTTCCGAACACGGGATCTGGACGTATTGGCAGGGGTCTTTGATGTGAGCAGACAATAATTGCCTCTGGAATATTTGCGTGCATCCGGAGACGCGTTAGGGCATTCGATGATAAGAGCGATGTGACATTGAGGAAAGTGATGCAGTCATGACAGAATACGTGCAATTATATCTGGTCGTAGTGACTAGTATTCGTGAACGGGCTATTTGATGATGTTGGTTCATCGAGAATGATTTTGGTTAGGAGATACCAAACTTACTGGCAGACATAGTTGTATACTGGCATTGTGAGAGTGAAGCCATATATAGGTTCACGCACCCAGTCGCTATTTGGCTCTCAGTCGACTCTCTATACGTAGTCCATTACTTGAATCGGATCAACTTGTTATTTTAATACTTAGGCTAGACGAGTATTATATGTTTGACTTTGTTAGGAATGGAAGCTGTTGACAAATAGATTGTAACAAAAACAGTCACAGCTCTAATATAGTGAGTTCTTGGTGAGTTCAACTCTTAATCTTGTCTCACAACACATCTCTCTAAATTTATACTATTTAACGTCTGGAGACGAGTACGCCAATGGGACTATCGGAGCTTCCGTTTAAATATCAAAAAGCGGCTCGCGGGTTGCTCGCGGAAACATTACTTTCCTCGCGCAAGCACACCAAACACTGCACGACTGGATATGTCTTCGCAACACTTGTCTACCAGCATGCTAGCAATTTACCCAGAAATAGGAGAATCCTGCCCTTTTAAGTCCGGTTGCGATGCGACCAGATGGAGGCTCTTTCTCCAACCTCTCCGGAGGCTTCACTTCAGACTGCGTGCGATGCCCTTGATGAATGCACATCCGAACCTTGCCGATCTCATCCTTTCCCTCGCACAGACTCTTCGTGATTCTGATCCGCCTGTGACCTACATTCTGCTCACGAGTCGCTCGGAATTGTATATCTATGCTAGAGCGATGCAGAGAGAATTTTCTTGCGGCATTCCTTCAATGGGTTGGAAAGTCGACATCTTGATTTCCCGCAGCCATTAAGGGATCGACTTGAGCGGCTGGCAAGCCGAGCGGGCAGACGTTTCATCAAGACGTGTGCGATGATGAAGTTTATCGATGACGGAGACAATGATCCCCATAGTCGACTTCAGCTCATGCTCGAGTTAACGAGTAAACTGGAACGGAGGTTTGCAAGTTATATGATCGTGTCCTCTCCACGTGCGCCGAGGCATACATGCACTTGTCCGCTATTGCTCCCTTTGCAGACCCTCTGCCGATGTCACAAATCTCGAAACTTCTTGGCTCTGGCCGGGGAAGGGATGTCGTGACAGCACACTCGTGAATATATACCACTCGTCCGTCCGTACCTAGGTTTCCGACCCCTCAAACTGCAGCCTTCCTCAAGTACACAATATGCCATCACCCCACTCCCTACTCACTCACTCGTCTCTCCACTTGATGACGAAAGAGATTCTAGAAAACACCGCTCTTCTCGATGCGCTCCGGAATTGAATAAGCAGAACCAAGCTATGAAACCACATGATCCCCAGAGACTAAGATCGTTAGCCTTCCTCGTTCGGCCACTAGAGCCACTTTCAGTTCTTATCAGTATGGCTTCGGGGAGTTCGCAGTTCGGATGTACAATTCCGGCTAGAGACACTAGACGGTCATATCTGGCTGCAGACCAGGGCGTGCGAGACTGGCTGCGGACTCACGGAGACCGAGACTGGATGCGGACCAGGGCGTGCGAGACTGGCTGCGGACTCACGGAGACCGAGACTGGATGCGGACAAGGGCGTGCGAAACTGGCTGCGGACCCACGGAGACCGAGACTGGATGCAGACCCCGGGTGCGCGAGACAGGATGCAGATCCAGTACGGGCGAGATTGGTTGCAGACGCTCCATAGCCAAGCATGGCAGTCCACTCCTGCAACATCTGTCTATGTGACAATGGAAAAACTTTCAGGCACATTGGGAGCAATTAGTGAGTATATCATTTCCTTTGCTGTTGGCTTTCCAAGCCGTCAATCACTTCAAGAGCTTGCCGGATTTCTTGTTGTTTTCGACGTTCCTGGCCGTAAGGTACCAGGATCCTTCCAAATTTGCATTAATAGACCGCCTTTTCCCACCGGGCAGGGGAATCGTCTATGCTATGAAAACCTTATGAGAGATTCATACACAAAGCACAGGAACAATGTCGATCAGCTTCTGACAAACCTGGGCCGTCCATCTCTCACGAGTTCCGAATGCATGGGATGACAAGCTCAATTATACAGGCGTTTCTGGAATTGTACATCGCCTTCCTGGCTAGCAAGGCAGTGATGTTTGAAGGGTCTGCGGTCTTGCCTCGTTTTATTTGCAGGGCAAAAATTTGCACAGGTGTGTGTATTTTCCCACTATTCTTATCGAACATCCACGAAGTGATACTGCATTACATTGGGTTGATTCCAATTTTCTCTTTTCCTTGGCCTAGACCCGTTAACGTGCAGCCCCAACAAAGCACTGCCAGTCACTAATCCCAACTCCGAAAGGTCACACTGGACTTCGGCACCCGTAAACTC
Organism: Suillus lakei; assembly: GCA_016628065.1. Lineage (NCBI taxonomy): Eukaryota > Fungi > Basidiomycota > Agaricomycetes > Boletales > Suillaceae > Suillus > Suillus lakei. The sequence goes on along the minus strand of JABBWA010000019.1, from coordinate 464,705 downwards.
GCTAATCTGAAACTCATCCTAATCATGGAGATTTTCATGTATGCTTTCTCACTTTTCAGTGAGGTTCAGGTGTCACATTCTGCTGCGGCCATGAACAACGCGATGCCATCGTGTGGTGGCATCGGACTTTAAGCGGGCACCTCGGCTTTCCTCCAAATCATCAACCTCCTCCTTTGATTTGTGATTCACTTGGCCTCGTGACAATACAGCAACGGAAACATCCTTTATAATGGTTATGCATGCTGTCATAACGGACAGCCTCAGCTATGTACCCGGGTAGCCTTCTCAACTTACGGTTGGTGCATTACGGTACACCCGCTTTAATTACGTATCACCTTAGTATGAACGATTCTGCTGTATAGCGTCATGTGAATATTTGTGGCAGCCTCTCGCGGATCTTGTTCACCTCACCGCACCGTAAACACACGAATTACACTTCAATTTTTTTGCTCCAACTACTTCAAGTGCAGTAATCAGTGTGACTTTGTAGTTCATGTCCGTGACCACCAGATCGTACCCCGGGAAACTGGCGTGAATGCCGTTTTTCTGTCACCTTTCAACCACTCCGAAATTTGGTATACTTCGGAGTTCCGTCGAAGTAATAATACTTAATCACCCTGATTCACAATTTCTTACAAACCAAGACACGCTGTATAGCCATGGGTATCAATTATACAAAATCTTTTACTGCGCATTATTGATGCTCGGCGCGAAACCCACCCGCGCCCCGTGCGAGTAGTCATACACCGAGTACCCTGGAAAAGGATAGTCACGAGCGTTCCGGATCAAACGTCATGCAACAAGACACTACTCACATGATTTCAAAAACTCAGTCCCTGCAGCACGCGACGTCAGCCAGACATTCAAGAGAATGAACCAAGTACACTTACCGATGATGACAATCCCTTCCATGAATGCATCGTCCAGGCCGATAATCCCGCCAACGCAGTTTCTGCGCTCGCTCAGTCGACATGCATTATATGAAGACACATCGACTTACTTTGACCCATACCCATCTTGTCCGAGCTTAAAGTCCTGGATACTGAGTCCGAAGTCGTGCCCGCCAAGCGAGAATGAAATCGTGGGGTTGGAGTCACACGGAAAGGAGAAGAAACCGGAGTCGTAGTTTGTTGCGGGGCCAGTCCCGGGTATCTGCAACTTGTCAGCAAGGTTGATGAAAGAAGTAAATAGCGAGAGACTGACATTGGCGTAGATCAAGGATGCTATCGCCTGCGAGACGTATATCAAAGTAGTACCTGTGTCAATTGCCTATGCAGGGGAAACGAGGTAGAGCTGAGTGAAGATCCGGCTGATGGGCTTAACCTTACCGCATCGAGGTCACCAGATACGTAGTTCCCTTCAACAACGGCTCCGTCGAAATGAACTGTCCAGTAGGTCTGCCAATAAGCAGTTAGACGGGATGCTTGAAGGTGCAGGAGGGGCAACCTTCGAAATAACTGGGACCCATGTCAGAGGTCCCACCGCCTTAGACATGTCGTAACCGCCCAGAGTTATCTATAGAATTCCTCTCGATCACATTCATATTAACGCTAGAGCACAACGTACCTTCGACCCGCTCGCCTTTCCTCTCGTCAAATGCACAGAGAAAAATGGCGCTTCAACCTTTCCCTGCATTATCAGGTTCTCGAAGAACGTTGGCTTTCCTGACGTCGCGATAGAGCTGAAACCGAGCCCGAGACACCCGGAGATCGGGTCGGCATTGAAGTTACTCGACACATCAGTGACAGCACCAAAATATTGGTTGTTAACCTTCAAACCGCCCATACCGATTGTATCATACGCAAGAGTCCCTTTTGCATAGCTCGAGCCCTCCTGCCCAGCAACATCAAGCCTCCACCAAGATAGCGGGAGGGAGACGCACGTAATTCACTTTGAACACATTCATGGTATTCCTGTATGTTGAACTCGCAGCAGCGTTATATTGCGGGTTCCCGCAATCGCCGCAGCCCACAGGGATCCAGAGATCTGCACCGCCCGTGTCAAAGGCCACTGAGAGCTGTTGTGACTTCTTGCCAAACCCAAGTGGGCCGTAGAACGGGATATTGCTGTTCCTCTGTATCTCGTCCGTCAGGGGGTCCGTCGCACTCTGAACGGCGGCATTCATCACAGAAGAACTCATGTTTGCCTGCTGTGATATTGAGGTTGATCCGAACAACTGCAAAACCGGAGAGGTCGCTCGTCGTATCGGTGAACGCCGCGTCTGACAGCGCATCGAGCCCCGGATCTGAAAGTGCATCTGGTAGTGCCACGAGGTCCTTGCCAGCCAAAAAATTAAGTGCGTTCTGGTACTTTAATCGGAGGGCTTCTATCTCGGCCATCTGGACATACAAGTTAGTCCTGTAGAAGGTTGCCTAAGACATAAACTCACCACAGGGCTGCGCATCGAAGACTGGGGCGACAGTCGAGGTGTACAAGTCCTGGGTATAGTTGAATGTTCCAAGGGGGTCCCGCACGTACATCGGGGGGTAAAGCACCATGTCATACATGGGAAAGCCCAACGCGCCTGCGGTCAGGAAGAGAAAGAAAAGGGGCAAGTGGGGAAGCATGGTAGTAGAAATGGTAAAGGGTGAAGGAAAACCGATGGGAACTGGAGGTGACGCAAGTCTTTTAAACCCACTGGCATGGAATTTCAATCTAAACTAGCAGCATGCTTCAGTGACATAACAGCCTAAGCTGACCTGCCAGTCCAGATCAAGATGCTCCATTGAACACAAGGTCAAGGTAACACCACATTTGACTGAAGCCAGACATTGGACACTCACGTCACTGAGTTGACAGGAATTCAATACGACAGGCGATAAATATACCACTGCTGCAGACCCATTAGTCAGAACTTTTGAGCGAACTTTGATCAAACCGACCCACTTTGCCTGCGCAATTCCTGGATGTGTCTGTACGTGCAACGCGATATATGTAACCCATCCTAGGTCGAAGACACCCCAGATAAGTTGCACATACTGGGTTGCACTACACAAATCTTGAGACGATTCTAGACGTGATTATATCATGAGGTAAATGATTCCAGGGCACCTGCCAACAGTCAGTAACATTTTATGTTCTCGCAGATATTCATGGCACCTCTCACTCTGCCTTGAGCCTGTCTTTTGGCTTCGCTCCCAACTTCTGGCCCTTACCGACGCCAAGCACCTTGCGGCGCATGCGCATCATATGCGAATACATCACCCACAGCCCTACAAAAACCAGGAGTCAGCGACCATATGCAAAATAGCATGCACAACTCACCAGGCAACCAGATTGCCACCAAACCCGCCTTGACCCAGTCCTCAACGCCCCACGCCACCCACTTGCCGCCGCTCCACTCCGGAATGGTGCTCAACATGACGAGAGCTTCACTTCCTGCGCCGACGGGGTACAGGACATAAAATGTGGAATAGCGTATCCATGTCAGCCACGCAGGCACGCCGCAGCCTGCAAGCGAGAGCGCGTAGTATGCATAGCGCGGCACTTCGGTCAGTGCCCAGGCAAGGATCATAGTGGTATAGACCGGGCTCGAGTGGGTGTGGGGAAAGCGTTCAACAATTCCCCAGACCAGGATGAGGCGCGAGGAGACTTGTATGACAGTTGTCGGGAGCGGGGAGCGCACAAACCCAAAGAGGACATGTAAGATTTCAAGGGCGGCGAGCGACTGCACAGGTGCCAGAGCAGGAGAACTGTGGAGTCGTATGTCGCGGGGAGATACGGACGTAAGAAATATGCGAGAGTTGTGGAGAAATAGTTGGTTGTTTTAGGCTGCGGGGTCAAAAATGCTACGATTGAAGTCGGCACGTATGAAGCAAGTGGTTTAAAGAGGTCGTATGCTGAACTTGAAGCGCGTTGACCTCTGAATACGGCAAGAGCGAGGTAAATGACATAGGCCCATCCTGCCGCAGATAACGCATTGAATACAATCAAATAGAATCGCACAGCCAGAGAGGGGCCTGTAACCATATCCGCGAGGTCAGTCGGTAATTATTGAGTCTATTGTCCCGTTACTTACCTCGTGAACGCGCACTTGGCAGTTTATGGTCGCTACTTGGCATCTTGGATCCTGATAGTTGCAATTGGCAAGCTCGATGTAGGGACTCGATATCCAATACACCTACAGTACGGGCTGGTAGGAGTAACAGTTGTCCCTCGAAGTTCAAGTACAGTTGTGGCCAGATTGTTCGTTTGAAGCCAAGTCGTTCCAAGCCAACCCGGGCACGTGACCGCCTCAGTTTGCCAGCCAATCAAATTCACTCATCGTTGTAAGTAACAGAACTAGTAGTAAAAGGGGGGACATCCAGGACGCCAACTTACTTGCATTCTCGAATGCAAGCAATGCGACATGAAACTACCATTGAGCTTTGACTTTTGATCAAGTATAATATTACCAGAGTCCTTGAAGCAGCAGGTTCAGGCCATTCAGACGATGTTTCAGTCTTAACTGTCAAAAAACTTTCAATACCACAATACAAGCTACGCCAGATGGTTGTTATGTTTATGTTTATATGTACGGCGAGGCGGAATCAAGAAGCATAGTTATGCGTGTTCAAGCGCATGCTGTTTAATTCTTCGAGTGGGCGCCGCAGGTGCAGCTGCCAGAAGCACAGTTGCAGCTTTTGACAGAGGGTCAGAAGTCGGACATTGAAATGTAGTGCGAGACAAGACTTACGTGCAGGAAGCACCGCAGCAAGACGAGTCACCCTCGGTGTTGTAGGAGAACATGATGATATTTATTGCGGTTAAGCTGCAAAGCCGTGTCAGTCACGCGATAATGAGGGGAGTCAGTTCAGACAACCCACCAGGTATGTGAAGCAGTTGAGGATAGAACGGATTGCTGGAAGAAAAGCCAGCCAAAGAGGGGGCATTTTATAGTGCTCACCACTAGCACCGATACCAGAATAATCAGGGCAAGGGAGAAGCCGAAGGAACCTGGGGGAATGCCAAGGATATGCCATATGATAACTCTGTGGAGTACTACCCCTTGTTCAGGCTACTTGCCCGAACTGCTGATATCGGAATCTGAAGATCAAGGCACGATGCATGGGTGGGGAGGGAGCGCAGAAGCTTGAAGAGTCCAATAGCGGTCGCGACAAGAGAGATTATGACAAGAGTGTACTTCTGTGCTGAATCACAAGTACTGCTGATATCTGCCAGGGGCCACTCAGCAAGATTTAAACGTTTGAACATTGAGCCAAAGGATGAACCATGTGCATGGTCATCGACAATAAGTTCAAAGCAAGGATGCAAAGCGGTGATTACGTCTATTCATGGCTTCACTGGGTAAAACTATTCTGTCGATGCCACATTGTGAACTTGATTTGGCAATCGTACGTACACTTCTTATCTTGTGCTATCTTTTTATCTCATCATGTGACACACAGCCACAGATCCGCATGTTCATTTATCAGTAGCGCCGTTCCGTGACGCCGTCGTACCACCTCAGTGTTGTCACGCTGAGGTGAGTATCTCATAGCTCGTACTTTGGTACTCTCTTATACCTAGACTCGTTTCGTTCTAGCCACGACCAGAACTCTTGTTCCCATTAAATAATAAAGATATCTAGGATTGACTAATTCTCAGGCAGCATTTGGTGGGGATTATTTCGGTGATGACTATGGAGAAGATTTTCCCTTTGTAAATGATGAAGAACCCATCCATGTTGATGTTCACCATGATGCGAGTGTGGTCGAGGAAGATGAGAATGCACCGGAGAGCGACAATGAGGATATTGAAGTCGGCAATGTAGACATAGGTTGGGAGCCACGGCCGCCCTCACTTGTAAGCACGCTGGCTTACATGAGTCCCCATAATCAGTACATATACTGTCACCGGTACTGAAGGCTAAGCGGTAAGCTTTCAGTACTCTACCTTTTGGTGTAAAGGTTATGAGGCGCGGCAGCTGACCCACTTACACTACCACGAGACCCAGCGCGACACAACATGGAGTCACCGACTTCAGATTCTCAACCTTTCACTGGCAGCAGAATCAGCACGCACGGTTGGACCAAGACGAATATGAGCAGCTTTGTTATGCTCCGGTCACTATCGAATATTTCGGCGGTGAAGCTGGTGCTCCGTTGCACAATATGTCTCAAGTGAACAGATCCCAGTACACAAATTACTCAGCCAATGTGGAGGGAAGCGCAGAGGGCACCATTAATTCTCAGATGGATTGAGAAGTTGCGTACTGGGCCAGAGTACAAGGGCCAGGATCAGCTGCATTCACTGATTTCCACATATATTTGCTTCCCTCATGAGCGTCAGCGAACCTTTGATGGATGCCAAGTTAACTTAGTTTTGCTTCGTGACCAAGTACTTACTGTATTGTAGGCAACAAAGTTGGCAATAAAGACTTCGAGGGGAATGAATAAACAAAGGCACGTCACTCTCTAACTTTCTGCAAATTATCAGAGCCTCATCCAGAGGTCGGAATATTGAACGATGTCAGTGAAGCCTCGTGCATCAAGGAGTCCAAGTATGGCCTGGTACTCAATGTAGTACATCATGGGACACATCCTCGTGGTAGGGTACTGATGCGTCAGAAGATCATACTTCGAGAGCCCAAAGTCAAAGACAGAATAATAATAAAAATACGAGAAAAAAATCGCCAAGAAATGCTCAGCTCAATGAAAGAAGCATTTTCCGAGGGTCCTCGATGTAGTCGCGGACCTTCACTACAAACGGCGCGTCAAGGCATCAGATAAAGGTCTCGTGAGACAGGATAACGGGAGAGTGCGAACCTAGGAAGGTGACCGCCTCCCGACCATCGAGTAGCCTGTGGTCATAGGTGAGGGCGACGACCATGACGGGTCGGATGACGATTTGGCCGTTTACAACAACAGGTTTGTCCTTGATCGCGTGCATGCCAAGCACAGCAGACTGTGGCAGGTTGATGATAGGCGTTCCGTACAATGAACCGAAGACACCACCATTGGAACTGAGGGCATAAAATTAGTCTTGGTTTAGGTTGAGAATCAAAGAAACTCACATGGTGAAGGTGCCTCCTGCCATGTCCTCGAGAGTCAATTTACCATCCCTGGCCTGAATACAATAGGTAAGCTGCAGGACAACGTGATATATAGTGCTTGCCTTGTTTCCGAGAGCAGCAATCTCCTTCTCGATCTCAACAAAGCCCATGCCCTCAACATTTCTCACTACTGGGGTGACCAAGCCCTTGGGCGTCGCAACGGCAACGCTCAGGTCAACAAAATCATGGTAGACAATCTCGTCTCCCTCGATGGACGCATTTGCAGCAGGAATCTCCTTCAGTGCCAGAGTGCACGCACGAGCGAACGCACTCATAAAGCCGAGCTTGACATCATGTTCTTTGAGCACTTCGTCCTTGTACTTCTTCCGCATCTCCATGAGAGAGGACATGTCGATCTCATTGAAGGTCGTGAGCGAAGCGGCAGCGTTTTGCGACTCCTTCAAACGCTCGGCAATGCGCAAGCGCATGCGGTTCATCTTAACCTAAGGGACGAAGCACGTTAACACCTCCGAAATAGGTATAGTAATGACACATACTCTTGTCTCGCCTCGACTGCCTGGGGCCTTTGGTGGAGGCGGAGGCGCTTTCGACTTTTCCTCCTTTGGTTTCGAGTTCTGCTTTACCTCCTTCTTGGACTCTTTGGGTCCTTCTGGAGGGATGCCACCACTCTGCTTGTCAGCAGCTGATGGTGCGGGTGGTTCCGATGTCGTCTTGTCCACTTGTTGGTCCTTAGGTTCTTCAGGATCTGTCTTCTGCTCCTGAGGAGCAGCAGATGCTAGAGCCACGTGAAGATGTGATGAAATAGCGTGTCTTGTAAGTTACACAGAGCTTACCACCACCTTCACCAGGTTCAATTATGAAGAGGTCCTGGCCAACGCTGACAGTGTCTTCCTCCTTTGCAAGTAGCTCCACAATCTTCCCTGCTGTAGGGGCATTGACGCTGACATCAATCTACACGAGGGAGGATTAATGGTTTCAGAGGCGCCAATAAGCCAATACTCGCCTTATCCGTCTCGATGGTTGCAACCTCCTCATCAGCCTCGACGGTATCCCCAACCTGTTTTGACCATGATCGGAGTGTGCCCTCGGAGATGGACTCGGCCATCTGTGGGACCTTTACGGTCTTGGAATGGAACTGTGCGCGTCTGATATGCGAGTCGGCGACTTTCCTGTACACACAAGAGAGCGACCGTCCGTCAGCGACGTTGACAGCAGAAAAAAATACCCAGAGAACGCGCACCATCCTTTCGACAATGATACAGCAGTATATTGAGCATTTCTACTAGCGAAAAATGCACGACTGCGGGCGGCAAGGATAACTCGTTTCGATAGCATTTCTATGAGTCAAGAGACACTGGAAAATACCTAGATGATAGAGGCAGACAACACTGCTGCACTGTGCTGGACGATGAGTACGGAACAAATTGGGTGGACACACGGCTGGTGATGATAATAATACGTGACAGCTCGCTTACTATAAGTAGGTTGCCATGACCCAGAACACGCCGATGCGTGAGTGGCCGCCCCAGCCACAGGCGTCTAACGTTAATGCAAGTTATAGAGTCGAAAGGCGTTCTTAACCTGATAGATGCTCATCATCCTTGTGCCCTTCACGAGAAGAGAGACTCTACATTTACAGCTGGTCACCAGCAAACTTCACTGTACTACTAGTATAGGTACGCCGGCGCCCTGCTCACTTAGTGAATAGATATTTCACAGCTTTGGCTGGTCATCTTGCTTTACGGCAAGGATTTCTGGTGCCACGGCTCCTGGAGTCCTAGGTCCGTCCTCGTAGCAATATCAATCGATGCCAACATATTGATAGCCAAAGCTCAGCGCTCAGGAGTCAGCGGCTCGTTGCGAGGCTGCTTGTAACTCCGCAGCTCTATGGTATACTCGCCAAGGAATCTGTTGAATAGTCTTCAGTGTCGAAAACCTGATCATCACATGTTTATATTCAGCCAGGCAGCGATAATTAACCTCGTGCTGAAGGCTGATGCCAGAGCGAGGAGTGACCATGCAGACACTTCCGTTCTGTGAGACAAGGTATATTTTATGATTCTGAATTCCTCATTACAGCGATATATCTTCCATCGTTGCCGCTTTCATCCAGTCAATAACGCCAACCTCGTGGCTTGCGGATCATGGTTTCTGATCATTTGGGTAACCTCAACTTGGGGCCGAGTATAACAAATGAAGAAGCGGCGATCAAGACTGCTGCTACTCCTGCATTTGCTGGTCCGTCCAACGGACAACACAGTTACGATCAATTCAGAACTTCATTCGGGGGATGGCGCTCTAAAACGAGCACAAGCAAAAATCGATGGTGTTGTGAGATTTGAGCACATGCCGGTTTTGGTTGTTGCCTTATGGCTTTATACAGAGGCGATCTCATGAGCTGAAGAATACGTTTCATCCAACCACTTTATGCTAGAACGTGTCCTGACTTCGTCTGTAACTACCCTGACCTTGGCGAAGACACTCCTCGATTCGCATTCGGATGGGTCTCCATCGATAAGTACATGGAGTCGGTAGTGTTGCCGATGTCCGGTCCAGTCCCGTTCTTCAGCAAAATTCATGAACGCTGATCGCACCTTCGGTATTGCGTTTGAACAGCTTTGATCCCTCGAACTCGAACTTATCCGGGGTTTGAAAATAAAATGAAATAAATATACAGGTTAGCGGTGGGATCTGGTTGGATACAGAATGCATGATAAATTATCCAACGGCGCCCAGGCGCCGATGTAACGAAGGCAGCGACGTTGAATAAGAAGTCGATGACAGAAGATTCATCGATGCGTCGTTTGAATAAACTGTCTCAGACAACGCCATTGTGCAACAAAATCTGCCAGGAGGTCATCAGAACCCAGCATGGTCATCAAGACCAGGGGGTATGTATTGCGAAACGGAAGGACCGGCGGCCGGTGGAATCGCTGCGCTGGCAGATTTTCATAAGTCATTGGAAGCCCCATTCTAGCAAGACACCGAACATCACAGCTGGCAAGATAATTGACTTGATACGTCAAGCAGTACCAGCTGAGGGCATTGACTGAATCATTTATCTTACAGAGCCAAAGTGGAAGGGGCTGATCTTCAATTGCAGGGCCAGAATCCATCAAGAAGTAAATTGCGATATAGAAGAAGGGATACGCAGCGTCATATGCTGCTCCGTTGTTCGGACCAATTTTTGCACGAGGAGATGACGGAGATGAACAGGGACGTGCCATCTTTGCCAGAATAACTGCCGCAGTCGTGTTGAGCACGGGGCGACAGCAATATGTTACATATATCTGGGCGTTTATTACACTCCCCGTGGTTGCGCTGGAAGAATTGAAAGGCAAATGAGCGCGGGGCATAGGCTGCACGGCAAAAAGTTTACCTTGTTGTCCTTGCATGTCGTTCAACCTGGATGACTGTCTCCACAAACTTCATGTGCAGCTTTCTTGAAGACGGTATAAAAGGCGTAATGCAACCAAAGTGCAACTGACACATTTGGTGGAAAAGTCCCCATTCAGAAGCGCACGACCTCCAGTCGGCCCTGAGTGGCGCAAGCTAGAAGGAAGAAATAGGTCGGTATAAGATGGGCCCGCCCACGGTAAGTACCAGCGAGCTGCAAATCCTCGCCGTTTCAAGTAGCATTACTGACGTCACGGCTGGCCTTTACTGAATTCTTCCATCTTCAGGAGGCAGAATACACTCAAATAATCTTGGCACCCGCACAGTGTACATGAGTTAACATTTGCGGTTTCAGGGATCACTTTCACTCGCGAAGATAGATAACCTGCATCCACATCACACTCCGGGAGGAACACATTTATCGTAAGCGCATACAAGACCGAGGACTTTGTGGACTTACTTATCCGGCCGCCAAAGCAGGAGGTGACACTAGTGTAGGGTTCAAACTTCAAAGGAGCGTTAATATTGCTAGCGATAGCGTAGCGAGGGGCATCATCTAGGAACTGTCAATCCAAGCCACGTACGGCATAGTCCACGAATACCCATTTTTCTGCTTGTTTCGCGTAGCTTCTGCGGTGAACTCAATTTGTTATCAGCGGGTACGACTGAGTGACCGAAGCTTCGTGTTCTGAGTTCCTTGATGGATATGACGAACTGTACGTGTCGTACTAGAGCGTAGTATGTCACATCCATCAGAGGCCTTGCGTAGCGTTGCCAAACCAGTGACAAAAAATGATAAATGCCCTGAATATTGAATGATGCGAGACAGAAAACACATAGAAGATGTCTTGGTAAATGGGGCAGAGTTGCAAGAATGCCTGAGAAAAAAAAGGACAAGAATTGGTTGGAAGCACATCGTACCAGCACCGGTCGAAATTGAGTAGAAGCCTTCGCACAGAAAGAAGGGGGGGATCACATTATTAACCAACATTCATCGCGACCAAATATCCATCCCGCTCAGTCTTCTCGCCTCCTTTGGCTGTTGCGACGCGTCACTCGCATTGAATGGGTTCCGTTGAGCTGCCTGCGGCGGAGCTTGCACGGCCGAAGCCACACTTGGCCCATAGAAGGATTGCGGACCCGGTTGCGACGTCTGAGTAGCTTGCCTCGAAGACGACATACCAGCTCCCTGAGCCGCACCACCTCCACCGTAAGACTGATATTGCTCAGGCTGCATCGGAACATACAGCGCCCCAATATCTGTCCGCTGAGTCAGCGGGTCGAAAGGTGGATTCGGCGCCTGTTGTTGTGAAGGGAATGTTGCGGGGTACCGCGCACCGGTACCAGCCGCGTTCCCTGCATATGCCTGGGTCGGGCTAGTCACCATAGCGTTAGGATTGTACCCGCTCGCACCCGTATCGCTGCGTGCAGCAGTCCGGACATTCGACATGACAGCCTCCCTTCGTTCATCGTCCACTATAATCGTGGGCTGGTAGGAGTGCGACAGCTTGGAAGGCGGCGGCGGGTAACGGGTGGATGTACCCCACCCAGACATGCCGTTTGCAGCAGCAAGCTCAGCCTGTTGCTGCAGATATTCTAGCTGAGGGTACGGCTGCGCCGCGCTCGGCTTGCCCGCCTGCCGCCTTTCCCATTCGCGCATAGCATCATCCCGGTTGAGCACAGGTGTTAGCGCGTTTCGTCCGGCTATCACATCTTGGTTCATATGCTGCAGCCGCGCCAGCGCAGGAGGAATCATGTCGTTATGGTTGATAGTATTGGCCCGTGCGCGGGCATGGGGTGGGGGGTAGTGTGATGCAGCGGGTGGGTTGGGGTTGAGCATCCCAGTCCCTTGCGAGTAGCTAGCGCCAGGAGGGTTGAGCCCACTGAGCTGTCCAGGCTGGGACGATGAGAAGGTGTGCTGCTGCGGCTGTTGAGCCGGGAATGACGACGGCGTGGATGCATCCTGAGACGGCTGATAGGACAGTGGCGGAGGCGGTGGCTGTTGAGGCTGCTGTGTCTGGGAAGCAGGCTGCTGCTGCTGCTGCGTAATGTACGGGTTGCGGAATACATTGTTGGCCGCCTGAGATGCGGCTTGCGCCTGCGCAGTGTAAGCTTGATGTTGAGCAAGCTGCTGGTTGTATGCCGCTGCATCCTGGAATGCTCTGGTGCCTTTCGGCTGCTGGGGAACAAGACCACCGTATGGCCGCTTCGGGTCTGCATTGCCTGACGCGGACGACAACTGTGTAATCTGGGTAGCGGTGTGTCCATTGGGCTGTAATGATCTGTCAGTAAAAATTTCAAGAAGATCGATGGACAAGATGACGAACTTGGAAAGGCTTAGTGAACTTTTCACCGGTGATAAAAGGGTGCATCCTAGCCTGCTGGGGTGACCATCGTTCTATAGGGTTCAGGTTGAGAAGACCCTGGCAGAAGTCGATGAACGACGCTCGGTTGTTCAATTCTGTAAGGCCACGTGAGAACAAGTCAGGTACACGCCGAGAACACTTAATCTTACCTTTTTCCACTTCGTGCCCCTGCCGAGACGATGATTTGAATGTCGGCATCGGCGCAGTGTTGACGATTTCCGGAAGCGTATTCGCCTTAAAGTAATGCTTCCCTGGCTGTTCCTTGGTGTTGTGCTCACGGGAGTATTGCTCCAAGGTTTTGAGGCGGTATTTCTTCTGGCCATAGACATCCACGTAGGAGTCGAAAAACTGCTTCGTCTGCTTTCCTATGTCCAGCATGTATGTTGGAGGCATCCTGTAATCAAGGCAGAGTGGATCAATGGATGCCGATAACCCAACTAGGAAACCGAAATACGCACCCAAGCATCTCGACGATCCGGGTAATTTGATTATACTCACTCGTCCCGGGGAAGAGCGGTAGCCCCAAAAAGAGCTCTACAGCAATGCAACCCAACGACCACATATCAATCGAAGATGTGTAAGGAATTCCGAGGATGACCTCTGGCGACCGATAAAATCGCGACTGGATATACGTGTACACCGTCTGTCGTTCATGACACGCTGAACCAAAATCAATAACCTTGATTTGAGGAGATTGAAGCCTGGTAAAGGGATTGAATACGGGGTATGTGCGGGAGAAGGAATGAAAAATTACGATTTGAGCAGGATATTTTCTGGTTTCAGGTCGCAGTGAATCAAGCGTGCATCCTTGAGCACAGTCAAAGCATCCAACAACTGAGCAGTAAACACTTTCACGAGTTGTGTACTCAGCCCTTGGAATTGGTTTTGCTTGATCAGCTCATAGAGGTTAGACGAGAGCAGTTCAAATACGAGACATAAATGATTTCGATGAATGAACGAGTCACGAAGTCGCAAGATATGATGCTCATCATGCGGATCGCACGAATTATTGAGCTACGGAGGTCAATATGAGTATTAGTTCATCATTATTCCCGAGAAACGTACCAGCTCCAGGATCGTGACTTCCATCATACTCTGGTTGAAGTACGCAGGCTTATTTTTCACCACTTTCACTGCCACGATTTCGTGGGTCTTCATGTTCTGACATTTCACCACCTGACCAAAGGTTCCTTGACCAAGAATATCCAGAATGAGATATCGACTGTGAACAGTTAAGTATACCGCTGAGAGTATGTGGCATCAACGCACTTGTGACCATCCTCGTTTCCCAGCCAATCATTGACGTAGAGAATATAATCGTAATCCTCGTTGTCGTAACCTTCGTTGTGCGCGGGCTTACTCGGCTTGGTTAACACCCTCCGCGGATTGTGCGCTGATTCATATCTAAACTGCGGGTTGCAGATATGATACGTTTCGAGGATGTTGGTAGTCAATTGCCTCAATGGCTGTCACTTAATGTCAGAGCTCAACCGCGATCAAGTTGAAACCGCACGCACCGACAAAAATACCCCGCTGGTATCCATTCGTCTGCCCGAAGGCTGAGGATTTACGTAAGGCCTAAGATCGCGCGTATCACGGACTCTTCTGAAACCAGAAGCTCGGCGTCGATGCTGCGGCTGATCAACGACCATGGGCTGGTCTTGGTAGTACTGATTGGCAGGACTCTGGGGGTGAGAGAATGACAGAGGGGTATTTGGGGTGGAGATGGAACTTTTGATAGGTGCTTGGCTGGATAGATGATTCTGATTTTGATGTGGTGCGGGACTGGAGGAGTCCATCGCATACGCAGCATAAGCAGCCTGCGCAGCACTCTGCGGAGTATACGGGGATGATATTGGTGGCGTCGAGGCTTCAACCTTGGTTTGAGAGGTACTGCGGGCATGGGAATGATAGGCAGATGAGGTGTTGGGCCTCTGAGCATCAGATGATGAGGCGTAGAGGTAAGGGGTGGTGGATGGTGAGTACTGGGGTTGTTGAGGATATGGATCCAGGAGTGAGTTACCCGTACGCATTGGAGAACGCCCAGAGCGGGGGGTAGGGTCATGCTGTGTAAGAACTCGCTTTGGAAGGTTCCCACTGGATCCATTGTAATACATTTCTGAATATGGTTCGCTGGATACGGCTGTGGGAGAAGCGCTATTGTTGGGAGGAGGGGGACCTGGTTGAGTTTGGTGGAAGGCAACACCGGATGGGTAGAGGGAATTTGGTGTTGTAGCCATGTGTCTCGAACTAGGAACGTTTTGGGCGTCAAGGTTGAAAGCGCCCTCAAGATCTTCTGGTTGATGATGACGACGAGCCCTAGAAGATCCGTTACCAGCTCCACTACCACCACCCAATGACGCACTCCTCGAGAGTTGGTTCAAACCTGTAGAAAGGAAAGATGAAGATGTAACGCCCGTTGGTTGATCGTGGTCAAGGATATGAGCCAGACGAGGCTGTCTGGATGAACCAGGAGACTGATGCAAGGGCGGCAATCTCTGACCGACGGTTGTGAGAGACTGCGGTGGAGGAGGAGGCGGTGCACTAGGATAAAGATAGGATGCTCTAGCAGCAGACTGAGCAGCTTGTGCAGATGAAGACAACGGCTCCAGATGAGCGTGAGTTTGCCAGCGAGGGAGATCAAAGTCTTCGTTGGTGTTGGTCATGTAGGCAAGTTCGGGTTCCGACATGCTCTGTCTATGAGGAAACAGTTAGTACAGCTACTCTCCTCGCAAGTCAGAAAAATAATAGTAGGCCGTTTGGTTGTTCGTCGTCGTCGCCGTCGTCGTCAACGGCAAGTACGGCAAGGACAAGAAATAAATGGAACCAGTTAGTCCCAGGCCACAAATGAGTCGAATAGCGCCAAGTGCCACACGGTTCTACTATGTGAGGGGTTAAGGGTCGGCTAATCGATCTTAGGCCATACCAACGGATCCCCAATCAATTCAAACTTTTCATTCACAAAAAATTACTACAGTGCCAACTTGGTGCCAACACGAGTTCATCCAAGTGGATCGATCTACTCCTCTAGACCCAGTACAACACGTGGCCAGGGGGTTTACTTCCGTGGCGAGATCAGGACTCACCAAAGACATTTCAACATGATTTGTATTGTACAGGACCCAGATAAAATCCGCCTTCCACAGCATGACATGCCCCTCGCACATGCTCTACACAGCGCCACAAAGATAGAAACTGTGATAGGGCAGAATTTATGATACCTCTTGGCCGTGCTCATCTCCCAGGCTGTTGAGGGCAGCAACTATGCCTTTCTCTGCATCAAACAACAGGTGGGATCCCCGTGGCGTTGACAGCAGGGTAGCAGGCACATCAACCGATAAGAATATCTGTCGCTGAAACCTCCGTGCTAGAATCAGCCGCACATAAATCAGCAACGGGCACGGCAGTCCGAACGGAGAAAAAAAACGGATTCCACTTACCAAGACGTTGTGCCATCGAGAAAGATACATCAGAACTTGATGATCGGAACAGGGAAGTGGCAGGTCCAAAGCCCTTCCAGAACTCGCTATTGTTGGTGTATAATTGGCTAGTAGCATCGTTCACTTACTGTATGACCGGGTGGTGCAGGCATAGCACAGGCCCAGTCTCTGCAAAGTGCACCAGAGCGGGCTGCGTCCTGCACAGACTCTGGTGGCTGATTCGTAACACCAACCCAAATCATGTATGAGCCCACAAGGCTAGTGACTTGCAAGGCAAGGGCAGGCAAAGATGGGTCCGACGGCGCGACATATTTTGAGGTAACAGATATCAAGGAAGAATTCCCTTGTGACGCGGCCGCCATTGTGAGCGTTATCCGATACAGTGAACAAGACCTTGCAACGCGACAAGCACGAGTTAAGGAGAGCTACAGCCTTGGAGCCAAGCCTTATCAAAATTCAAATGAGTCACCTGATATGGATTATTAATAACCCACAGGGGTGTTCGAGTTCGACAGAAACCATCAATATCAATATTGTCATGTCCTTCAGCCAACCGCATATGCAGTCGACGAGTCCTATGGATGCAAATGGTGTAGTACGTTGCACACACGGTGAAGCTGCTGTGATAAAGACTAGTCAAACACCAAAAAACCCTAACCGGTATGTTTAAAACGGTTTTTATAATTCGGCGCTTGACATCCGCCATACAGTGAGTTCTATGCTTGCTCGAGATCAATCCAGAGCGAAAGGTGTAAATTCTTTTGTGAGAATCCCCCCTAGTGCTCGTTGAAGTAGCTGAAGCGAAATTGCTCAGTTTGGGTAGACGACCCTATTTTTTCCCGCCCACAGAATATACCTGTACCTCACCCTGCATCTGCACCTGCGCCGTCGAGGCCACCTCCTTCTCAGAGGCAGAGAGCTGAATCGGCTCGAGCATTGGGTACACCTCAAAAAAGTCCCAGGAAGAGGATAGCAGACATAGAGGCCGCCTTAAATTCGCTGGAGCCTCAGACCCCTTCAACGCCACCACAAAGCAGCCCACAGCAAAACGTAACTGCTACGAATGGCCGTACGAGCTCATTTCTTTTCGGCTCTCAATCCTCTCAGGCCTCAACAAACGGGGATTGGGAAGAGATTTTGACAGAAGTCGACCAAGAACAAAGCGGTTCATCTAGGAGTACGGACCAGAGTTTTGGAAGTCTAGACCCGAGAACACCAAAGAAACTCAGATTTACACCAGTGGAGCAGCAATCGGATGTCCAAGTCCCTTTGACTCCACCTCAGACAATACGCCGCCGCGCCGACGGCAGTTCTGGTCAGGGTATATTCTATACAGATTTCCCACAAACTCCGATCAGGAACAAAGGCAAGGAGCGGGAAAATAGCGGCGGGGAGCAAACTGTTGGTCTGGATTCGGCTCTTCCAGAGAGACTGACTGAAATCTTTGTTTAGACATCAGGCGTGAATGCTCCCGTCCCCGGTCCCTCTGAGAGTGGAAGGAGCACCCTTGAACGTGCCACCAACGCCCCCGCACGTACTCCTAACACCCTCCAACGTACCTCTTCCAACCCTTTTATCGTTGACCAAACTGTCGGCGAGAGCATTGCTTCGCATCTAGAATCATTGGTCGCCTTACAGTCACCGGACTATATTCGCAAAATGGAGAAGAAGGTTAATGCGCTAGAACAAAGCAATAAGGTCAAGGCTAAGTATCTCGACGACCTGAGGGCTGCGAAGGCAGATGCAGAGAGTGGAAATGCGCGGTTGACAGAAGAAAATGCGGGTCTGGCGAGAGAAAATGCGCGATTGACGCAAGCGGGTGAGCAACTGATGCAAGCGAATGCGGATCTGCAGGAGAGGTTGCGACAGTAGGAATTCTACCCATGACTTTTCGTCTTCATGTCACACTCATCGTCTTTCCAGGTCTGAGCACAGCAGCCGCGTCAAAGATATTGAAATTGCGGCTATCAAGTCCCGTCGTCCTCCAAATATGTGATTTTAATTCGATAGGAATGGCTCGCTTCTTGGCTATTTTGACGCGGTGTGGCGGTAAGGAGATTCTACTCCAAGGCCATGTTCCCAGCATCTTTGCATGCGGTCAAAGTTAACGTTCAAGGGGGATTTCACATAATGTTCTATGTAATCTACAATGTGTACGGAATCAAACCCCATAGTTATTCTTCAATATTTTTGTCTAGGCACATTTCGTTCTCACCAATTTACTATCAGTTGCTTCATCTCGATCTCACGGGGGGAATCTATGGAGGCATTAATATTGGTGCCATGTGCGAACAGATCAAATCATTGGGAGCAATAGTAATTATTCATTTATGGCCATTCATTTGAGGCCTCAGGCGGAGCACAAAGTTGTTCGCCACAAACCCTTTGGAGGAACATAGAGACGAAAGCGCAGTCTCAGAACCACAGTCGGTCCTCGCATCAAATTATTCCCCACCGTTTGGCTCAGATTCTAGCAGCAAGAAGTAGTAGCCTTTAGCGCAGTCTTCTTTCCTCACGCGCGATGTGGAGGATTTTCGTTGCCGCCATCATAGCCACCAATAAATCATAAATTTAGGGCTATTTCATTATCATAGCGTCATGCGATGCGCTATAAACCTGCTCCGGGGACGCATGGAGGGAAGTGTTATCCGGAGACGCGAGAAAATTTGGAGGGCACACGATGACGAAGGAAGCGCAGATTTGAAGTGTATTCCAAGAACTGGAAGCACACGATTATGAAGAAATGCACAAACTAGTCGATCGACGTGTAATCTGAGAAGAAAAGAAAGGCCGCCGTCCAAACACGCTCCGATGGCGTGTACGACGCCGACTGCTTACTTGGCGTTGAATGCTATCAGGAGCGTCGCATGTCGCGAAGAAGCAGGGAAAATGGAGCTAGCCGAGAAAGAGGCCAGTGATTCCCTCTTGCAGACCATTCATCGGTATGGAGGAACTAGACCGAAATAAGACCATTCTGTCCGTAACGACTATGACCACGCAAGTGATCGTCTGTTTCAGTGTGAATACGTTGCCATCTCGCACACGTGCCGCAGCCAAATGAGCTCCGGGTAGAGTTGCGTTCGAGGTTCACGTTTGAACCGAAATAATCGGAAGCAAAAAAGAGTAATCGAGAGCCAGTAACGCATGAGATCAATCAGCAGCCGTGTTCAAAAATCCTTGAGTGCCCTTTCTGGCATAATTTCTAGAAATAAATGGGCGTGCACTTGTTGCCGAGCGAGTCGTGCTGCAGGATGAGGGCTTAGTTGACCGCAACGCTCTGGATCCAGCTTTGAGAACCCATCAAAGAAAGGGGTTGACAAGAGTGCCGTACGGGTGGTACAGCTCCGGGACAAAAGGAATAGAAGGAGTTCCGGTAAAAGGGCTCGCTTGCTTGGGGAACTTTGCACCAACACAACAATTCTTGCAGGCTTACCGAAAGCCACCGACAAAATCCGACAAATCGAGCACAGGGAAATTTTTCTATCTTTGTGCAAGCGACAAGACCCCCAGACGCGCCCAAGGAGACATGGGAAATATCATGGGTCCAGTAACCTCTAGTAGGAGTTCACGTGGAAGACCCTTGACTATCGCCGCTGGACCAGAACTCTATTACTCACCTTTAAATTCAAAGATAACTATCCCCAGATCCGCCAGGATGAATATCGAGGTCGATGTATTATTAAAAGTATCTTCCATGTGATCAGAGATGAGAATTCCTCGAACATAACGAAACGTTCATCACAAGCGCCTAGGTCACGTCAGGGTGCAAGAACCTTGTGGGGTTTTTGTCCTGGTGCTCTGATAAGAGATATGCGAGTCGATATTCGGCCCATTGACAAGGGTGTGTTTGCGAGGATGCTTGTGTTCCCTCCCGGATCTATTGTCTGATATCAATTCTTGGATCAGCTTAGACCGCATGTATCAACTCGCCGAGTGACAGCCTGTCCTCTCCTGTCCTTCAGATGCATAAGCGAAGTCTATCCAAATTCTATGGATCTAAAATGGAAAGCGCTTCGCGATAGCCACCGGTATGCTATCTTGAACATCGAACAACTGGGTGTCAATATTAATCTCCCATGCTCGGCCGCGCAAATCAGCGCTCGAGTCCAAGTCTGAGTAATTAATGTGTCAAAGAAATTTGCACGAAGTGACCTGAAGTGACGCAACTTTGGTATATACATAAAGCTTCTGTCTTTACGTTCACGCGTGAGGACTTCCGTAGCAGTGCTCGAAGACTCAGCTGTCACTAGGAACGGCATTGTTCCTGTGGACCGTTACTCGAAAACAGCGCTCAATGAGCGTGTTGACGAGATGGTCGAGGATGCTCGGCGTTTACGCCCAGACGATCCCATCACCCCGAAATTAATGAATCGACGGTGCCGGGAGACTTCATGTAATCGGTAACAAATTGAACTACTTGTCAACACGTCAGTGGGAAGTCCAAGACACTATGATTGTGTGACGGAAACATTTGCATAGCAATTCATTGGATAATGATATACTTATCTGACAGTCTGTGTCCATTCCAAATAGTGTCTGTGAATGGTAAGTGTACGCTGGTATATGCAAAAATGATAAACAAGGAGTGTTACATATGTCCAATGTGTTGTGGTGTGAAGCACGATATTTAGCAGAACAATCTTCGCCACCAAAGGACGAATCTTGTCCACCAGTCTCCACGCCACCCATCGCCGCGTGGCTTAGAGCTGATCCACATCGACCCAGTGCCGAAGTGAATTTCTTTGCCTTCTCCTCTCTCCTCCTCGCCCTCCTCGATGTCGGCGGCACGAGCGTTGAGAGGTACGGTGAAACGCGGCAGAGCGCAGCGGGTGATGAATGAAGGAAATACAGTTAGTAGCGATAACAACTCGGGATTTGGAAGATCCGGAGACGTCCAAATGCGCAAGTAGTCCTCTGGATCTTCTGCGACGAATTCTGATCGAAGCGGGGGTAATAATTCATCTTCCCCATCTTGATCGTGTGGGGTAAGGGAAC
The DNA here is from genome assembly GCA_016628065.1 of Suillus lakei. Lineage (NCBI taxonomy): Eukaryota > Fungi > Basidiomycota > Agaricomycetes > Boletales > Suillaceae > Suillus > Suillus lakei. Next base: position 443,514 of record JABBWA010000019.1, on the reverse strand, counting down.
TAGGGCAATCTTCGGGAGTTTCAGATGGAGGGACCGTAGCCCCAGACGATTGAGAAGACGCAGATGGGAGGGAGTGTGAGAGGGCGGGCATATCTAAAAATGGGTCGCTCGTAGCTCTCGCGCGTTTTACGTGGGTAGTCATGGCGATTGGTGAAGCATACGAACCATTCGTCTCGCGGTGAGCGGACAAAGGTTGTGAGCGAGAGCGCAAGTGCGCAGGCTGTGGCTGGTGAGACGCACAGTTGTTGTTGTGCTTCGAGAACGAAACTTCTTCAAAGGCCAACACCTGAAAGTCCGGTTGAGTATATTGACAATCAACGAATAATATCAACATACTCCTTTGAGGACATCGATAGCATCAAGCATGAAGTCTTTCCCACTATGTCGTGTGAGAGAGGTAAGCATGATAGATTTAGACACCAATGAAGGCTTAGAATGCTTACGCAGACTCCTTGAAAACAGCGTCATCAAATTCCCAGCGTATTCGGTTCGCCCCCGCACCGCCAAGAGGCTCTGGGACAACTTGAAGCCGCAGGATTGCCCACAAGGCCTGAAAGAACGGTTTGGTTCCAGGCATGCCCATGGTGCACCACGTCTTAACAAATTTATCTAATCGGTCAAAGCGCTCTTTCGCTGCTACTGGGCCGCTTGGATTTGCTCTAGAATGCGGCATTAACGAACCACCAGGCTGAGTTGCATTAAGATGTGCCTGAAATTCCGCGTGTCGACGGGCATTGACGCTCGCATGGTAAGCAGAGCGAATGGATGCCTGGAGGCGTGAAAATGGCGCTCGTTGAGCAGGAGGCAAATTTGCTAGTGTCTGAGTAACTAGTCGCCCAGACGCTTCATCTTGGTTGAAGTACCTAGTGACATGATTTATGATTAACGGGGCAAGCGCTTGCGAACAAAGGCATACCATGCACGACAGAGTTCGGCGAATTTCTCGAGCTCGCTGCGAGAGACTCCAAGAGGAGTGATCGATCGATTTCGAGACGTTGGGGGCGGCGTTGGCCCAGGGTGGCCATTTCTGCGCCCTCTGGGTCTACCACCAAATGAAGGAGAGGATGGTGGTATTACACCAGGCTTCGCAGCTGGACTTCCAGGAGGTGAAACAGCAGAAGTTGAATGAGGAAGATCATAAAGGAGTGTTTGCGAGTTTGAGTGCGTATTTGTCAATGAAGAATTTTGAGATTTCTGAAAGCGCAGAGGGGGTGGAGGAGGACGCGGGCGAGGCGTATTGAATTGGTAGGAGGGACCTGACATGTTTGACGATGCGAAACCAGCTCGATTCGTCAAATAATTCGCCCTAAGAGGTAGGTCGAATGACCTCTTGAAAAGCTCAAGCTTGGATAAACCACGCGCTCGAGATTAAGACAAAAGAGCGAGAACAAGAAATGTATCGCGATGCGACCAACTGATACAAGCTGGCAATGGAATTGACCCCCAGAGCGCTAGATTGTTAGACACGACCTACGTTGAACGGTGACAATGACAACGGCTGGACGATGGCCACGGCTGCGCTAACGACTGCCAGCAAGCAAGGCAACAATTCCCAATTTTCGGTCACCGCCACAACACCCCAATCTAGTAATGGTCCCAGTCCTGCTGGCAGCAGTCTGGCAACAACACCATGTAAGTACCTTCTTCGGACTACAGCATCTGCTGCCAATGGAAGCTAAAACCCTGAACAATGGCCATCTTTTTGGCCGTGCGGTTTCCGCACCAAAATATCGATCAACGCCGAGCTCTCGAGATCGACAGTTGTGCATCTTAATGATCACTCCGATGTGAGCCCCATTGCCTAGCCCTGTTACCCATCATTTGTTCAATCTTAGCAAAGTGATTCCGTCAGTATGCATGTATTTCCGCAACTACATTTTTTAAATCACACTTTGTGTCGCATCCTTCAAAGGGCGCTTCGTCACTTCATCGCCTCCTTCATCACCTGATCCGTTGGCTGCTGTCGGGCGGCCGTTACAGTTGGGCGTTGTCTTTTCTGTCATGCTATCATTCTGTCTTAGCTCAGCCATGGCATTTCCTTGGTACTTGCGTCCTTGCATCTCATCAACTATCCAGTGCTCCCACCTCCAAGAAGATCTTCTAATTTACTCCGGCATTCACAATAGCATGTCAACTGCAAGGCCAAACATGCATTTGACACGGTGTTGATCAGCGCCTCTGATGCGACGCAGCCGATGTACAGCGCTCACTCGATCTGCGACACAAACAGTTTCATGTGCGTGATTGTTCTTAGCGATACGTCAAACCTCAGCACCTGAGGCCTGATTTTCCAGGCACCTCACCTGGGCGTCTTTCGGATCCGACGGGCCACGGCAGCCCGTCTATAGCCGTCTACCGTACGTTCAAGAAAATATGTCTTAACTTTACCTTGAAAATTGTTCTCACTTCATCACTTCGCTCTCATGAACCTGTCAATCGTCATCTGCGCTTTCGTTTGCGACAAGTGTTGGGATTTACGCTACTCTATCGGGACCAGCTTCTCTAACAGCATGTCAACCCTACCGCGTTCGAATCTCGTCATCAGCCATTAATATTGGCTAAATGCGCCGCTGACAATTCTCTGCGCGGGGTCCGAGGCGACCTGTACCAGTGCCCCTGTTAGGTCCCTTGTTGTGATGATGCAACTGCGTAAAGGGAAGCTGTGTAGGCTAGCTTCTTCTCAACGTCATGCTCGACACTATATTGTTCACGTAAGGCTGTCTAGTGAGATGAAATGAGGGTGGTCAACAACCTTCGAACTTCAGGTGTATTCACGATCGTAGCCGCCCATCTGTCGATATGATCCTTGCGGCAAGTCGCCAACTGACTACCCTGAACAAATGGTCCAATGTACAACTCCCGCGGGCATGTTACTCACGTGCGGCGCCCTGTTAGATAGACTCATTCATGTATGGAAGGATGGTACGTATTGCTTAGACTGTGCCTTTGGCACTTTGGCATGTGCTAAACATCTATGTCTTGGGATAACAACATCACATACTTCTCTTTTCGGCCAAGTCATGGGTAACCTCATCAACGAGCCACATGGGCTAACAAGTCCTTACATGGTGAAAACATAGCGGGGTTTAAAACACAACGGAGTGTGAAATTATCCCTCCTTTGCTCAAACAACTCCGCTAGCTGTGCTGTGCCCGCCGGGGCGGGGCGCGCTTCGCGCGTCAGGTGAATTTATTTAATTTCCAGAATTTCTCAGAGGCATCTAAACCTACTGCTTATATATCCAGCTTCTTGCGCTACTTAGTTCGGCCGTTCGGATGCGGTGCAAGCAAGGTACCTCGAAAAGGAGTTGTCGACCGGCCGCCTGCTTCACCATGCAATGAGCTCGCAACAAATAAAGGTCTCTTGGCAATCAATTCCTTTAGGTATCGCGGCAGCGTGGTCGCGCATCAGCACAAAGAAGCCGACAAGTTTTAGCAAGTGCCAGCCTATTATTTTTTTCCCTACAAGTTTAATCATTAATGGTTCCGCTATCTTGTTCACACCCCATTCGGTGCAAAATCTTTTGCTTTGATTATTGCGTCCGTATGTATGCATTACTTACAGATGCGGCGGGACTGCATTATTTCTTGCCGCGAGCTTATCTCGATCTCAGGAATGATCATAAGGTGGACATTGTGGACGAGAACAGTTGATAATACAAATCATGTTTGCGTCGAATCGGACAAGTAATAGAGCAAAGTGACGGGTTAAAAAAGATCGACCTGGTAAATTCTAAAATTTCCTTACACGTGGGTGACCATTTAGAAATTGACCCAGAATGACCCTTGTAACTTGGTTCTACATACAAAACCTACCCCTGCCCACGTTTGCCTCGCAAGGGTAGTACGTACATGACTTCCGCAAAGGCGCTCCAATAAGCCCAATTAGTAAGGCTTGAGGGCTTGAGGAAAAGGTAAATAGCCGTGACCGTGGATCTTGAAGATGCGATCACACATTAATATTGACAGGGTGTCATGACAAAAGGGCAGTATGACGAACAGTGGCATGTCTGGACGTTGAAGTATGTCAAAATTTGCGCAATCAAGTCTCTGTAGTATTAATATTTGACGACCTGTGAAACATACCAATGGCCTATTAAAGCCTACTAATCAGAGCCTTAAGCTTTAGCATCCGTTCATGGCGGATTCTAAAAAAACACGTCTGTAAATGTATGTTCGAATTGTTACGGTCTATACATTATCAGAATGCCTTAACCGACGTCAAGCTGTCGAACTTTTACAGACTTACTTTGTTCTGAAAAACCTTGGATGAAGTTCAGCCCTAGTAGTCAGCCTGTAGTGTGACGATCATTGCGTGACTGACATCTATTTCAGGCCCGCAAAGTAGTTGATTGCTGTACAGGTGACTTTTACGTTGATCCTTGAAGCTTTCGTGAAGACGGAAGCAAGGACCCTGATTGGTGGAGAGGGGCCGATTGTCACATTGCAGGGACGACAGGTCCCTCTGACTATCCCCAAATCGGGGGTGCGCAGCGCCGCATTCTGGGCATCATCAACTGGCTCCAACAGTTGAGATGGATTGGGACGACGAGCCATTCCTACAATAAGCGTCTATCACGGCAACCAAGAATGAGATTGTTTTGATGGAACTGCCATACGTACCTCTTGACGGGTCTAACCGAGCGACTTTCAAAATAGGTGAGATCCCAAACGAAGATTGGTTGAGTAAGATATGGGTGCAGTATTTCCGCCGCGTGCGACACTTGAAGAGTCAATGCCACAAGGTCGAGAGAGATCCAATCGGATGGAACGGATGAGATTTCGGAGCGGGTTGACTGCCAGAAATATGCCAGCGCGCCGATAGGTCGAAGAAGATGGACTTGGGTAGGCACGAGAAGGCAACGAGAGATCGAGATCATTCATTGTTTGGACAAGTCGAATCATTCAGAACGCAGTGATAGCAAAGAAACACGGAACCTTTTTTTCATGAATCAGGTCGGCCGCGGTGATTCGCGAAATGTCTTTCGTGAAATGTTGCCTTGCCGCAATTAGAGTTCCATGTCAGCCTAAGAGATCTATAAAAGCAACGGCACACCGTGCTGATATGATCCTTTTGTTGCACCTTCCAGTTTCGAGCTCGTCTGTGCCGTTATTACTAGACGTCACGGTATCCCTTATACCTCGCGGGCCGTCGCCTACCTCAGCGTTCCACTACTTGCCGGCAACGTACAAATCCTTAACAACGTTGCTTACCTCGCGCCTTCCTAACCTAACCTTGGTGGTCTGTTGGTTTGTCATATAAATTTGACATCATATCTGCTGGACCATCATCATCATTCCAACCACGGGTAACCGCCACCGCAACCGATTATAGAGCGTCTAGAAAAGATAGAGATCAGTAGAACGAAGAACAACAAGTCAGTTGCTTCACTACAAAGTGATTTTGATATGCTGACAGGAACCTCATCAAGATCGTAATTGTCAAGGTCTTTACAACATCGCCGATAAGCTTGATAAAAACTACCTGTACGGACCCGTTCATAAGCCTTAATATTTTATGGCTCAAAGTGCCACTTGGGTTTCCGTGATGACAGCGGCAATTCCCGATAACCGATCACAGCTTGTTCAGGCCCTGTGTGACGAAACATCATCGGCTGTCTTTCGTCTTCCTTCTATCCATCATTCTCTCAATAATCAAAGTCCTCCTCCTCATTTCGATACCACAACCATACCCCGTCCAGGAGCGATGGACTTTGCAACGGCTTCACATCAGCCAATGTATAACCAGGCTGACCTCGATCAGGCATTTAACTCATTGCAGACCGTAGACAACGCCTCTCCGTCTCACCATCTGTCTCAAACAATTCCTCAACATAACTTTGATCATTCAGAATCTCGAGAGGTCTCAGATCATCCCTCATATGATCTCTTTTCAAATAATAATAACAATTTTGCATCCCAGCGGTACCGCGCCAATTCTTCGTCTTCTTCGTCTCTGGGCCCTCCTTATGCTATGAGCCCAGACGGAGTATACTCCCATGCCTCCTTTGGCGATTCCGTGCCATCATTTGGCTCCAGCAATACTTACGACATGATGAGCAATGTCTCGTACTCGAGTGGGAAGGTCTCTCCCTTGACCCCCAATGACGCGATGACTGGCATCCAGCAATCTCCGGTCTTCCCCCACTCTTTGGGCATAAACGGACACCAGAAGGACTTTTCCAACGGCCACGCATACCCGGAGCTCCTCAACGATCGCCGTGTTTCCGGTGTTAGCGGCGCGGGCTATCACAATGACTTCTCCGATGATTATGGCATGAACGGCGGTGCAGGCTATCCCCCATCGGCCCTGCAACCATTCCAAGATCGCATGCGCTTGCAACCTGATAGTCGTTTTTCCCATTCTGGCCTACCTCCTTCTGTCCCTTCGCATATGGGGCACAGCCCTGATATGTTCCGTGGCGTTGCTCCGCAAGCAACACACTCGTTCCGCCCTGACTCTGGCCTTCCTGGCTACGATGACGTGCAATATTTTGGAAACCCCCATGCCGACATGTCCCTCCGCATGCCCAGCATTGGGGACAATTTTCCTGGAATGAGAAATGGGCATCCTGGCATGGGCTCTTCCAACGACCTTCAGGCATTCATTCGGTAAACATCATTACGTTAAATATACCTTGTGAATCTAATGCCTTTTCTATTCAGGCCCTACCTCGATCAATACGTACGGACGCCAAACCGCCTCGCGTTTGGTGAACGCACGGTGATTGTCATGTCGAGCAGGGTGGCTCAAAAATCATATGGGACTGAAAAACGTTTTCTCTGCCCCCCTCCGACTGCAATCATGATTGGCAATTCTTGGTGGACAGACGTGGTGCGCCGCGGAGAAGAGCCGAAGCTTTGCCCTCCTCGCGTGACCGTCTGCATATCGGGCGAACCTGTCCCTCAAGAGGGTTCCATCGAGTGGACGTCCGCCTCCGGCAAGATCTTTGACGTTAATGATGCCCCTACAGGCACAACGTACATTGGTCGCTGCGTTGGAAAGCAGTTGTTCATCAGTGATGTAGACGAGAAGAAGAAAAAAGTTGAAGCGCTTGTAAAGATCACTGCTCCGTCTTCTGACGATGAGCCTGAACGTGTTATCGGGACTTTCCCGAGCCGTCCTATCAAAGTGATCAGCAAGCCAAGTAAGAAGAGACAGAGTGCAAAGAATCTTGAGCGTGCGTAGATTCATTGTCGTCTATGATGATTTTTGACTTCTATTCCTCCAGTATGTATAAACCATGGTTCAACGATTTCACTCTTCCATCGTCTTCGGTCTCAGACCGTATCGACGAAATACCTCTGCGTCTCTGGTTCAGGTTCCTCTTTCAAGGGTTCCGACGGTGCGCCTTTGATGGGGATCGATACCCGTGCACGATCTAGCACTCCATCATTCATTGCACGTACTGCCAGCTGGGGTCAGTTTTTTGAACTACACTTTTTTTCGCCTTCGCTGACACTTTCATCTTAGATCCGTTTGTGATGTACATTGTCGATGTCAACAAACCAGCTGGTGGAATTGATACCCCTCCCCCGCCACCTCCACAACCTGACTATCCTTCACCCCCACCAAATGCCATTCCTTTCACCAACAACGGCAGCCAAATACCGATTTACTATAACCAAACCGTGGTGCTACAGTGTCTGGTCTCGGGCGTTGTGTCTCCCGTCTTGATTATCCGAAAAGTTGATCATCAGACGACAGTAGTTGGAGGAGGCCTTCAGGAAGGCGCAAAGGGTGTTGCAGACCACTATTGTTCGCCAGGCGAAGTGTGCGGTGACCCAGTTTCCCAGCTTCACAAGATCGCCTTCGAGGTCTATGACCCAACAAAGGGCATGCCTGAACCTGGAACCCCCGGTACAACGGGCGCGTTCCTGTCGTGCATGGGCGAAAAGGTTAACACCTACCGTCCCATTGAGGGCCGGCTGTGGAACAACCCGCCGAATGCAGCAGGGTCGACATCACCTATTCTGCCTGGATCACCCGTAGTTTCAACACCAGCATCTATGTCTGGCGCCGATTATTTCGGGCAGACCACTGCAAGCGAGCCAGCATCGCCGTCTTCATCAAATGATTTTTCAAACGACGGCGGGCGCGTGAAGAAGGGAAAACGTTCAACATCAAGTGCTGGTGTCATCAAGAACCCGGGCCCCAAAGGGCGGCGGCGGCCGACCTCCGCCGGGTCTGCGTCTTCTGGGCGTCGCGGATCTTCCAGTGATGCCGGCGCATCATCGGGTGCTCTTTGGCAAGTAGATATCGGCGAGACGAGCGTCTGGACTATTGTTGGCACAGGTACTGCGTAATCTTCCATTGCCAATTGGCCAATGACTGAACTTTATTTTGTCAGATCAAGTGCGATACAACTTTTATGTACCGCCCGTATTGTTCGACAACCAAAACGCCCCTCAAACTGGATCATTCCCAATCCCCTCGAAACCCGTCACTCCATTCCCGGGTGTGGTGAAATACCTTCCTCCTGACCGTGCTGCGGAGGTACCAAAGTCTAACTGCGCACAATCGCGTGGCGTCTTGTCGAAACCTAATCCCCACATATCAAAAATGTTGACTGTATACGGAGAAAACTTCAACAAGGCAGATCCAGTACACATCTTTTTCGGATCAGACCCCTCGCCATATGCCGAAGTGAGGTGCACCGAGGTGTTGGGCTGTCTACCTCCAGAAAACCAAGTTGCGAAACGCCGTCCGATTATCATGATACGGCCAGATGGTGTTGTATTCCCGTCACCTGTTATGTTCCCTTGATTGTATTTATCGGTATATCTTTGGTGCTCGTTCGTTGGCCTGGTCTGCCTCATTGGATATATCCCTATAATTTCGCCATTCCCAATGCTTTGAACATGTTAGGATGTGATAGTTGCTATCTGTACACCATGGACCCGACTAAGTCCCAGCGCGAGACAGTACTATGTAGCCCCCTTGTATCATATCTGTTAGAAGAATCTCCATTTGATGTTTCTATCTCCTGTCTGTCGCCCATTATGATCAATACGGCAAAGACCGTGAAACTGCTTTGTTCTTCAGGCTTGTTACAGTCATCATCTCAGTTTCTCCTTATCAGATCTGAGCACTGAGTTGGCCAAATTCTCGAGTTCTGTACGTTAGATTCCATCATATCGACATATTTGACAGCGGTACGCCCACCTATCATCGTCCTACACGCGAACGGAGTTCAGTCGTATCGGGTGCAAAAACGCTATCTAGTAGTCACGCGGGTGTTCCATACGCAATCAGAGATCGTTGCATCGGGTCCAAAACACCATCTAAATCATCCTCTAACGGGGCGTAACTTGCGGCAGCTTGCCAGCGTTCTTTTTGCATATTCGTGCAAGCGAGCTGCTTCAAATCCCCTCACCCTCCCGCAACGCCCTCCGATCCAAAATGAGTTCCCAATACAGCTCGCACCTCTCGTTCTCTTCCGCACCTCGTCTCGTATGGCATGCATACATCGAATATCTATGGAACCCACATCCTGGCTCTTGGGTCAGCCAGGTCGCATATTCATTCCGCATATTGGCGTTCCTTCTTATTTTGCCGGTCGTGATTCTGACACTGCTGGTGCGTATCCAAATACGTAGATATTCGCTTCTTCAATTATTGATCTCTCTTTCCTTGCTAGGATATCACCTCCTATGTGATCGCACGCACTCTCGGTATTGTTGACGATGTCAAAGCGTCGACAAGCGACCAGCCTGTTGTGACTGCTGAGGGCACGCCCTCGATCCTTGTTGAGGATACGTCATCCGAGGAAGCGCTCCCCGCGGAGCAAGACAGTTATATATCAGTTCATCGGCAACATAATACCGACATGAGGGGTGCAGGAGTACAGGAGGAAATGAAGCTCCAGGCTTACTTCACGGGAGAGGAGGATCTACAATTATCTAGTGTTGGCGTTCTGTCGCCTTCCCCGTCTCAGCCGTCGTCACCGGTTCTGCCCCAGGAGAACCTGTCTGGAGAAGGTAGAACGATGAGAATGGAAGACCCACGTGATGCACAGGATGAGGCCATCATCCTGCGACGACGGGGCGCCCAAGCGAAAAGTAATGATTAAATCAGCCTTTTTGAAATCACCGCTAGAACTACATTTTTTTTGCACCGTGTACGATGACATGATACCGATCAACGTCCCTTTTTACTCTACAGCTACAGTAATATCGATCATAGAAAAAAACACGCAAACAAAAAAACTGGCCAAGATGTGAAGTGAGGCGATCAGTAAAACCGTAGCTGATCCCTGGTGAAGACAGGTGGCTTCCAGATCAAGTGTTCGGCATAAATACGACGTCTGCGTTTGTTTCGCACTTTTTCATGTTTCTCCAAAACGGCTTCTGACAGACAAATGATATGTTGTCCTTTGTAGTGTTTAAATAGCTGCAACGTTGTGCACCTGCAAGCAATTCATTTAGTGTTACATCCCAGAGAACAGGTTCTTTCACACACGTATTCATTATATCCGCATGGGTGATAGACGTCTTCTGCGCAATATCGTCAATGCTCAGCTCATCCGTCGTACTGATGAGCAATTCCACGATGACCTCCGCCCAATATGCACGGTAGCCGAGTAGGCCTAGATCGCTCAGGGGCTTTTCAGGGCTGCCAAGTTTCCCCTCTTTCTTACTCAACTCGTAAGAAAATTCGATGAGCAGCTTGCCGAAGCCGTGGCGCTGATGCTGCGGTAGCGTCAGGATACATGCAACGTTGTAATTCTCCGCTGACTCCTTCTCTTTCGAGAAGTAGCCAATAATATGGCAGCCTGTAGAATCTCGTTGACACTGAGATGGTCGGTATAAGACAAAGACAAATATTCACAGAATATCATTGTACACACCATGACATAATACATGAACGGTGTCACGTCATAGTACAACGTCTTGCTATAAGGCACGTAGTCAAATCTTTGAGCTCCGTTGCCGAGAAGGACTTACTGATCTAGAAAACATTTGGACAATAAACTAAGGTTCCGACACCAGGTTAATTGCCGCTTCCCATCAAGTTCGAAGACCGATATGTCTTGGTGACGGTAGATCTCGTTGCCAGGTGGATGAAATAGCGTACAACGTTGTCGGTGGCGCGAGAGCATCATGGGCGACGGAAAATATGCCAGACAGAACTCGCAGATGTACAACACGGGCAGATGCGCATATTCTTTTGGATATGGACTGAAGTACCACGCTTCGACCTCGTGTTTGCCGATCTGCAAACGGTTTAGATTCTTCACCCGCGCAATTTCTGATATTGACTGGGTCATTGAACCGGATGTCCGTAGTTTCTCGATTTCTTGTTCTTTGCTGAATGAAGAGACGGGAGGGGGCGTCTCTACTTGTGCACCATTGACGTTGAGTTCGAAGGTGTCCCCTTCGCCATCGACATCCATCTCGCCTTCGGCGTCTACGTCATCCCCTTCCATTTCTTCTTCCTCCTCCTCTTCTTCTTCATCAGTTAACTTCCGCTTCAATGATGGGGCAGGTGATGGTGAAGGAAAAGCAGAGCGGCCAGGGGTTGAAGCAGATGTAGGCGAAGCAGCCGCAGCCGCATTTGATGTCGCTTTCTTCAATAGTGACTGGGAGCGAGGGGCTTTGCCCGGAGCTTTCTGCAGCGAGCCGGGCCCAGCTTTCTTGCCTGGTGGCAACTTTGGGCGGGGCCATTCGAGGTCCCTGCCCAAGACGAGCCGAGATCCCGTCACCCACTCATCCAAACGCTTGTTAAACTGATCCCAATGGACAAAGTACTCCCACTTGTCCTCTGGTTTGTCGAGCGCATCTTCCTCTTCCTCTTTCACACCACCTCGGGTATTTGTGCGTCGTGCTGACGCTGAAGCATACGAGTTCACGGGTTTATCACGAATTGATAATATTTCTGCCAGCCGCTCTTCCTCCCCGTCTGGGATTGGACGGCGGATGTAGATTTTGCACCCAACAGAAACAGTCTGCGGAGAAAATTTGATGAGTCAGCACCATAGGGCCTGTGTGAACTGAACTGCGGAAATTTACTTGGATGGTGTACGTTCCTCCAGGTGTGATGGATGCTGACTCCTGCGAGCCATCATTATTGGCATGTGCAGAGACCATGCTCGAGCAAAAACGGCGGCGAAAGCTAAGTGCTGAGGGAGAAAAACAAATTTTGTGTCGTTTGTGTCGACTTACCGAGTCATGAGCTGGAAGTTGAATTTCGCTTACTCAGCCCTCTCAGCACAGCAACCTTTGCTAGACTGGAAGTATTTGACCACAGAGGCCGAATGTTTAATTCTGTAGATTTAAACAAAGACGATGCTAGACAATGATGTTGCATTGCTGCATTAGCAACTGCGTTCAAGGCTATCATAGGCTACGGACTAGAGACGGCTGATGTCATAGGAGGCCTCAACAGGCGTTCAAGTCAAGTTGTAATCTATAGTTTGCAGCATGTTTCGACTGACTCCACTTCGTAGCTATCGACTACCAGAAGGCACTCTCCAAGTTAGTTCCAAGTACACTGAATGAGTCACATCAGCGGATTCGGATTATTAATGCCAAAAACCCAACAAAAGCCGTGCAACCGGCGCTGCGCGATTCTTCGTCGAACGCATAATTCCGTCGAGTGCGCGTGGCGTCAAATGGTCTATCAAGATCTGATTCTATATGAAATCGCCGTCCCCGCCTAGACCCACCTGGTGATGATGAGGTCTGAACTCATTTTCGGGATTTCAAAAGCTGTGGCAGCAGCGAAACTCGCATCCTCGGGAAAGACATATAACCCATAGCCGCGGTGTAAAAGTCTGAGTCCTGTTGGTGATAATTAGCGGCAGGGTAAGCATTCTCCTCGTACCCGACGAATTCTGATTTGAATGGCGATAATGGAGCTTACCGATTTCCACCGAATAAATTTCGCAGAAGCCCCGGGAGTAAACCATATAAACTCACCACGAGCGACACATCATCTCGACTGACGGCAGCACAGAACATGAGGACACGAAACAGAGAGAATTTCCGAACCATCGCTCTTGCAATGCTCCAAATGCCGATCAATACGCAATGGCCAGACTCCAGTAGCGCCACGGAAGGGCCCACCTGAAACGCCCGGGGTTTGATTACATACCATACCTCGTGATGGGACAACATTGAGCTTTGTTCCGTCTGTGGACATAAAGCTACCGCTCAGGGAATCGAATAAACCCACTCAATTCAATTTATTTCTGTCATTGTATTTGATTGTAAATGAGCACATGTTTACAGTATTGCTGCAAGAACAAGTAAAAGGGGGCCTGACCAGAAATACGTGATATGTACTGTGGTTGGACCCACCCGGATATATGCCGCACTCTTGTTCACGGAGTTTCGAAAAGGACAGTGCACGACAGTGTATTCGCAACCGCAATTACAGCACCAATGTGTTGCTTGCAGAAGAATGAAGCAAATAAAATGGGGTTGGGAAGTCCAAATCATCGTCAATGAGAGGCCATTGAGGGTTATGGTGACGAGGGTCCGATGATGGACTAGTAGGCGCCACGACGCCACCGTTACTAACAACGTGGCGAGGGATGTGGTCTTGACGCCCCCGGCTCAGAAACCAGATGGAGGACAGGGTCGGAGGCATCCCCGCTTGGCAGTGTAACCTTAAACGCATCATCGCATCGTGGCTTAACAGAACCCGTGACAATGCCTTTGGAACCCAGTTTAGCGGAGGCCCCAACTTGTCCGGATGGATTCTGGCAAATTTTGTCCGGATCCCATCCTGGGTTCGCCCAAGAGAGCGCATCCGGGCCCGGAACCCGGGATATAAAGATTCTCAAGAATTGTAGCACAGCTCAGGAAGCATAGAAATATCACTATTCAGCCCTATTCAATCCTCCCCTTGTAAGACTCTGGTCTGGTCCACTCGCTTGTGGAAAGGTTTTGCTGCTTCAGCAAGTCGAGGTGAAGCATGATGTAGCATTTCGAACACCTTGGAGACGTCAGCTGGCGCAAGTTTAAGCCCTGGAGGTGTCACCTTAGGTGCAGAAGAGAGAAGGCAAATGAAGGCGGTGAAGGGAAGGAAAGCAAACCGATAGCACTGAAAGACGGCGGTTGCATTGGGCAGAGAGCAGAATGTTAGGAGCGAGCCCGGTTTGAACAAAAAGGTCGTTTAATCAATTTGCACGTCAGGTGGCGGCTTCAGGCCAATCTGTCAAGCACTGCCATCAGGCGTCACACTCTGAATTACAACCTTGGGCAGTTTTGTGGCAGGCAGTAAAAAGTGTGGTTCGAACTCCCGCAGTCGAACACGACACTACTACACCTATACCGCTACGCCATGCTACTATATTTCATGGTCCAACACGAAGGGTGGCAACCTAACTCCCCAACGTCCTCGCTGAGGATGGTTCACCCGGGTTGGCCCCAAAACCAGACCTTGGACGTCCGGATTTGTAACCTGGGACAAATGGACATTTGGGTCAATTTTTGTCCGGATCGCTGACTGAGTTCCATAGGCATTATCAGGGGTTCTGACTTGACAGCCTTGACTCGATTTATCCTGGGAATCCAGTTCGCTGTGAATTACTTAGGCTGTGATTAAACTGCCGAGAAATCTTTAGATCTGCAAATTGGTATGTTGGAAAATTTCAAATACAGACCTTTCAGGCCATCAGTGATGATCCTACATATTTAAATATTGCTCTGCTAGCAAGAGCGAGGTTTGTAGTTCGCTTAGTGGTAACATAATGTCACTCAGATTGTTACCAGGACCTGTGGCTTGTCCCCCTCCCCCGATGGGCTGGGGTCGAAGTTTTTTTTCTTCTTTTTTGATGTCTCGTCTAGGCCAGCCTAAACGGTAATGTAGGAACAATAATGTTCCATTGGCAAGAGGCGAGACCGACAATTTAGCGATGGACTTTGTGGGGAGTGGGGGGTGGGAAAACGAAGCATGGCAGTATACCCATAGACATGTTCATGCCGCATGTACGGCATGAGCGATGACAATTTTTATAGAACGCACGACTTGGAGAATTAGTTGTTCAGACAGAGTTCACGTAGCACATAATAAAAAAATGCTGAATTCTTGAGCTGCATTCATCACGGCGAGGCGTCATCTTGCGACTAAAAGAAACGCATGTTCGTAAGTTTCAAAGACTATATGGCCAGAGCCGTCGAACCAGATAAAAATACCATGAAGTCGACTTCTTACACCGGTGCACTTTACGAGAATCCTTTTCTATCAACACACGTTAGCGACTGAGTGAAGATTGCGTATATAACAAACCTGGCGCGAGAAGGTCACGCGCATGCCGGTCTGTCTAGCTTCCCATTTGAAGGGTTCAACAAAAGCGGTATTCAGACACGATCCCATACATGGCAATATGCTGACAGCATCCTCGCGGTGCAGTTGAAGCGCTCTTGTGTGGGGATGCGACATCCATATTGCGACAATCTTGCGAGGTACTGCTCCAGAAATTGCATTAGCAGTCATACGACAAAGGCGCCGCCTACGATCAGATTGTCAGAGATCCAGCCAAAAATTTACGACAACACCAAGGGCGACACACCGAGGCTGACTCGCTGCATGACTGGAGCAATGATCCAGGTTCTGATGCGAGTCAACAAGCAAGACTGTCATGGCAGTGTGCATCTCAGCTAGAACCCAGATCATTAAAGCTCCGCGCAGACTCGGAGCCGTAAATGCATTCCGATACCTGAATCGATTTGCAGCTCCATGGGAACCTGTAGCACGGAGAGATCGATTATTATCGAGCAGGCGGAACGCCTTCAACTTGTGCGGCAATCAAGAGCATTCGGAATTGATACTAGCTCCGAGCAATAGCAGATATATGATGGGCTTGAAATGGCACTACTTGGACCTAGTAGGTCCAACGACTGCAATCAACAGTAACAGAGGTGCAAAATATCTTCATGTAAGGCTGTCTGAGGCTCACAGATGTGGCAAGGTGAGCCTGAGCAGCAGTAGATGACAAAGCCCCGGGTTACATAAAATGTTCCTATCACAAAGTAGTTGTCAGCATTTCCAGCGTCGTTTTCATCCCACCCACCATCTCCTCTCAACGACGTCGACAATGGAGCCAGAGTGCGACGAGCTAAGACAAATCGCAGTGGTGCAACTCGATCAAGGAACACAAATTCGATTTGGGAGACAGCCATAAACGGCACAGGCGCGGGTACGTACAAACTACGTGGAATATACTACTGACCACTGCAAGCACATGTGTAGAAGTAAGATTGGTGAAGCAAAGTAAAAATTGGACATCCACGGTACACTGCGCCTCCGCAACCTATCGCTGCCATGTCATTGAAGCCATTTTACAGAACAAAACAAGCTGACAGTTCCGCCACCTCACTCTTTGGAAGAAGTATCGTCCTTCTTCTCGGCCTCAGCCGTTGCTGGCTGTTGCTGTGCTTGTGTTGGTGGCTGTTGCTGGGCTTGCGAGGGCATGAGATGAGAGAGTAAACCCTGTGGAATCTGGGAGTACACCTCATCGAGCTGTTGACGGAGGTGCGTGTTTTCCTCGCGGAGATGCGTGATGTCGTCGCGGAGCCTGTCATTAAGCGCGCGACACTCTTCCCATCGACGATTTGCCTCATCTGCGGACGCAAGTGCTGCATCCAGTAGTTGAGAACGTGACTCGAGGGCTTTAACGTGCCTATAATGAAGGTGAGCCAGATCTGCACAATGCATTCAAGGGATGGAAGCAAGAAGTGAGGCTGGACCCTTTGCAGAGCAGAAATGAAAGAGAAACAGGCAAGGATAAGAAATGTGCACTTACTGATCTCTGCGTTCCCTGAACGCTCTCTGCGCTTTCCTATTTTGCTCGGCTCGCTTGGTCTGGCTCAATGGGCGACCATTGGCCTTTGGGTCACCATCAGGGCCACCAGATTGACCTTCAATCTGCGAGGCAGACTGTTCACCCGGAGGCGGGTGGGGCGGAGGTCCACCAAACTCGGGCCCCGGAGGGCCAGAGAAATAAATGGGCATGGGTGGCGGATGGTGTCCATGCGGGGGTGGCAACATCGGAGGAAGGAATATGCCAGGTGGAGGCTGCTGGAGCTGCGGTGGTGGCGGCGGTTGGGTTGCTGCTGTTGGGGGAGATTTACGTTTGCGAGAACGGGTTGTTGGAGCTGGGGCGGCTGGCTGTGTGGGTGCCTGAGAGGTGGAAGGTTGGGGGGGCAATGGGTCGTCGCGGAGACGCATTGCGGGAATAGTCTGTGGGGTTTGTTGCTGTTGCTGTTGAGGTTGTTGCTGTTGCTGCTGCTGCTGCAGAGCATCAGACTGCTGACCTTGCTGCTGGCCCGGAGGAGGGTAACCGTGTAGCATTAGCAATGATCGCTGGTTTATTATATCTGTCTTGATAAAAGGCGCAGTGAATTGATATGTTTTTTAGATGCTAGGGGGACGTTTTTGCTGATCTAGTTTCAACGACGGTCGCGTTGAGGAGGCGCGAGTATTAGTAAGAAAATCAAGGTCGATGGTGGGAGTTTGTTTTTGTTTAGGTGGTTTCCCACCTACGACGTCTCGAATAGGAAATTATATGTTCGCCCCAATTTTTTGACCATCGCCTGCGGCAGTATTACGTGCGCTCGTATTCCGCGTGTATGAGCTCAACGTCGCGGCCATCGATGTGTGACAGTTCGAAGTGAACCTGTCGATCATAGAGAAGTTGAACAACGAAGATCCCTAGATTTGACGGAGAATGTCAAAGCAATGATAATCAGCTTATCGTGTCGGAAGAGTCCGATTCCTTGGGGAGTCGAAGGCAATGCAGTCCTTCTGTTCTAGTTCCAGCGCTCCGATCGCCGATACGCAATCTGTCGGCAGGAATGTGTTCTCGTGACAGTGAGATGAGGAGTTGGGTGAGACGGTTGACCAAGTGCGACGCAGCTTACAATTTTATGTAAGGTGTCTTTGTCATGCGCTGACCATTCTCCTTGGATAAGCAGACTATGCAGTTGCAAGCACACCTTCTGTGTGTGACGTTTTGCCTGCTTTCTGCGTCTCATGGAATATTCACAGTTACTACTACGTTGGACGGCGGGGCAGTGGATTACTTAGTCGGCCGCCGCCGCCCCGGTGCCTTGTGAGGAACCTATGCCTTAACGTTGAGCAGTGCTTTTGGGTTTGTAAAGGGCCAGGTGTGCAGATCAGTTAATGCATAAAATTATCAATTGATGCAGGGCGGCATCGACCAGGGATATATCATTAGTACGTTCGTCCTTGATAGAGCGACTTCTTTCACTAAGTCGTATTTTCAGATTCGCGAGCAATGCAGGCATCTTCTAGGCGTGTTTTACCAATGTGGAAGCCTACCCCCGGGATTGTGTCATCAGATCGTGCCTTCACGAGAACGACATTGTTCACCTTCTCCGATGAGATTATTCTTGAAGAACCTAATCTGTCGAAAAGGCACTATAAATATGGGACCCGCAATATGATCATGACACACTCATCATACTGTTTTATATACAATGAAGCTGTTAACTTCTAACCCATATTTTTCTTTTTTCCACGTTTCGTCCTATGGCAAGATTGCATTCACCATGGCAGTTGCTATAAGATGAGCATGTCCAGCTCGTCGAGGTGTAGGTATATATTTTCTCATTCATCAACGCCTCCAAGCTCACTCATAGCAAAACTTCTAGTACCGGGCGTCATGCAAGATCACATTAATGGAACCTGCAATTGCGACACGTCGCAAACCTCTCGCAATCCATGAAACTACCTAACACAAACTTGAACAATATTTGCCGTTTCCGCGGGGATCAGTGTTGGCTGGATGTGCCGTTTGAAAGTTGAATCAAGTTTTGTCGATAACCACTTGATCATCAATGGTTTCAAAGGTGGCGGCGTTGTTTAGAGTCATACGATTGAATGCGAAACTAAAATATCTCAATTTTGATCCTTCACAAGATCTCCTCATCACGCCCCTCGATCAATCGTGAGTTCGCGTTTTGTCTGAGGGCAATTTATCGTTGTTGACCTTGTTGCTTCTGTCACGTTACCCTGAATTACGTATATGAAATCGCCTTCAGGTTTCTGTCCAGGGAAATAACAGACATCCTGCTGCAACACCTGTTTCTGGGGATGTACGACAGGCGATTTATGATCGCGCCACACAGCTATTAAAGACTCCAACATTTTCTTTGGAAATTACGTCCTGTCCTCGAGATTCTTGTCTGGGACTGGAAGGTCGAAAGACTTTCGTAAGTATGAATGCTTCACTTGTCTACATGTCTGATCACCTTTGATCATCCCTAGAGTCGTGTCACGACGGTTTTGGTTCCGGCCAGCAAGGTTCTGATCATCAGTATCCACGGAGACATTGTTCTATGATCGTGCGCTGGCCCGTCTGGGCTGTCCAATTCATACATCAGGCCCGAACCCTCCAAAATATGTTCCCACTGCCTGTCGCAGAGATCCCGAGCGGCCTCAATCCAGACTTACCCCGTCCTGGCATGCACCTCCATGCGGCCTTGATCAGCGGAACCCAACTGAGCTAGGTGTTACGTGTACAGGACATCAAGCTGTTTCAGATGTCTAGTATTACTTATGTTGCGCTAATCTAACATAGTCGCTGTTCCGAACTCCGAACGATGAGTGTTCCTTGGATACGCAGGGACACGCCCACCCTTTGATGCTTAGCTGTACCGCCCTCACACATATCTTGGTAGGCACAGCTGGCCCGTTTGGGGGCTCCGTGCTGCGCGATTACTCGGCGAGCCACTGGGCACCGATGGGGTAAAGCGGCGGCAGCACTGATACATCAGAACCTAGAGGCTTCGACCCGCCCTTGCGCCGCCGTATCTTCAGCACAACAGCCCCCTAATTTCGAACTCGATGAGTGATACCCGTCGGAGAGCTGTTATCGTTGCACCTATGCCTTATATATCGTGGATTGGACATGCGTCGAAAATGTATTTTGGTATTTTCGCGTGAACAATGTTTCAAAGGTCGCTATAGGTTCTTTGTATCTTAGCAGTTCGCTGATGGCACTTGGGAGGCTTTATGTGTTGTAAAGGACACATGCACTCGGGAAAGGGATCTACGTCGAGGAAGAATATTGATTGAGAGTGTTGTGAGTTAAATCACTTGCGATGCAATGAAAATTTTATATGTCATAGTGATGTCCGCAAATAAAAGAACGCCGTCATGGATGCTTTGCGTGACCCTCAGAAGTCACGTCCCAAAGGAGAGTAGGTCGGTGGAGGGGTCACTCGCCAGTGAGGGCTTTGTTATCTGATATTCAGTATCGGAACTTATCCTACCGACAGATTCTGGGAGCGCACACACGTGATGCTGGTGCGCAGTCACAGAAGCGGTTCACCACAGCAATGGAGGAGTTTATAGAGGGCGTAGTGCAGCAGGCTATTGACTGAAGCGAGGATCATATTTGTGACATTCAAAGTTACATCGACGTGCGCCGCGCGACGATCTTGACGAAGCCTTTGTTAACGCTTTTGAAGCTGGGCCTGGATATCCCAGTTGAATTGATTTCACACCCAACAATCGAGATCATGGCTATCGCATCCATTGACATGAACTTTCTCGATAATGTCAGTGATATTCTGTAGACATAGCGTCAATGACACTCATGTAATGTATGAAAGGACACTGCATCCTACAATCTAGAGCAAGGGCGTAGAGATGTTAGTCACAACATAATAACGATTGTCATACGCGAGCTTGATACGGACCGTAACGGACGTCAACGGCGCAATATGTTATGGCTGGCAGATCTCCACATAGAATCCTAGAAGAAGTTCTTGGAGGCCATGACAGTCATCCCAAAATGGAGAGAGCCCATCCACTGGCAGTTCAGAGAGTACTGCGATGGCTTTGGAAACTGGGTTCGTGCGTGCTATGAGTGGAACTTTGAGAGCGAGAGGCGCAAGCTTCGGCAACAAGGGTCTATAAATTCATAGGAAGAGTTGAATGTCGCTGATGCCGAGGGGCTGACGGAAAGAACCTAAAGATTGGACCTGTACTTGTTGATTGTTCCCCGCCATAAAATATAAGCATCACAACGAGAGCTTCACTTACATCATGTACATTTCGTTGCTTTCTCTCCTTAGCCTGTACACTACGTCGTCGTCCACAATCGAACTCCAAAATGTGGTTGTTTAGCTTTGTGTATTCTTTCAGTGTTTCCCGTCATTGGCTACGACGTGTTTCCGCTGACCTCGAGGTAGATAGTTGTACTTCGACGAAACGACGATGTGCGACTGCACGCACTCGAGCCTTTATCACTAGGCCGAAGATTTCGTTGGTTTAAACATATGTAACATGACAAGGTAGTCGGGCGTCAAGTAGCCCTGGCTTCCGAACGTGTAAACCGTGATGGTGATGTCCCTGTCCGGTGTCGCTAATGACCGATGATCCAGCACCTGCATAAGAGTCAGCCTTTGCCTTCAATAGTAACTTATATTCCTCACGGAAGACAACCTAAGCTTGAATGCAATAGTCACCTTCACTACATGTCTCGTCGCCCTCGTGGGGACCTCGTAGTGCAAACAGGCTTTTTGAACATGCCATTGTTCATCAAGACGCTCGGGAGAGAGAACTCTCGAAAGAGGTCGGTATTGAACTATAGAACGCCTGTGGCTGCTTGAAACAACGTTTTTGATAACAAGCGGTGAACTATATCACGCTGTCCTTCGTACCACGGCATACCACGATACTTACGGGTGCCGGTGCTAATCTCGCCTGCCGTTGGATTATGAGCTCTGAGCGTTTTGACGGGTTAGGGGTGACGAATTCGAGTGCTATCGCTGGGCTGCACGCCAATAGCTCCAGACTTGAAGATGAGAGAGAATTTCAAGGCGTTTCATGAAATAAATATCATCGAACCTAATATAAGGTGACATCAGTTGTTGCTGATTACACGCGAGAATCATACGGACCTTAACAAGTCTCTACCCTTTGGATACAACAACAAGGCAAGACTGCGGGCCGTTCAGACACCACTGTATTTCGAGCCAAGAAAGGAGCCGGCGCTTCCAGAAAGCGTGGAATATATGGGTAACCCGGTGTTGACACGTACATTTGAGGGTGGCTGAAGCTGATCGACTTCGTTCTCGAGCTTCGTTTGCGAAATTCATGAAGCCATGCATAACGTGGATGATGACCCTGTTTGGTGGGAAAGACCTTGTAGTATTGCAGAGATGGAATGATCCTGGTGGCTTGACACTAGGAACATCGGAAATGTCAAGAAATCTGGCAAGCTCTTGAACTGCTGGATAACTTGAAGGCTGGCAGTAAAGACAATTCTGGTGCAATGATATACTCGCTCGAGAATTCTTCCATCGTGACCCTAGACACGCTGCTGGATTGGACTGGGTTGGCCACACGGCGTCTGCAGCTAGCCCTCATCTCCTTGCATCTGAAGCCAGGCACGCGCCGTCCAGAGCCAAAATTGTAAATCTGGAGTGTGATCTCCCCGAAGCCATAGCATGCAGCTGAGAACAGAGAGTGGCTATGGTGGCTGAACTAGGACGGCTAATGAGTCTGTCAATCTCTGGGGGCCCTGGGGTTGCATGAATCGGCTCTGCCTCTTTAAAATTGAGAGTTCATCCAAATTTCGTTCATAAAGCGAAAAGAGGATTGAGCGAGTAGGGAGTGGGGTGATGGGATATCGTGTACACAAGACAGGCTGCCATTTGAGGGGTCGGAAACGTAGTACGAGTGATAGATATTCCCGGGAAGACTGCCGTCGGTAGGGATATCCATGACAGACCGTAGTTGCCTTCGATCGATATCCCTGCCCTGACCAGGTCCGATGAGACCATCCAATGACCCGGAGAAAAGCTTATTTTCATCTAATGTCCAAGTCCACGCCAAGCTGTAGGGATCTTGGTCGTTTGATCGTAGTAAGTAACTTGCCTGTATTGGCATCCCGGATTTTACTGCAATCTCGTCGTATCCGCGCGTTGCAATTTTTGTTGTGTCAGGTAAATACATCACCGCCAACATTACCTTGTGACCAGTCTTGATAAGACCCCTACGTCTTATGTGTGGGCGTTGAGGTACTACGGCCGGTTCATGGAAAAGCATTTCCTTCAGTGACGTGACTGATTCGTGAATGATGGGCGGTTATACTTAGTTGTCTATTTTAGTTTGGCAAGACCTTCCATTCCTAACAAAGGCAAACATACTTTTTTATTTGAATCGGCTATTGGAAAGCCCCACTGTGAAAAAATTTCTGGACTGCATATTGCCGATACCATTCGAGTGTATTGGCATCCACTTAGTCCCTACATGCTGTTTTGCGGGCCGGAGCATTGCTACAGGCAGAAAACTGTAAAGTTTACAATTTCTTTCAAAAGTGAAAACCATTGTGATCATGTCCTTCTGTATTGCCGTAGCTCTGGACTGCGACCATAGCTCCTGTCAGGGCTATTCGCGCATGACGCCATGCAGGCGTACGGACTGTATGCGTGTTGCACTATTAGAGTAAAGTAAATCCGAGTCGCAGATTTGACCATGAAACAGGTAATTAGACCTTCGTGTCTCGGAGCGATCCACTCTGCCCGATGCGAGCTAGAGTGTCTCGACGTTTCTAGAGATCAATAAGCACCATTCAGGGCTACGATCTGTCCCGAGTCTATCCTCCAGACATACTGGAGGCCATAGTAATCGTGTGTGTAATTCGCTTGGAGTTAATATCAGTACTTGCCTCAAGTTGACTGTTTACATAGCCTTCAGATTGCTTGAGATGCCGGCCTGAATGCACTCCATGTATCTTTATCGATGTTGAGTAGCTTGGACTAATCTATAGTCGGCCGAGTGAGTGCGCCTTAAAGGTACGCTAAGTGATCTTGTCAATATCAAGTGAGACGGTTAAAGAAGGAAGTCAGCTGTTCTTTTCAGCGTCTCTGTGCACATCGCGCCATATCCTTGCGTCCCATGCATCTGAATCAGCGTGCTGATCGTCATTTTCGGTAATTTCTATCGTGTATTTGTTGAACACAAGCTATGGGCTCAAGAAACATCAATGAGCAGGACGCGCGATGCATTCATTGGGCTTGCATGTGTGGCAACTGTGCCCGATAATTAGTCGGTTGTTCCATATTCTACCTTTCCGATCTAAATGGGGCGATATCGATAGCATTGATTCTGGGTGGGTCATCAAATTTCACGCTTGTATCGTTTTCGGATTTTGAAGAATTACTTTGAGGTTGTGGTTGTGGTTGTGGATGTGGATGCCATGGTGCGTCCACAGTAGCCCGACCTTTATATATTGTAACACAGATTCCCTGAATCGCAAGACAGTCTACCTCATCATATTCTTCACAACTTTACAACTTCCCCCCCCTATCAATCATGAATTCGTTCAAGAAGATGTTTCACAAGTGAGTCGACCGTTGTCGTCTTGAACTCATTGTCATCATATTAATCAATATTCCTCAGGTCAAATGACGACCAGATGGCGTTGCTTAAGCACTCCAAATCAATGCCATACGAACCTTCTTCAGAAGAGAGGATGCGCGAGCCTGAACCTTGCAAACCCGTATACCGCGGCAAGACCCCCCTTAACAAGTCCAACATCGTGTACGTCGAGCAAGCCCCAGGGATTCTCGACCTCAATCACAGCGCGCTGCTGCCAAACCTCTATTATGATTTGCCGACTCGGGCGAACTTAGACACGCGTCCGGACTTGCTGGCCAAGTTCCCCCATTCCCCCGAACCAACTCCAGGGCTCCCTCGCAGCGGTTTCAGAGCGATTTCTTTGAACTCAAAGAGCATCAGGCCCCAGCCGCCTGTCCAGAATTCGAGTACAAGCGGTCAGCAAGCCTACCCCTCCATTCCCCGCAGAAACCAGAGGCGTGAGGCCACCACTGATCAAGCTGTGGCGGATATGTTGAAGACCGCTGATGGCCATACTCCGATATTGGGCAGTAGCCGACAAGCAGAACGTGTTCGTGCGAAGTCGAGTGTTGGTCGCTCGTACACCCCTGCTCCTTCCCCTCCCCCTCTTCCTACCACCCACTCTCCACGTACAATCATCTCACGCTCTGCGCACGGCTCACGCGTAAATTTTCGGGACGTTCCATCCCATGTCGTCATTCCGTTCACTCCTGCACCAGACCGTGGACAGTCGTACTGGCCTTATGGGAACTATGATGCAATTTCGAAGGAGCGGGATCCGGAGGTCATCCGTGAAACGATCAATCGTTTTCCTATAGCGCCTCCTTGCAACGAACGTTGCCCAAAGCATTTGCGCCCGGTTTATTTTGATATGGGGCTTCCGTGCCATGTTGAGCAGACACTTGGCCCTTACATACGTAAGGCATTGGCACATGGTCGTCCGCTCGATGCACGTGCGGATGGCGATTACCACCGCATCATTGACGCGCGTGTCCCAGCGGGTATCGTTCCGGAGACTGGCAGTGATTGGTCTCGGCAGGGTGGTCATCGGTGATTTTATGAACACAGAGATCAGTTTGTGAAGAGAGTCTTGGCGGTGTTCTACCTATTCGTGTATGTTGTGAATTATATGTATATGCATATGGATATGATTTATGAAACGAAAACTATTTCCTATTTGAGAGACCATGGTCAGCTTGACGCATATTAGAGAAACTGATCCGACTCAAGTAATCACCACAGTATCAGCTTCAAAGTTACTAGAGCAAGCGCCCTACGCTGCTGATCGAGTTTAGTACGCTGACCAACTGCTACTAACGCCTGTCTCTCCAAGTTTCTCCGCGAGGCCTGGTGGGGGTACCCAACAGTGCCAACACTCAAGTTAAAGCCAGACACGAAACACATGTGTCTTCTATATAAACATAATCATATACATACGACTAGACTGAATTGTCCTACATAGAGTATCACTCTGCAAAGGACATAAATTGGAATGAAAAAACATAAGTCAACGCCAGACACGAAACACACATGTCATCTATATAAATGTAATCATATACATACAAACAGTTCAAGCAATGTACACTCTATCTCAACTTTATATATCGAGTCTTGCCGACGTTTCCAGGGCAAAGACCGACAACATCACTAGCGGATCATCGGACGAGCACCAGCGTCTTAAGTACGACCGAAACGGCGATAGTACATGCGAACCCGATAAGTCGTCTCAAATGATGGTTTCTGACTCTAGGTAGCAAAATCTACGTTGTGTAATGGTGTCATTAATATTGTACTGCCAGAGCGCAGAGCCAGTGGATCAACTTACGAATTCACCGATGGGGGGTATGAGAGCACATATCGTGAGACCGATCATGAAATAAGTGATACTGTCTGCAAGGTTATGATCGGCGAGTAGAGATATCACTTCAGGCATCGTCAGTGGGAACTTCGTCATCGCACATGCTCAACGACGCACTGATAATTCAGGAGGATGGGCAAGTTCGATTGGGAATCAAGACGAATGATCGGTAAAATATGATAGAGATAGAATTGAGAGGTAGTAAGCAAATGATGATGGACT
The DNA here is from genome assembly GCA_016628065.1 of Suillus lakei. Classification (NCBI taxonomy): domain Eukaryota; kingdom Fungi; phylum Basidiomycota; class Agaricomycetes; order Boletales; family Suillaceae; genus Suillus; species Suillus lakei. The sequence goes on along the minus strand of JABBWA010000019.1, from coordinate 417,089 downwards.
CGGATCAGAACCAGATCGAGCGAAGAAATGAGAGTTACATGCGGGTTTATGCACGAGAGGGAAGGTATCAAAGCGCTAGTGGCAACTGAAGGTGGCTAAAGCGTTGGTCAAAGCGTTAAGGCCAAAGAATGAAACAGGACATGCGGTTGGTCTAACGATACTGTATTGGTCTTGGTATCAATTGACCGAGGCCAAGTCTGAGAGTACTTGCAGGTCCTGACGCAATGGTTCGCCCTTGAGCTGTGCCATAGTCGATTCATGAGCGTTGCTAAGCGAAGCGATAGTCCTCAACTGCGGACGACAACGGCGACGACGACTCAAGCAAGGCGACTGAAAGATGCAGGGACGAGATGTATCGTGAGATAGAAGCAAATTAGCCCGAGAAGATAACGATAATGAAAAATTGGTAGGGCAGAGGAAAGATGCAGTGGGAGATGTCGTGTCCGACAACCTCCAGGCTAGAGTCAGATCAAAGAAGTCAATGTGGGAAGCAGCGGCACTAGTGTTTGACGGTCCGCACGAAGAGCTGTTCGATGGGAGTCTGTTGAACGCCAAAGAGATTATCGTGTCAGTCAGACCAGCGGCTGGAGATAATCTCAACTTGAAGGGCAGACAGTAAGACAAAAGGGAAAGGAGCTGGGGAGGATCAACGGTCATGATGACCGAGTTGGATAGAGCTTCCTGCAAAATTGTGAGGAAACGGACACGAGAGTTGTGGAGACTCAACAAACATGTTTCATCGAGACCGGTCCCTCATCAAATGAAACCTCTTAGGATTCCTTGGGATGTGGTACATAAAACTTCGATTTCTTGAATTCTTTTAGACACAAGAGGGGCCGTTACACCCTCTTATGCATCTATCAGAGTGATCTTCTTCAGCAGTACGAGCCAATTCCAGCCGATCCTGGTGCCTTAACGCTAGGAACATCGGAGAAATCCGGCAAGCTTTTGAACTGTTGAATAACTTCGAAGGCTGGCAGTAAAGATAGTTCTGGTGCAATGATTTGCTGGCTGATTGCTTCCAATGTCCTCGATAATTCTTCCATTGTGACTCAGACAGACGCTGCAGGAGTGGACTGCCACGCTTGGCCATGCGACGTCTGCAGCCAATCTCGCCCGCACAATGGTCTGCATACAGTGAACGCAACGGAAGACTTTCCAACCCCCGCCGTGCCATGCAACCAAATGAGTCGAATCTTCTCTCAATCGTCTAATAATGTGTGGATGTGGTTGAGAAAACACATGTGGGGCCCTTCTAAATACTTCGGATGGGGCTGCCGTTCGGGGGAGTCATACTCAGCACCCAGGGCGGCGACCTGGGACAGCCTCGCCCATGGTCCTTCAAACGCTCTAGACACTGTTGATGAGGTCAGAGAGCGAGCGGAATAAGAGATGGGAAGACTGACACTGATCCTGACTCATTCACGACGGGTTGTGACAGAATGAATGGAACAACGAAGTGTTACATAATTGGGTTCGATGTATGGCCAGGAAGCATAAGGGCCACGGCAATATCGAGCGACGACGCACGAAGATGTTAATTGATGAATCGAAGGCCGAGCCGTCACGGTGCAACGAAACGATCAAGCTGTGGAATGATGGAGATTGCAAAGTGTAGGTTGGATGGATGTTTCAGTCTGTTCTAGCACTATAGAAAGCTCGCCGAATGGTGGTAGAATACAGTCGAAGGTCAGAAGGACGAGTGGGCACTAATCTGATTGCAGGATGACGAGGCTGGGTAAATGCTGACATCCCAGTCATTATGTATTGAGCGCCTCGCGCCGGAGCCTGGAGTTTAAACCAAGAGACAGTCACCTGGCAGGCTGACACAACCCACCGCCTGCAGCTCACCCTCAATGATCCCCTGCGTTATAGATAACTGTGAATTGCATATTCAGACATAGTCCCTTCTTCCAAGCATTTACCCCACCCAAAACCTGTCTTTCAGCTTCAATGCTTCCGCTAGTCCCTATGTGAGCGTTGAGGATGAGTGAGGTATTACAGTCCATGGAAAAAGCATTTCACCAGTGACAAGGCTTGTGGATGATGCATTGATGGGCGGTTATACTTAAGTATGTTTATTTAGCAAGACCTTCCATTCCTAACAAAGTCAAACATAAGTGACCCTTCTAAATCCCCTCGGCTATGACTCGGATGGGTCGGAGGCAAAACTCCCATGGTGAACTTATATTTTCCGAACTAGACTGCGTATTGCCAGTGCCATTCGAGTGTATTGTCATCTACCTAATCCCTGCATACTGTTCTGCGGACCGGCGCGTTGCCACAGGCGGAAACCTGTAAAGTTCCTGATTTCTTTCCAAAAATTTAACCACTGTGATCATGACGGTCCTTCTGCATTGCCGCAGCTCTTGACAGCGACCATAGCTCCTGTCAGAGCTATTCGTGCATGACGATGTAAAGGCATACGGATCGTATGCGGGTTGCACTGTTAGACTTCCGTACTAAGTCCGAGTCGCTGATTTAACCATGAAACAGGTAACAGGACCTTCGTGCCTTCATGTTGGAGCAGACGATTCACTCTGCCCGATGCGAGCTAGAGTATCTCGACGTTTCCAGAGGTCAGAAATGTAAGGGCTATGATCGGTCCTGAGTCTATTCTCCAGACGTACCGGGGGCCATAATGATCGTGTGTGTAATTCCGTCGAAATTAATACCAATACTTGCTTGACTGTGTACATCCCCTTCAGATTGCTTAAGGTGCTAGCTTGAATGTGCTCCGTGTATCATTGTAGATGTTGAACAACTTGGACTAATCTATAGTCAGTCAGGTGCAGTGCGCTTTAAAGGTACGCTATTTGGTCTTGTCAATTAAGACAGTTAAATGAGGAAGCCAGCTGTTCTTTTAGCGTCTCTGTACACGTTGTGCCCTATTCCCGTCCCACATGCATCCAAGTCAGCGTGCTGATCGTCATGGCCGGTTATTTTTATAGCGTGTTCATTGAGCACCAACTATGAACTCGAGAAACATCCATGAGCAGGACGCGCGATGCATCCATTGGGCAGGCCTGTGGCAATTGTACCCGATAATTGGTCGGTTGTTACCTTTGTGATGCAAATGAGGCGACATCAATGGCATCAATTCTAGTTGGATAATCAACATCCACACTTGTATCATTTTCGGATTTCGAAGAATTGCTTTGAGGTTGTGGATGTGGATGCCATGGTGCGTCCACAGTAGCCCAACCTTTAAATATCGCAACGCAGATTCCCTACACCGTAAGACAATCCACTACCTCATATTCTTTGCAACTTTACATCACTTTTATCCTCGTATCAACCATGAATTCGTTCAAGAGCAGGTTCCAAAAGTGAGTCGATCATTTTCGCGTTCTACTCATTCTCATCATAGTAATCAATAATCCTCAGGAACGATAACCAAATGGCATCGCTTAAGCATTCCAAATCGATGGTATTCGGACACGATTCAGAAGGGAGGATGCGCGAGCCTCCTCGTACCGATCCTTCCAAACCCGTATACCGCGGCAAGACCCCCATTAACAAGTCCGACATCGTGTACGTCGAGCAAGCTCCAGGGATACTCGACATCCATACACTGCCGCCAAAGGTCTACTACGGTGGGCGAAATCGCGCGGACTTGCTGGCCAAGTTCCCCCATTCCCCTGAATCAACTCCAGGGCTGCCTCGCAGCGGTTTCAGAGCGATTTCCCTGAACTCGAAGACCATCAGCCCCCAACCGCCTGTCCAGAATCCGAGTACAAGCGGTCAGCAAGCCTACCCCTCCATTCCTCGCAGACACCAAAGGCGTGAGGCCACCGCTGATCAAGCCGTGGCGGATATGTTGAAGACCGCTGATGGCCATACTCCAATATTGGGCAGTAGCCGACAAGCAGAACGTGTTCGTGCGAAGTCGAGTGTTGGTCGCTCGTACACCCCTGCTCCTCCCCCTCCCCCCGTTCCTACCACCCACTCTCCACTTACAATCATCTCACGCTTTGCGCACGGCTCAGGCGTAAATTTTCGGGACGTTCCATCCCATATCGTCATTCCGTTCACTCCTGCACCAGACCGTGGACAGTCGTACTGGCCTTATGGGAACTATGATGCAATTTCGAAGGAGCGGGATCCGGAGGTCATCCGTGAAACGATCAATCGTTTTCCTATAGCGCCTCCTTGCAACGAACGTTGCCCAAAGCATTTGCGCCCGGTTTATTTTGATATGGGGCTTCCGTGCCATGTTGAGCAAACACTTGGCCCCTACATACGTAAGGCATTAGCCCATGGTCGTCCACTCGATGCACGTGCGGATGGCGATTACCACCGCATCATTGACGCACGTGTCCCAGCGGGTATCGTTCCGGAGACTGGCAGTGATTGGTCTCGGCAGGGTGGTCATCGGTGATTTTATGAAGACGGCAGATAGTTTGTGAAGAGAGTTTTGGCGCTGTTGTACCTAGTCATGTATGTCGTGTATATGGATATGATTTATGAAACGAAAATTGCTCGTCATTCGAGGGAGACCATGGTCAGCTTGACACATTAGAGTAAGTACTCACATTAGAGAAGTTGATCCGACTCAAGTAATCACCACATATGAATTTCAACGCTACTAGAGCAAGCGGCATACGCTGCTGACCGAGTTTAGTGCGCTGGCCAACTACTATTAACGCCTGTCTCTCCAGGCCTCTCCGAGAGGCGGGGGTACCCAACAGTGCCAACATTCAAGTTAACGCCAGACACGAAACACATATGTTGTCTATATAAACATAATCATATACATACAAGTAATGTACACTCTATCTCAACTCCATATATCTTGCGGACATTTCAGGACAGCAAGATCGACAATATTACCAGCGGATCACGGACGAAAACCTGCGCGCTAAGTACGACCGAAAAGGCGATAGTACATGCGAATGCGATAAGTTGTCTCAATTGATAGTCTCTGACTCTAGGTGGCAAAATCTACGTTGTGTGTGATGATGTCATTAATATTGTACCGGCAGAGCGCAGAGCTAGTGGGTCAACTCACGAATTCACCGACGGGGGGTACGAGAGCGCATATCATGAGACTGATCATGAAATAAGTGGTACTGTCTGCAAGGTTGTGATCGGCGAATAGGAATATCACTTCAGACACCGTCAGTGGGAACTTCGTCATGACACATTCTCAACGACGCACTAATAATTCAGGAGGATGGGCAGGTTCGATTGGGAATCGAGATGAGTGATCGATGAAATATGACACACGGAGAGTGATGATGATAGAGATGGAGTTGAGAGGTAGTAAGCAAATGATGACGGACCCGGATCAGAATCAGATCGAGTGAAGAAATGAGAGTTACATGCGGGTTTATGTACGAAAGGGAAAGTGTCAAGGCACTAGTAATAACTCAAGGTGGCTAAAATGTCTGTCAGAGCATTATGACCAAAGAATGAAACAGGACATGTGGTCGGTGTACCAGTGTGGTTTGGCGCAGGTCTGCGCAGGTCCTCCGTCGGAGTGCCAGGGGTCCTGGCGGAGCCGAGTCGCCGACGCCTCCACTTGGGTAAGAAAATTAAGAAATCTCCTTTCCTCTACATGGTGAAATATGACAATGTGATGATCGATAGCAGAGTTGTGCTGATGCTTGTGATTATTTACTATATATTGTTATATATGTCCTTCTAATTCGCCCACCAGTTCACTGATGGATTGTCGTTTGGCTTGAAAGGATATTTGGCCTTGTTAGGAATGGAAGCTGTTGCCAAATAGACAACTACGCACGATCATCAACAACCTACGACACATTACATGAGGTACTATGTGTACAGCCTGGAGGCACTCCGGAGGAGTCTACGAAATCACACTGAGCTCGACATGATTCCGACATGTTCAATAGATATCTCACCGTACAGTAAATATTATAGAAGTACGCAATTACTCGTTGTCTATTTAGCTAGTTTTGAATCACATCTCTAGTCACATCCGATTGATACTATCAGGTAATACTAGTGAACTCAATGAACTCTTCATAGCGCGGGATTTCTAGTTCACCTCTGAACACTATTCTGTCTGGCTGTGCAGTGGCAGGTCCTGACTGGCTGGCAATGATGTCGGCATGCACAGCAGCCTCGTGTCCTCCTGCAACCACTAGCAGACTAGCCCCCACTCGCCCTTCAACTGCATTCCACAACCATCCAGCGAGCTCGCCATAACATAATAGATTAAAATACTCATCACGCTTCGCACTCTCCATCACTCGATAGATTTCTGCGACCCGAGTCTTGTCACACTTTACTAACTTTGATTCAAATCTTCGTACGTCGTCTCTCAAGATGATTATAGCCCACATAATTTCTAACTGCACCCTCGAACCCAGCTGCAGGCACTTTCGGTTCGTCCATTCCATCACACACACAACATTCGTCAATGAGTGGCGATCAATGTCAGTACTTCCATCTCTTATCTCTCGCATGCTCTCTGATCTCTTTGACAGTCCTTGAAGAATCTTGGGCGAGGCTATCCAAGGTCTTTGTCAAGGGTGCTCAATATAACTCCCCTGAACGTCTTCCCCACCCGAAATGTTTGGAAGGGACTCGGGTGAATCTCCTCACATACATCGACGGATTCCTGGACGGCACAGAGAAGAATCAACTCATTTGGCTGCATGGCACGGCAGGCGTTGGAAAGTCTGCCGTCGCGTTCACAGTAGCTGAGAGGATGAGAGGTCTAAAAATGACAGAGCAGACTCATGTCGAAACGCGGCTTGGAGGAACATTCTTTTTCTCGCGCAAGCACACCAATCGTTGCACGACTGGACGTTTCTTTGCAACACTTATCTACCAGCTTGCCACAAATTTTCCCAGCGTCCGGAAGGATGTGAAGAGAGTTATCTGCGACAATCCCGCCCTACTAGACCCAGACACACCTCTCCGCGACCAGATGGAGGCTCTCTTTCTCCAACCTCTCCGGTGGCTCCAACTCAGATTGCGCGGGGGTCCGCCTTTGTCATTTGTCATCGATGCCCTTGATGAATGCACGTCCGAACCCGAGCTTACCGATCTCATCCTTTCTCTTGCACGGGCTCTTCGTGAGCCTGATCTGCCCGTGACCCACATTCTGCTCACCAGTCGCTCGGAATCGCATATTAGCAAAGTCATGCAGAATGAAGAGGTGCACCCGTTGGTGCGCGAGATACCTGTGAGAACTTCTGGGGAGGGTGGCATCATCTCCTTAGATGGCACAGACGTTGACAAGGACATCTCTACTTTCTTGCGGCATTCCTTCGGAGAATTGAAAAGTCGCCATCCCGATTTCCCTCAGCCATCGGAGGATGACCTCGGGGAGCTGGCGAGCCGGGCGGGCAGACGTTTCATCGTAGCGTCTACGATGATGAAGTTTATTATTGACGATGAAGACAAGGATCCTTATGATCGGCTGCAGCTGATGCTCAAGCTAACGAGCGAGCTGCTGGCAGGAACGGAGGTGTACAAGTTATACGACTGTATCCTCTCCACGTGCGTCGACCCCAAGCGGGCTTACATGCACTTGTCCATCGTCGCCGCCCTCGCAGACCCTCTTCCCATCTCGCAAATCTCATCACTTCTTGGCCCTGGCTTGGGCAGGGATGTGCAGACAACGCTGATACAGTTACGGTCTGTCATAGATATTCCTACCGACACTGGTCTCCCGGTGAACATCTATCACTCGTCCATTCGTGATTATGTTTCCAACCCCTCAAACTGCAGCCTCCCTCAAGTGCGCGACATCACATCACCCCACTCCCTACTCGCCGATTCCTCTCTCCGCTTGATGATGAAAGAGATTCCAGAACGCACGGCTCTCTTGGATGCGCTCTCGGAATTAAAGAAGCACAGCCAAGCTATGCAACCTGAGGACCCCAATATATTAAAGGACTCATTAGCCTTCCTCGTTCAGTCACCGGAGCCAGTGTCTATTTTTATGGGCATGCTATGGCTTCGGGGTGATCGCAAGTCAGATGAGCAATCTTGGCTAAAGACCGCGGAGGGGGGTACATGGCTGCAGACCCAGGCAGCACGAGACTGGCTGCAGACCGAGGGAGCACGAGACTGGCTGCAGACCCAGGCAGCACGCGACTGGGTGCAGACCCAGAGTGGATTAGACTGGGTGCAGACCCAGGCAGGACAAGACTGGTTGCAGACCCAGGCAGGACGACATTGGCTGCAGACCCAGTCAGGACGACACTGGCTGCAGACCCAGTCAGGACGACACTGGCTGCAGACCCGGGCAGGACAACTCTGGCTGCAGACCCAGGCAGGGCGAGACTGGCTGCAGACCCGGGCAGGACGGCACTGGCTGCAGACGGTGGAAGCACGAGAGCGGGCGCAGACAAAGGAAGCACGAGAGTGGGCGCAGACAGGGGAAGCACGAGCCTGCGTACACAACCAGGCAGAACGAGACTGGCTGCGGACCCGGGGGGGACGAGACTGGCTGCAGACTCAGGGAGCACGAGATTGGCTGCAGACCGAGGCAGGACGAGACTGGCTGCAGACCCAGGAAGCACAAGAATGGCTGCAGACCCAGGCAGCAGAAGATTGGGTGCAGACCCAGGCATCACGAGACTGGCTGCAGACCGAGGCATCACGAGAATGGCTGCAGACCGAGGCAGCACGTGGCTGGGTGCAGACCCAGGCAGGACAAGACTGGCTGCAGACCCAGGCACCACAAGACTGGCTGCAGACCAAGGCAGGACAACACTGGCTGCAGACACTGGCATCACGACACTGGCTGCAGACCCAGGCAGGACGAGCCTGGGTGCAGACCCGGGCAGGACGAGCCTGGGTGCAGACTCATGCAGGACGAAATTGGTTGCAGACTGAGGGATTGCAGACCGAGGCAGGACGAGACTGGTTGCAGACCGAGGCAGGAATAGACTGGCTACAGACCCAGGGTGCACGAGACTGGCTACAGACCCAGGGTGCACGAGACTGGCTGCAGACCGAGGGAGCACAAGACTGGCTGCAGACCCAGGCAGCACGCGACTGGTTGCATACCTGGAGAGGACGGGACTGGCTGCAGACACAGGGAGCACGAGATTGGCTGCAGACCCAGACGGGACGAGACTGGCTACAGACCCAGGCAGGACGAGACTGGCTGCAGACCCAGGCAGGACGAGACTGGCTGCAGACCCAGGGTGGCCATATCTGGCTGAAGACTCTGAATGGGAGAGATTGGCTGCAGACGTCTCATGGCAAAGTGTGGCAAACCACTCCTGCGGCATCTGTTTGGGTGACAATGGAAGAATTCTCGAGCACACTGCAAGCTATGAACGAGTATACCATCATTCCAGAATTGCTGTCACTGCCAGCTTTCCAAGCAGTCCAGCAGTTCAAGAGCTTACCGGATTTCTTGATGTTTCCAATGTTCCTAGCATTAATGGACCAGGACCATCCCACCTTCACATTGCCAGAAGCTTTTCTCTCATCCGACAGGGAGATAATTCAGGCTATAAATGCCTTTACCACCCTCGCAGACGGAGCTCGGGGACAAAGTCGGTCAACTTCTGATGCTCTCAAGTATGCCTGTCAAAACTGGGCCGTCCATCTCTTGCAAGCTCCAGAGCACGAGCTCGATCATACATTCCAAACCTTCTGGAATCGTCATCTCCTCTCTTGGCTTGAAAGGCAATGGTGCTTGAAGGGTCTACGGTCTTGCCTCGTTGTTTTATCTCAAGGGCAGAAGCTTGCGAAGGTGTGTATCTATTCTCGCCGCTCTCTCGCCAAGTCCGAAAACTGATGCTGCTTTGTATTAGGTGGATATTGTTAATTCTCAACACTCTCAGGATTCTCAGATTCTCAGGATTCTCAGCATGACAGCTACAATGGTGGCACGTTGGTTTTCTGCTACCGGTTCTCTTTCTTTCTGAAACGGACACTTCACGCGATACGGAACTTTTGTTGATGACTAGTAATATTCAACTACGCGCACAGGTATAATCTCTCTTTACTTCGTAACTTGGTTGGCATCTGTTGTACGAACATTCGGAACATATTGTTTTGTCTAAAACGCGAAAACTCGCTCAGTTCCGGGAGAACTTATTCTCCCCTAGACAGATCAATAGACGAATGAAGATGGTCGTTCCTTCTCACTATGAGACATCTATAGACAGAGTGAGGATGCATCACAGAGGGATAACCAGGGGAATATTATGATTTGGCCGCAGGACTTGCCTCCTTCTTTCGACGAAGTTCGAGATGTGATGTTACAGGCCATTTGAGCTCCCGACTCAAGAACATGCGTCCAGTTATGGTGACAAAAAGTATCACAACATGTCTGATTGACTTTCCCGTCGCGAATAATCCCCGACACCATGGTATCAGCGACAAGGTGTCTTATAGTGCGGACAATGCAACATTGATATGGTTGATAAGCCTTGTTATTTGTGTTTAAATTAAGAGTCAGTACGAAATGTATAATGTTGGTCATTGGCGCTAAAACGGTTTGTGTGGCCAAGCCTTGATCACAGGTATAAAAGATCTGGATGCCAAGACTGTGATGTGCGAGAGATGTTTCAATCGACGGTGTAGCACAGTCGACCCGTCTATTCTGTGTTCAAATCAGGACACCAACGAAATCCTTGCAATTCTCATAGCGAGTCATCTATAGATATAGCCCCAAGCAAAGCAGAATACATACTCTATAAATCACTTTTAAATGGTAACATCGACGCCATCCAGCAGCATCATCAGTTTTTCTCTATCAATTTATTAAAGATCTCTTCGACCTCCCAAGCGCCCGCCCAGTACTTGACCTGATATTGATGATCGCCCTCTCGAGATATACGGCCCTCGAGGCCGCGGAACCGGCGACAGAGCACCATGTCCTGGCTACTCAATCTCAGCGATAAGTCTGTGCGGGTAAGAGCGTAGATATTACCTGCGTAGTCTGAGAATAGGACAAAAGTCATTGGATCTGTCTCCGACGTAGATGATACGGTCGTAGTCAGGCTTGTGGCGCTCCAAAAACGCGGTGAGCTCTTCGCCTACGCGTTATATTAGCTAGTGTTGTGCAGTGGTGTGGAACAGAAGGTGTCACAATTACACATGTTGGGGCTGCATCCGACTGCGCAGCTGTGCTGAGGCCCATTGGGATCGACTCTATGACGGAGCTTGAGCAGGCTCGAAGTGTCGAACTCTGCTGGGTTGGTCACGATCTCTTCAAACGAGTTTTGTAGCCCTTTTGACTGCGATCTATTAGATAAAGAAAAATATTAGATACGGAAGGTAACGCACCTCGAGAACGGTGTTGACGAAAACGGAGCTCGCGTTAGAGAGGCAGAAAAAGGTGGTTATGGGGTTGGAAGCCCCCTTGAGGTTGGTGACACCACGGACCATCGCGGGGTGCTAACTACAAGCTTTGACGCGTCTACTGTCTCCGTTGCGAACTACTCACGAAGGGCATTTGACGGAGGGTATGTTCGATCTCTCACGCGTCCTGCCACGTGCATGTATTTCTTGCAATGACTGCGCTCTAGAAGCTAGGTGTGAGGGGGTTAGATGGCGAAATGGAAGGTACGGACATGCGATTGGACGCTCCCTTTGAGCATTTTCATCTCCCTGCAGATATCAGGTTCTAGGACTTCGAATATCCAGCGATCGGTGTCTTGATCTGCCATTGACTTAGGATGCGAGACATGTTTTATTCAGTGATGGGGCGGGTAATTTACCAGTCGAAGTCAAAGATGACCAGCTGGGTTTTGACTGATGAGGTCATGGTGGTATAGTCTCGTGTGGGCAGACACTGATAGAAGGAAGGCCGAGTCGTTCCTTCTGTATTAGATGGTCATAAAAGATAATCTCAGTGATAAGCTCACCTATGGGATCGAGCACTCTAGATGCGCTCCGAATAAATATTAGAATGCCCAGCTGGACAGTGAACAACCCCTGGCAAATTTGACGCTTATGAATGTATGCGATTCGACTGCGCACGTAATGCTCGTAGATGATGCAGGCGGTTATACTCAAGTACTTTAGTGTGTTTGGCATTAAGTTAGTAGCAAGACCTTCCATTCCTAACAAAGGTAAACATAAGTTGACCCTTCTAAATCTCCTCGGCTATGACTCGGATTGGTCGGAGGCAAACATCCCATGGTGAACTTATATTTTCCAAACTAGATTGCGTATTGCCAACCTGCCATCCACCTAATCCTGCATCCTGTTCTGCGGACCAGCGCGTTCCTACCGGCGGCAACTTGTGAAGTTCCTGATTTCTTTCCAAAAGTTTAACCACTGTGATCATGACGGTCCTTCTGCATTGCCGCAGCTCTTGACAGCGACAATAGCTCCAGTCATCGCTATTCGTGCATGACGTTGTAAAGGCATACGGATTGTATGCGGATTGCACTGTTAGATTTCCATACGAAGTCCGAGTCGCAGATTTCATCGTGAAACAGTTGACTGGACCTTCGTGCCTTCACGTTGAAGCAGACGATTCATTCTGCCCGATGCGAGCCAGAGTATCTCGACGTTTCTAGAGGTCAGCAATGTAAGGGTTATAATCGGTCCTGAGTCTATTCTCCAGACGTACCGGGGGCCATAATGATCGTGTGCGCAATTCCGTCGAAATTAATGCCAATACTTGCTTGACTGTTTATATCCCCTCAGATTGCTTAAGGTGTTAGCCTGAATGCGCTCCGTGTATCGTAATGGATGTTGAGCAGCTTGGACTAATCTATAGTCAGTCAGATGCAGTGCGCTTTAAAGATACGCTGAGTAGTCTTGTCAAATGAGATGGCTAAAGGAGGAAGCCAGCTGTTCCTTTAGTGTTTCTGTACACGTCACCTATTCTTGTCTCACATGCATCCAAATCAGCGTACTGATCGTCGTTGCCGCTTATTTTTATAGCGTGTTCATTAGGCACAAACAATGAACTCAAGAAATATCCACGAGCAGGATGCGCGATGCATTCCTTCCGCAGGCCGGTGGCAACTATGCCCGATAATTGGTCGGATGTTGCTTATTCTGCCTTTGTGATGCAAATGGAGCGACATCAATGGCATTGATTCTAGGTGGGTCATCAAAATACACACGTATCGTTTTCGGATTTTGAAGAATTGCTTTGAGGTTGTGGATGTGGATGCCATGGTGCGTCCACAGTAGCCCAACCTTTAAATATTGCAACGCAGATTCCCTACACCGTCAGACAATCCACTACCTCATATTCTTTGCAACTTTACATCACTTGTATCCTCGTATCAATCATGAATTCGTTCAAGAAGAGGTTCCAAAAGTGAGTCGACCGTTTTCGCGTTCTACTCATTCTCATCATAGTAATTAATATTCCTCAGGAACGATAACCAAATGGCATCGCTTAAGCATTCCAAATCGATGGTATTCGGACACGATTCAGAAGGGAGGAGGCGCGAGCCTCCTCGCACCGATCCTTCCAAACCCGTACACCGCGGCAAGACCCCCCTTAACAAGTCTGACATTGTGTACGTCGAGCAAGCTCCAGGAATACTCGATATCCACACGCTGCCGCCAAACTTCTACGATGGGCCAAATCGTGCGGACTTGCTGGCCAAGTTTCCCCATTCCCCTGAATCAACTCCAGGGCTCCCTCGCAGCGGTTTCAGAGCGATGTCTCTGAACTCCAACAGCATCAGGCCCCAACCGCCTGTCCAGAATTCGAGTACAAGCGGTCAGCAAGCCTACCCCTCCATTCCTCGCCGAACGCAGAGGCGTGAGGCCACCACTGATCAAGTTGTGGCGGATATGTTGAAGACCGCTGATGGCCATACTCCAATATTGGGCAGTAGCCGACAGGCAGAACGTATTCGTGCGAAGTCGAGTGTTGGTCGCTCGTACACCCCTGCTTGTCCTCCTCCACCTCCCCCTGTTCCTACCACCCACTCTCCACGTCCAATCACCTCACGCTCTGCGCACGGCTCACGCGTAAACATTCAGGACGTTCCATCCCATGTCGCCACTCCATTTACTCCTGCGCCAGATCATGGACAGCCACACTGGCCTTACCCTTACGGGCACTATGATGCAATTTCGAGGGAGCGGGACCCAGAGATCGTCCGTGGAATAGTCAATCGTTGTCCCATAGCGCCTCCTTTGGACGAATGTTGCCCACTGCATTTACGCCCATTTCGTTTTAACGTGGATGATCTGTACCATGTTCACTGGACACTTGATTCATACTTACGTCAGTCATTTGCCCATGGTCGTCCCCTCGATGCATGGGCGGATGGCCATTACCACCGCATCGTTGACGAGGTTGTCCTAGCGGGTATCGTTCGGGAGCCCTGGCATTGATTGGCCTTGGCCGAGTATTCATCGGTGATTTTCTGAAGACGGAGATCAGTTTGTGAAGGAAGTTTTGGCGCTGTTCTACTTAGTCATGTATGTCGTGTATATGTATATGGATATGTATATGGATATGATTTATGAAACAAAAATTACTTGCCATTCGAGGGAGACCACGGTCAGCTTGATGTATATTAGTGTGTAAGTACTCACACCATTAGAGAAGTTGATCACATTCAAGGAATCACCACAGTATCAGCTTCAAAGTTACTAGAGCAAGCGCCCTACGCCGAGTTTAGTATGCTGGTCAATTACTAACGCCCGTCTCTCCAAGTCTCTCCGCGAGGTGGGGGCACCCAGCAGTGCCAACATTCAAGTTAACGCCAGACACGAAACACATATGTCGTCTATATAAATGTAATCATATACATACAAACAGTTCAAGTAATGTACACTCTATGTCAACTCTATATATGTTGCCGACATTTCAGGGCAAAGATCAACAACATCAGCGGATCATCAAACGAGCACCAGCGTCTTAAGTACGACCGAAAAGGCGATAGTACATGCGAATTCGATAAGTCGTCTCAAATGATGGTTTCTGACTCTAGGTAGCAAAATCTACGTTGTGTGTGATGATGTCATTAATATTGTACCGCCAGAGCGCAGAGCCAGTGGGTCAACTCACGAATTCACCGACGGGGGTATGAGAACGCATATCGTGAGACCGATCATGAAATAAGCGGTGCTGTTTACAAGATCATGATCGACGAGTAGGGATGTCACTTCAGGCACCAGTCAGTGGGAACTTCGTTATCGCACATGCTCAACGACACACTGATAATAGGCAAGTTCGATTGGGAATCGAGAGGGATGATCGATGAAATATGAGACGCAAGGAGTAATGATGACAGAGATGGAGTTGAGAGGTAGTAAGCAAATAATGACGGACCCGGATCAGAATCAGGCTGAGTGAAGAAATAAGAGTTACATGCACGAGAGGGAAAGTGTCAAAGCGCTAGCGGCAACTGAAGGTGGCTAAAGCGTTGGTCAAAGCATTATGACCAAAGAATGAAACAGGACATGTGGTTGGTGTGCCAGGGTGGCCTGGCGCAGGTCCTCTGTCAGAGTCCTGGCGAAGCCGACGCCTCTCGCCTTAGAGGTTTGGCCTTTGGGTTCCCTTACAGTCCGTGTCCGGTCCAGTCCATTAGTCAAATGAGACTGCATTGGCCTCGGTATCATTGCTCGAGGCGAAGTCCGTGAGTTTTTGCAGGTCCTGACGCAACGCATCGTAGTTGGTGATATATTATTGACGTAAATTCTGCACGCCTGCGATACACCGGCCATATCATGCAACGTGCTCATTTGACCCAGCTAGGCGGTAAAAAAGCTAGAAAGATGGTGTAATTATTGTATCAGTTCTTCGCTATCGGACGATGCCTTGGTATGGGTTTGAAATGCTTCGTCCTTGAGCATTGCTAAGCGAAGCGATCCTCAACAACGGCTCGAGCGAGGCAACTGGACGACGCAGAGACGAGATTCCTCGTGAGATAAGTAGAAGTGAATTGACCAGAGAAGATAGCGATCAGAAAAAACCGGTAGAACAGAGGGAAAGATGCAGCAGAAGAAGTCGTGTCTGAAAAACCTAAAGGATGGTCAGAGGGGTGGAAGGATCCAGTATGAAGGCTCCGCTAGCATGATCGAAGAAGCCCATATAAGATGCAGGTTGAACGGCAAAGAACTGATCGTTTTGATTATACTAGTGGCTGGAGAAGATCTACAGTCATGGTGACCGAGTGGTCCAACATCATCTTGGGCAACATGAGCTAATTCCAGCCATATATTGACTCGTTCCGAGATTCGTGTGTGATTCAGTGAGCAGCCTCGACTAGAGCAATATCTCTTCACCGTGCATGAAGAATGCGATAACTCATCGTGTTACCTGGTGTGGATGCCAAATACTATTCGAGGTTAGGCTCCCCTAGGCAGACTCCATGATGGTTCCGGAAATACAAATATTGCGGAGTCTGAAGATAAACGATGGCATACACCTCCGTCCTGCCCTTCCGAAGGTCACTGAGTCTTTTAGCTTCACGATATCATTGAGTCGACGGATGGCCGAGAAGAAGAATTTTCTTCACGCCCATTCATCCATTCAATCTGATCTCTTTCGAATTCTTCGTGTCAAAGCAATGATATCACGAAAATCAATCTATACAGAGTTGCAAGTATGGGTTATGTCCAGACGCCAATAAATCAGCCTCCTGCCGATACTTGCAAATCCTTCTCGCCTGCCATTGCCAATAACACTCCGCCATAACCCTGTGCCTCTCACAAACCCGTCCACTTCGAGTCGATAACTCAATATCAACCTTAAGCTTGTCCTCGTCCCAACAATTCATGACCCTTCGCTCCGCCTCCCTCACGTCCTCCACCAACCCCTCGCTCCCATCGATCCCCATCCCCATCCCCGTCTCGAACACCCGCTTCCGCCCCCCCCCACGCCTCCCTCTCCAACCGCAAATGCCGCCCATGCAGAACATCAACAAGATTCCTCGTGAACTGCGCTTCGTCGAGTGTATCTGGCGGAATCGGAGAGTCGTAGGGAGGTGGTTTATCCCATTGCGGGAGGTCTGATTCGTTGATTTGAGGTGAACCCGAGAGGGCTTGGAGGAAGAGGAAGGAGGTTGGGAGGGGGAGGGAGGCGAGTTTGAGGATGGTGGTTGGGAGTGGGTTTGCGATTTGTTTTGGGAAAGGTAGAGTGTTTGGGCTTGCGGGAGCGTTTTGGTGCGGGTGTAGGCTTGTGTTTCTGGGAGCGTTGATAGGTTTTGACTTGGGCTTGGGCTGGGGCTCAGGATGTGGGGACTCGGAATCTGCTGATTTGGTGAGGACAGTGGGACCTCCTCGTTTTCTATGATGCTTCATATAAGCACGGGCGTTTTGAGCTTGTCGTGCTGCTCTTCCCCTGTGCAAAGTAAACGAACAATCATCGATCAGTACTACATAGTGTCCAGGCGCAAGAGACGAACCCACCGTTCTGTTCGTGAATACGCTGCTTTCTGTTGACGCAGTGCAGCCATTTTGTCATCCAGAGTGAGGTATTTTGCTCTGCGGCCCATGGTGCATGTGAAGAGGTGGAGGTGAATGGGAAATCAAGTTACGGTATATCTTATTATCACCCTTTGAGTTGATGTCAACATTATTTGATACGATCCTGAACTTCTTCCGAGTCGGTATCAGTAATAGTGTGACGGTCCAGGGTTGCTTTGGATGGCGTTGTCGCAACTATTATGGACCCGGGCGAACGGCGACTATAATAGGCCTTTGTTTACGAGTCAGTATGAAATGTATAATATTGGTCATTGGCGCTAAAACGGTATATACGTTGATCGCACGTATAGAAGATCTAGATGCTGAGGCTGCGATGTGCGAGAGATGTTTCAATCGCCTCAAGCTCGGGTTCTAGTCGAATCTGTACTTATTTCAATGCGTGGGTGAATCCAGTCGTAACCGTGACCGTCTTGGGGGATCAAGGTCATCACACGGTGGACCGTGCCTCACTTGAAGATAAACTGATACACCCATAGATAATCATATTCAATACGGTACTACAACGCGGAGCAAAAATGAGACATAAACAACAGGATTTAAAGGTTCGTCCCAGGCGTCCCAGGAAACCGAGCTACCATCATATCCATCGGAGGGGGGAAGATCGTCTGGCCAGATAGTGCTAAAATCGGTTACCCCCCTCTTTCGACGCGCTAGGGAAATGACAGATACACGCACGGCAGCTACGGAATCGCGTAAGCCGCCCTCGAACAAGGGTTTAGATTGAGAGGTGCGACGGGGGTTGATGCTGAATGATAGGCGTGGTTGAGGATAATTATGATATTTGCTCTGGTGGGAGTCAGGAGTAGGGCGCGAACGGGTCCACTTTGTTATGGGCCGCGAGAAAGATGAGTTGTCTGTCATCTACAGAGGAATGTGGTTGGGCTTGATTGTGAGTTGTTCTGGAGGAGGAATGAGAAGGACCGGGCGAGCCGAGAAGAGGTGATCGAAGGCGTTGATCGATGGGGGAACAATTAATATTATGGTCTTCGATGGGTGATTGGTACTATCGATCGAGGCTATTAATTCCGGTGAACATTTGAATGTCTCTTCGCACCGTCTGGACGACGATTCGAGCGTGTGGTCTTTGAGCGGCATTCTCCAAGATTAGATATGGTACTTTGGCGCTGTTGATGAAAAGTCATTGATGCCCCACTCCAAGAACAGCTGTGGCTAGCCTGCCTGCATGGAATTTCATTAGTCGTCGAGATAGCAGGACGTACAAGAACGTACTTGATGGTCGCACCACACCTGTCGCGTTTGGTCGAGCGGTACACGCAAGCTGCTTGTTGCTTATCGATGTCGTTCCGAAGTATCAGCTTGGAGCACTACACGTTTTTGACATGAGGCTTGAGCGGACCTCTAGAATTGTCTGCGGGCATCCTAAAACTCGGCTGGAGCATTCGGTAGAGAGTGGATCCCGTGCACTTTATGAAGTTGTTGTAGTACAACTGAAAATGATTTAGACCTTTACCTTGTGAGGGTGAATTTTCCTACCTAGCAAGGCCTAAGTGATTGCGGTTTGAGAGGATGTTTGGCTTTGTTAGGAATGGAAGCTGTTGCCAAATAGACAACTACGCTCGTTCCTCCTATGTGTTGGAGGCACTCCGAGTCTACGAGACTGAGCTTGACGTGACTCCGACGCATTTTAGTCTCCCATTTGTTTAATAGGTACCTCACTGTGCAGTAAAGATTGAAGTGCGCAATCACTCGTTATCTATCAAGCTACTTGTGAATCACACCTATGTTCTCTATTCAATTGAAAAAGCCATAGTATAAGGTATAGTGAACTCAATGTACTCTATCATGATATGTTTCATAACGCGGGATTTCTAGTTCACCTCTGAACACTATTTTGTCTGGCTGTGCAGTAGCAGATCCTGACTGGCTAGCAATGATGTCGGCATGCACAGCAGCCTCGTGTCCTTCGTGAGTCTGCAACCACTAGCAAACTAGCGCTCACTCGTCCTTCAACTGCGTTCCACAACCATCCAGCAAGCTCGCCATAACAGAATAGATTGAAACATTCATCACGCTTCGCACTCTCCATCACTCGATAGATTTCTGCGACCTAAGTCTTGTCACAATTTACTAACTTTGATTCAGATCTTCGTACGTCGTCTCTCAAGATAACTATCGCTCAGATCATTTATAACTACACCCTCAAATCCAGCTAGCACTTTCAGTTCGGCCCTTCCATCACGCATATCACAATTTTCGTCAATGAGCGACGACCAAGGTCAGTACTTCCATCCCTTATCTCTCCCATGCTCTCTGACCTCTTCGACAGTTCTCCAAGGAATTTGGGTGAGGTTGTCGGAGGTCGCTGTCAAGGGTGCTCGATATAACTCCCCCGAACGTCACCCCCACCCGAAATGTTTGGAAGGAACCCGGGTGGATCTCCTCAAACATATCCACGGATTCCTGGACGACGAAAAGAATCAACTCATTTGGCTGCATGGCACGGCAGGCGTTGGAAAGTCTGCCGTCGCGTTCACTGTAGCTGAAAAGATGAGAGGCCTAAAAGTGATAGAGCAGACTCATGTCGAAACGCGGCTCGCGGGAACGTTCTTTTTCTCGCGCAAGCACACAAAACGTTCCACGACTGGATATTTCTTTGCAACGCTTGTCTACCAGCTTGCCACCAATTTTCCCAGCATCCGGAAGGATGTGAACAGAGTTATCCGCGACAATCCCGCTCTGCTAGACCCAGACACGCCTCTCTGCGACCAGATGGAAGCTCTCTTTCTCCAACCTCTCCGGCAGCTCCGACTCAGATTGCACGGGGGTCCGCCTTTATCGTTTGTCGTTGATGCCCTTGATGAATGCACCTCTGAACCCGAGCTTACCGATCTCATCCTTTCCCTTGCACGGGCTCTTCGTGAGCCTGATATGCCCGTGACCCACATTCTACTCACCAGTCGCTCGGAATCGCATATTAGCAAAGTCATGAAGAATGAAGAGGTACGCCCGTTGGTGCGCGAGATACCTGTGAGAACTTCCGGGGAGGGTGGCATCATCTCGTTAGACGGCGCAGACGTTGACAACGACATCTGTACTTTCTTGCGACATTCCTTCGGAGAACTGAAAAGTCGCCATCCCGCTTTCCCTCAGCCATTGGAGGATGACCTTGGGAAGCTGGCGAGCCGTGCAGGCAGACGTTTCATCGTGGCGTCTACGATGATGAAGTTTATTATTGACGATGAAGACAAGGATCCCCATGATCGGCTGCAGCTGATGCTGAAGCTAACGAGCGAGCTGCTAGCAGGAACGGAAGTGTACAAGTTATACGACTGTATCCTCTCCACGTGTGCCGACCCCAAGCGGGCATACATGCACTTGTCCATCGTCGCCGCCCTCGCAGACCCTCTTCCCATCTCACAAATTTCATCACTTCTTGGCCCTGGTTTGGGAAGGGATGTGGAGACAACGCTGATACAGCTACGGTCTGTCATAGATGTTCCTACCAATACTGGTCTCCCCGTCAATATATATCACTCATCTATTCGTGATTACGTTTCCAACCCCTCAAACTGCAGCCTCCCTGAAGTGCGGGATATCACATCACCCCACTC
This sequence comes from Suillus lakei, assembly GCA_016628065.1. Lineage (NCBI taxonomy): Eukaryota > Fungi > Basidiomycota > Agaricomycetes > Boletales > Suillaceae > Suillus > Suillus lakei. The sequence goes on along the minus strand of JABBWA010000019.1, from coordinate 396,150 downwards.
CCTACTCGCCGAATCGTCTCTCCACTTGATGATGAAAGAGATTCCAGAACGCACGACCCTTTTGGATGCACTCTCAGAATTAAAGAAGCAGAACCAAGCCATGCAACCCGAGGACCCCCATATATTAAAGGACTCATTGGCCTTCCTCGTTCGGTCACCGGAGCCAGTGTCTATTCTTATCGGGATGCTATGGCTTCGGGATGATCGCAAGTCAGATGTGCAATCTTGGCTAGAGACCGCAGAAGGGGGTGCATGGCTGCAGACCGAGGCAGCACGAGGCTGGCTGCAGACACAGGTAGGGCGAGATTGGCTGCAGACGGAGGAAGGAGGAGACTGGCTGCAGACCCAGGGAGCACGAGACTGGCTGCAGACCCAGGGAGCACGAGACTGGCTGCAGACCCAGGAAGCACGAGACTGGCTGCAGACGGAGGAAGGAGAAGACTGGCTGCAGACCCAGGCAGGACAAGACTGGCTGCACGCCAGGGAAGTAGGAGACTGGGTGCAGACCCAGGCAGGACGATACTGGTTGCAGATTCAGGGGTCACAAAACCCGGTGCAGACCCAGGCAGCACGACGCTGGCTGCAGACCCAGGCAGGACACGACTGGCTGCAGATCCAGGCAGGACGCGACTGGCTGCAGACCCAGGCAGCACGCGACTGGCTGCAGACCCAAGCAGCACGACACTGGCTGCCGACCCAGGCAGGACGCGACTGGCTGCAGACCCAGGCAGGACGCGACTGGCTGCAAACCCAGGCAGGACAACACTGGCTGCAGACCCAGGCAGGACAACACTGGCTGCAGACCCAACAGTGGGTGCAGACCCAGGCAGGATGGAACCAGCTGCAGACCTGGGCAGTACGCGACTTGCTGCAGACCCAGGCAGGACAAGACTGGCTGCTGACCGAGGCAGCACGTGACTTGCTGCAGACCCAGGCAGGACAAGACTGGCTGCCGACCCAGGCAGGACAAGACTGGCTGCTGACCCAGGCAGGACAAGACTGGCTGCCGACCCAGGCAGGACGGAACTGGCTGCAGAACCGGGCAGGACGCGACTGGCTACAGACCCAGGCAGGACGATACTGGTTGCAGATTCAGGGGTCACAAAACCCGGTGCAGACCCAGGCAGCACGACGCTGGCTGCAGACCCAGGCAGGACACGACTGGCTGCAGATCCAGGCAGGACGCGACTGGCTGCAGACCCAGGCAGCACGCGACTGGCTGCAGACCCAAGCAGCACGACACTGGCTGCTGACCCAGGCAGCACGCGACTGGGTGCAGACCCAGGCAGGACGACACTGGCTACAGACTCAAGCAGGACAAGACTGGCTGCAGACCCAGGGCGGGCGTATTTGGCTGAAGACCCTGAACGGGCGAGATTGGCTGCAGACGCCCCATGGCCAAGTGTGGCAAACCACTCCTTCGGCGTCTGTCTGGGTGACAATGGAAGAATTCTCGAGCACACTACAAGCCATGGACGAGTATACCATCATTCCAGAATTGCTGTCACTGCCAGCTTTCCAAGTAGTCCAGCAGTTCAAGAGCTTGCCGGATTTCTTGATGTTTCCGATGTTTCTGGCATTAATGGACCAAAACCATTCTACTTCTACATTACCAGAAGATGTTACCTCATCCGGCAGGGAGATCATTCAGGCGATGATTGCCTTTACCATTTTCGCAGACGAAGCTCGGGAACGAAGTCGATCAACTTCCGATGCTCTCAAGTACGCCTGTCAAAACTGGGCCGTCCATCTCTCGCAAGCTCCAAACCACGAGCTCGATCATATATTCAAAACTTTCTGGAATCATCATCTCCTCTCTTGGCTCGAAAGGCAGTGGTGCTTGAAGGGTCTGCGGTCTTGCCTCGTTATTTTATCTCAAGGCCAGAAGCTTGCGAAGGTGTGTATCCATCCTTGCCGTTCTCTCGCCAACGTCCGAAAACTGATGCTGCTTTGTATTAGGTTAATTCTCAGCTTAACGCTTACTACGCGTACGCGCTGATTTTCTGCTTGTTCTCTTACTTACTTACCTGGTAACCTGAAACGGACACTTCGCGCGATACGGACCTTTTGTTTACATTCAAGTTGATGACTAGTGATATTCAACCGCGCGCACGAGTCTAATCTTTCTTTGCTTCGTAACTTGGTTGGCATCTGTTGTACGAACATTCGGAACATATTGTTTTGTCTAAAATGTGAAAACCCGCACAGTTCCGGGAGAACTTAGTCTCCCCTAGCCAGACCAAACGAATATGGTCGTTCCTTCTTACTATGGGGCAGCTATAGACAGTGTGAGGACGCATGACAGAGTTATAACCAGGGGGATGTTGTGATTCGGCCGCAGGACTTGCCACCTTTTGACGAAATTCGAGATATGATGTTACAGGCCATTTGAGCTCCGGACTCGTGATATGATCGTCCGGTTATGGTGACAAAAAGTATCACAACATGTCTGATTGACTTTCCCGTTGCGGATAATCCCTGCCACCATGGTATCAGCAGCAAGGTGTGTCTTATAGTGCGGACAATATAGCTGTCCGTTGTCACAGCTGTTTTTTTATAAAATTATAGGCCTGGGGGAACGGCGATTATAAAAAGCCTTGCTATTTGTGTTTAGGAGTCAGTACGAAATGTATAATGTTGGTCATTGGCGCTAAAACGGTTTGTGGGGCCAAGCCTTGATCGATCTGATCACCCAACACTTTCCGTTAAGTTGTGCATCCCAGAAAATTCGGTCTGTAAATTTGCGGACTTTGCTTGTCCGCAACTGTATAAAAGGTCTGGATGCCAAGACTGCGATGTGCGAGAGATGTTTCAATCGACGGTGTAGCACAGTCGACACGTCCAATTTGTGTTACAAATCAGGGCACCAGCGAAATCCTTACAATTCTCGTAGCGAGTCATCTATAGGTATAGCCCCATGCAAAGCAGAATACATACTCTATAAATCGCTTTTTAATGGTAACATCGACGCCATCCAGTAGCATCATGACCATCAGTTTTTCTCTACAAATGATTTAAGATCTCTTCGACTTCCCAAGCACCCGCCCAATACTTGACCTGGCATTGATGACCGCCCTCTCGAGATATACGGCCCTCGAGGCCGCGAAACCGGCGACAGAGCACCATGTCCTGGCTACTCAATCTCAGTGACGAGTCTGTGTAAGAAGAACATGAACGTAGATATTACCTGCGTAGTCTGAGAATAGGACAAAAGTCATTCGTCTCCGACATAGACGATACGGTCATAGCCAGGCTTGTGGCGCTCCAAGAACGCGGTGAGTTCTTCACCTATATGTTTCATCAACTAGTGTTGTGCGGTGGTGTGGAGGGGAAGGAATCACCTTTGCACATGTTGGGGCTGCATCCGACCGTGCAGCTGTGCTGAGGCCTGTTAGGGTCAACTCTACGACGGAGCTTGAGCAGGCCCGAAGGGTCAAACTCTGCTGGGTTGGTCACGATCTCTCCAAACAGATTTTGTAGCCCTTCTGACTGCGATCGGTCAGATAGTATTTGGACTAGTCACGAATGGGAACACACCTCGAGAATGGTGTTGATGAAAACAGAGTTCGCGTTAGAGAGGCAGAAAAGGTGGTTGTAGGGTTGGAAGCCCTCTTAAGGTTGGTGACACCACGGACCATCGCGGTGCTATCTACAAGCTTTAACGCGTTTAATGTCTCTGTTGCGAACTACTCACGAAGGGCATTTGACGAAGGGTATGTTCGATCTCCTCATGCGTCCTGCCGCGTGCATGGATTTCTTGCAGCGATTGCGCCCTATAAGCTAGGTGTGAGGGGGATTGGACGGTGAAAGGGAAGGCACGGGCATGAGATCGGTCCATTGGACGCTCTCTTTGAGCGTTTTCAAATTTCTGCGGATATCAGGTGTTAGGATTTCGAATATCTAGCGATTGGTGTCTTCATCTGCCATTGACTTAGGATGCGGGACATGTTTGATTCAGTGATGGGGCGAGGGAGGGTAATTTACTAGCCGAAGTCGAAAACGACCAGCTGGGTTTGGGTTGATGAGGTCATGGTGGTATAGTCTCGTGTGGGCGGACCCTGATAGAAGGAAGACCGAGCCGTTCCTTCTGTATTAGATGCTCGTAAAAGATAATCTCAGTGATAAGCTCACCATGGAATCAAGCACTCCTCCGAATAAATATTAGAATGCCCAGCTGGACAGTAAACAACACCTGGCAGATTTGACGCTTATGAGGGTATGCGATTCGACTGCGTACGTAATGCTCTGGATGATGCAGGCGGTTATACTCAAGTATGTTTATTTAGCAAGACCTTCCATTCCTAACAAAGGCAAACATAAGTGACCCTTCTAAATCTCCTTGGCTAGTATGACACGAATTGGTCGGGGGCAAACCTCCCATAGTGAACTTATATTTTCCAGACTAGACTGCGTATTGCCCCATCCACCTAATCCTGCATACTGTTCTGCGGACCAGCGCGTTGCTACCGGCGGCAACCTGTAAAGTTCCTGATTTATTTTCAAACATTTAACCACTGTGATCATGACGGTCCTTCTGCATTGCCACAGCTCCTGACAGCGACCATAGCTCATGTCAGGGCTATTCGCGCACAACGTTGTAAAGGTACACGGATTGTACGCGGATTGCACTGTTGGAGTTCCATACGAAGCCCGAGTCGCAGATTTCATCATGAAACAGTTGACTGGACTTTCGTGCCTTCACGTTGGAGCAGACGATTCATTCTGCCCGATGCGAGCTAGAGTATCTCGACGTTTTTAGAGGTCAGCAATGTAAGGGCTATGGTCGGTCCTGAGTCTATTCTCCAGACGTACCGGGGTCCATAATGATCGTGTGTAATTCCGTCGCCAATGCTTGCTTGACTGTTTATATCGCCTTCAGATTGCTTAAGGTGCGAGCCTGAATGGGTTCCATGTATCGTAATGGATGTTGAGCAACTTGGACTAATCTATAGTCAGTCAGATGCAGTGCGCTCTAAAGGTACACCGAGTAGTCTTGTCAAATGGGATGGTTAGAGGAAGCCAGCTGTTCCTTTAGTGTTTCTGTACACGTCACCTATTCTTGTCTCACATGCATCCAAATCAGCGTACTGATCGTCGTTGCCGCTTATTTTTATAGCGTGTTCATTGGGCACAAACAATGAACTCAAGAAATATCCACGAGCAGGATGCGCGATGCATTCCTTGCGCAGGCCGGTGGCAACTATGCCCGATAATTGGTCGGATGTGGCTTATTCTGCCTTTGTGATGCAAATGGAGCGACATCAATGGCATTGATTCTAGGTGGGTCATCAAAATACACACGTATCGTTTTCGGATTTTGAAGAATTGCTTTGAGGTTGTGGATGTGGATGCCATGGTGCGTCCACAGTAGCCCAACCTTTAAATATTGCAACGCAGATTCCCTACACCGTCAGACAATCCACTACCTCATATTCTTTGCAACTTTACATCACTTGTATCCTCGTATCAATCATGAATTCGTTCAAGAAGAGGTTCCAAAAGTGAGTCGACCGTTTTCGCGTTCTACTCATCCTCATCATAGTAATTAATATTCCTCAGGAACGATAACCAAATGGCATCGCTTAAGCATTCCAAATCGATGGTATTCGGACACGATTCAGAAGGGAGGAGGCGCGAGCCTCCTCGCACCGATCCTTCCAAACCCGTACACCGCGGCAAGACCCCCCTTAACAAGTCTGACATTGTGTACGTCGAGCAAGCTCCAGGAATACTCGATATCCACACGCTGCCGCCAAACTTCTACGATGGGCCAAATCGTGCGGACTTGCTGGCCAAGTTTCCCCATTCCCCTGAATCAACTCCAGGGCTCCCTCGCAGCGGTTTCAGAGCGATGTCTCTGAACTCCAACAGCATCAGGCCCCAACCGCCTGTCCAGAATTCGAGTACAAGCGGTCAGCAAGCCTACCCCTCCATTCCTCGCCGAACGCAGAGGCGTGAGGCCACCACTGATCAAGTTGTGGCGGATATGTTGAAGACCGCTGATGGCCATACTCCAATATTGGGCAGTAGCCGACAGGCAGAACGTATTCGTGCGAAGTCGAATGTTGGTCGCTCGTACACCCCTGCTTGTCCTCCTCCACCTCCCCCTGTTCCTACCACCCACTCTCCACGTCCAATCACCTCACGCTCTGCGCACGGCTCACGCGTAAACATTCAGGACGTTCCATCCCATGTCGCCACTCCATTTACTCCTGCGCCAGATCATGGACAGCCACACTGGCCTTACCCTTACGGGCACTATGATGCAATTTCGAGGGAGCGGGACCCAGAGATCGTCCGTGGAATAGTCAATCGTTGTCCCATAGCGCCTCCTTTGGACGAATGTTGCCCACTGCATTTACGCCCATTTCGTTTTAACGTGGATGATCTGTACCATGTTCACTGGACACTTGATTCCTACTTACGTCAGTCATTTGCCCATGGTCGTCCCCTCGATGCATGGGCGGATGGCCATTACCACCGCATCGTTGACGAGGTTGTCCTAGCGGGTATCGTTCGGGAGCCCGGCATTGATTGGCCTTGGCCGAGTATTCATCGGTGATTTTCTGAAGACGGAGATTAGTTTGTGAAGGAAGTTTTGGCGCTGTTCTACTTAGTCATGTATGTCGTGTATATGTATATGGATATGTATATGGATATGATTTATGAAACAAAAATTACTTGCCATTCGAGGGAGACCACGGTCAGCTTGATGTATATTAGTGTGTAAGTACTCACACCATAAGAGAAGTTGATCACATTCAAGGAATCACCACAGTATCAGCTTCAAAGTTACTAGAGCAAGCGCCCTACGCCGAGTTTAGTATGCTGGTCAATTACTAACGCCCGTCTCTCCAAGTCTCTCCGCGAGGTGGGGGCACCCAGCAGTGCCAACATTCAAGTTAACGCCAGACACGAAACACACATGTCGTCTATATAAACGTAATCATATACATACAAACAGTTCAAGTAATGTACACTCTATGTCAACTCTATATATGTTGCCGACATTTCAGGGCAAAGATCAACAACATCAGCGGATCATCAAACGAGCACCAGCGTCTTAAGTACGACCGAAAAGGCGATAGTACATGCGAATTCGATAAGTCGTCTCAAATGATGGTTTCTGACTCTAGGTAGCAAAATCTACGTTGTGTGTGATGATGTCATTAATATTGTACCGCCAGAGCGCAGAGCCAGTGGGTCAACTCACGAATTCACCGACGGGGGTATGAGAACGCATATCGTGAGACCGATCATGAAATAAGCGGTGCTGTTTACAAGATCATGATCGACGAGTAGGGATGTCACTTCAGGCACCGTCAGTGGGAACTTCGTTATCGCACATGCTCAACGACACACTGATAATAGGCAAGTTCGATTGGGAATCGAGAGGGATGATCGATGAAATATGAGACGCAAGGAGTAATGATGACAGAGATGGAGTTGAGAGGTAGTAAGCAAATAATGACGGACCCGGATCAGAATCAGGCTGAGTGAAGAAATAAGAGTTAGATGCACGAGAGGGAAAGTGTCAAAGCGCTAGCGGCAACTGAAGGCGGCCAAAGCGTTGGTCAAAGCATTATGACCAAAGAATGAAACAGGACATGTGGTTGGTGTGCCAGGGTGGCCTGGCGCAGGTCCTCTGTCAGAGTCCTGGCGAAGCCGACGCCTCTCGCCTTAGAGGTTTGACCTTTGGTTTCCCTTGCAGTCCGTGTCCGGTCCAGTCCATTAGTCAAATGAGACTGCATTGGCCTCGGTATCATTGCTCGAGGCGAAGTCCGTGAGTTTTTGCAGGTCCTGACGCAACGCATTGTAGTTGGTGATATATTATTGACGTAAATTCTGCACGCCTGCGATACACCGGCCATATTATGCAACGTGCTCATTTGACCCAGCTAGGCGGTAAAAAAGCTAGAAAGATGGTGTAATTATTGTATCGGTTCTTCGCTATCGGACGATGCCTTGGTATGGGTTTGAAATGCTTCGTCCTTGAGCATTGCTAAGCGAAGCGATCCTCGACAACGGCTCGAGCGAGGCAACTGGACGACGCAGAGACGAGATTCCTCGTGAGATAAGTAGAAGTGAATTGACCAGAGAAGATAGCGATCAGAAAAAACCGGTAGAACAGAGGGAAAGATGCAGCAGAAGAAGTCGTGTCTGAAAAACCTAAAGGATGGTCAGAGGGGTGGAAGGATCCAGTATGAAGGCTCCGCTAGCATGATCGAAGAAGCCCATATAAGATGCAGGTTGAACGGCAAAAAGATGATCATTTTGGTTATACTAGTGGCTGGAGACACTCCGCAAGCCTCAACCTGAAGGGCAGATATTAAGACAAGAAGGGAAAGGGGCTGGAGAAGATCAACAGTCATGGTGACCAAGTGGTCCAACGTCGTCTTGGGCAACATGAGCTAATTCCAGCCATATATTGACTCGTTCCGAGATTCGTGTGTGATTCAGTGAGCAGCCTCGACTAGAGCAATATCTCTTCACCGTGCATGAAGAATGCGATGACTCGTCGTGTTACCTGGCGTGGATGCCAAATACTATTCGAGGTTAGGCTCCCCTAGGCAGACTCCATGATGGTTCCGGAATACAAATATTGCGGAGTCTGAAGATAAACGATGGCATACACTATGGCGGTCCAAACGCAACATAATTAAATCACGTGCACGCACAATTTTCACGCACGCACACACAAATCGCGCGCACACAAGCAAAAAAAATCGCGCGCAGAGATTTCATGTGACACTGTTGATATTTTGACAGAGTCAAAGGTATAATAAGCTATTGGGTAAAGACAATCTGGAGTTGGTTGTATGTATATGAGTCCGAGTGTTTTGATTATGAGGTTATTGTAAAATTAGGAAAATGAATGAAAATTGATCAATGGCTCATTTCCTGTCCCAAGGGTTGTGCTTGGTTTGACGAGCATGTTGAATGCTGAACGGGCCGACGAGAATCGAGGGGTGCTGCAAAATGTCTGCAGACCCTGTGAACGGCCGTAAACGGTGTGTTATAGTCTGAAGGGTGAAAGCTGCAATAAATGCCTATAATCCCACAACATGTGGGTGTCTGTTATCTAACTCACCGCGCTGTGCGAAATGTTATAATGGACTGCAGGAACACCAGGAACCGAAGGAATGTTGATCGTGTCCACAAGCCGCAGTTCAGGAGTCTGACTCGGCATCCTAGAAGGTACTTCCTTCTCCTTGCCTTTACCTTTTTGCTTGCCCTTTTCTTCTTTGGTGTTTTCTCACCAATATCTTCTGAAGATGGTTTTGGAAGTGCGTATCCTAACAGGTTCAAACTGGTGGCCAGTACAAGCTGTGAGGAGGTGTCATGAGGAGCACGAGATGGGATGAACAAGGTGAAGACACACGTGGGTCAATGAGAATGTCACATTGTAAATTTCACCTTTGGGTACTTGGACAGACTGGGTGGCAGGAGAAAGAGAAAGATCTGCGAGAAGAGACAACTACAACACAAGTTTAGTCCGCAACCCTCAGACTCAAGCTCAGCTTGCCGACAAAAAGCGAACCAGTCATGGCCTAAGACAACCATGGCTGGCAAGGTGTCATGAAGCGCGAACGGAAAATCGGTAGAGAACTGAACGTCTCCTTCGAGCCAAGTTGTAAGCGCCCGAAACACACCCTCACGAGAACGAGCAAGCGCATCCGAATTCAAAAAGGACATAAAAGTAGTGAATCCACAGAAGAGGGGTTCCGCGTAACAGATACGTTTACACCCTCAACCATAAACGACATGATGTGAATAGAGAATCAGCAGCAAGAGGCAGCAGATCTGAGACGTGGGAAAGAACTATACTGCACCACCACTCTGAATCCTCGGTTCTTTTCGGGTCCACAAATACCCAGCTACCTAAAGGTAGCGGGAATACCATCTTATGTTGCTCGAAATGTATTTTAAACACTTCGTATACTCATTATTGATCAATATTTAAACGTCCATCTGCATAGTACAGGCTCTATAGTTGTGAAATTTGCCTCTCACCACATTTACAGCGCTTGTCCTCCATGTTGAACATACTGCTCAGGGCTGCATCAACTAGTGGTATGCATTTTAACGGTGATCTCAATGATGGTTTTCAGACGCTGTGTGATGTGTTGTCTCAGCGTGTCAAGCCTGGTCCCCACCTTGTCGAGCCCTGTGCGGCATTTGTGGGTACCGTCTCAAGTTTCTATCCCCCAAGGATAGGAAATGTCAACCGCTGGGTATTAGGAACTTTTTCAATACAGTACTTGTCACATGAAGTCTCTGCGCGCCAATTTTTTTGCTTGTGTGCGCGCGATTTGTGTGTGCGTGCGTGAAAATTGTGCGTGCACGTGATTTAATTAAGTTGCGTTTGGACCGCCATACATACACCTCCGTCCTGCCCTTCCGAAGGTCACTGAATCTTAGCTTCACGATATCATTGAGTCGACGGATGGCCGAGAAGAAGAATTTTCTTCACGCCCATTCATTCATTCAATCTGATCTCTTTCGAATTCTTCGTGTCAAAGCAATGATATCACGAAAATCAATCTATACAGAGTTGCAAGTATGGGTTATGTCCAGACGCCAATAAATCAGCCTCCTGCCGATACTCGCAAATCCTTCTCGCCTGCCATTGCCAATAACACTCCGCCATAACCCTGTGCCTCTCACAAACCCGTCCACTTCGAGTCGATAACTCAATATCAACCTTAAGCTTGTCCTCGTCCCAACAATTCATGACCCTCCGCTCCGCCTCCCTCACGTCCTCCACCAACCCCTCGCTCCCATCGATCCCCATCCCCATCCCCGTCTCGAACACCCGCTTCCGTCTCCCCCACGCCTCCCTCTCCAACCGCAAATGCCGCCCATGCATAACATCAACAAGATTCCTCGTGAACTGCGCTTCGTCGAGTGTATCTGGCGGAATCGGAGAGTCGTAGGGAGGTGGTTTATCCCATTGCGGGAGGTCTGATTCGTTGATTTGAGGTGAACCTGAGAGGGCCTGGAGGAAGAGGAAGGAGGTTGGGAGGGGGAGGGAGGCGAGTTTGAGGATGGTGGTTGGGAGGGGGAGGGAGGCGAGTTTGAGGATGGTGGTTGGGAGTGGGTTCGCGATTTGTTGAGGGAGAGACAGAGTGTTTGGGCTTGCGGGAGCGTTTTGGTGTGGGTGTGGGCTTGTGTTTCTGGGAGCGTTGATAGGGTTTGACTTGGGCTTGGGCTGGGGCTCAGGATGTGGGGACTCGGAATCTGCTGATTTGGTGAGGACGGTGGGGCCTCCTCGTTTTCTATGATGCTTCATATAAGCACGGGCGTTTTGCGCTTGTCGTGCTGCTCTTCCCCTGTGCAAAGTAAACGAACAATCATCGATCAGTACTATATAGTGTCCAGGCGCAAGAGATGAACTCACCGTTCTGTTCGTGAATACGCTGCTTTCTGTTGACGCAGCGCAGCCATTTTGTCATCTAGAGTGAGGTATTTTGCTCTGCGGCCCATGGTGGATGTGAAGAGGTGGAGGTGAATGGGAAATTAAGTTACGGTATATCTTACTATCACCCTTTGAGTTGATGTCAACATTATTTAATACGATCCTGAACTTCTTCCGAGTCGGTATCCGTACTAGTGTGACGGTCCAGGGGTACTTTGGAAAGTTCGGATGGCGTTGTCGCAACTATTATGGACCCGGGCGAACGGCGACTATAATAGGCCTTTGTTTACGAGTCAGTATGAAATGTATAATATTGGTCATTGGCGCTAAAACGGTATATACGTTAATCGCACGTATAGAAGATCTAGATGCTGAGGCTGCGATGTGCGAGAGATGTTTCAATCGCCTCAAGCTCGGGTTCTAGTCGAATCTGTACTTATTTCAATGCGTGGGTGAATCCAGTCGTGACCGTGACCGTCTTGGGGGATCGGGGTCATCACACGGCGGACCGTGCCTCACTTGAAGATAAACTGATACACCCATAGATAATCCTATTCAATACGGTACTACAACGCGGAGCAAAAACGAGACATAAACAGCAGGATTTAAAGGTTCGTCCCAGGCGTCCCAGGAAACCGAGCTACCATCATATTCATCTGACGGGGGAAGATCGTCTGGCCAGATAGTGCTAAAATCGGTTACCCCCTCTTTCGACGCGCTAGGGAATTGACAGATACACGCACGGCGGCTACGGAATCGCGTAAGCCGCCCTCGAACAAGGGTTTAGATTGAGAGGTGCGACGGGGGTTGATGCTGAATGATAGGCGTGGTTGGGGATAATTATGATATTTGCTCTGGTGGGAGTCAGGAGTAGGGTGCGAACGGGTCCACTTTGTTATGGGCCGCGAGAAAGATGAGTTGTCTGTCATCCACAGAGGAATGTGGTTGGGCTTGATTGTGAGTTGTTCTGGAGGAGGAATGGAAGGACCGGGCGAGCCGAGAAGAGGTGATGGAAGGCGTTGATCGATTGGGGAACAAGTAATATTATGGTCTTCGATGGGTAATTGGTACTATCGACCGAGGCCATTAATTCCGGTGAACGTTTGAACGTCTCTTCGCACCGTCTGAACGACGATTCGAGCGTGTGGTCTTTGAGCGGCATTCTCCAAGATTAGATATGGTACTTTGGCGCTGTTGATGAAAAAAGTCTTTGATGCCCCACTCCAAGAACAGCTGTCGCTAGCCTGCCTGCATGGAATTTAATTAGTCGTCGAGATAGCAGGACGTACAAGCACGTACTTGATGGTCGCACCATACCTGTCGCGTTTGGTCGAGCGGTACACGCAAGCTGCTTGTTGCTTATCGATGTCGTTCCAAAGTATCAGCTTGGAGCACTACACGTTTTTGACATGAGGCTTGAGCGGACCTCTAGAATTGTCTGCGGGCATCCTAAAACTCGGCTGGAGCATTCGGTACAGAGTGGATCCACAAACTGAGGCCCTACCTCATCCACGTGTTTCAGGATCGGATTTGCTGGCGATAGATCGTTTGTCGAGTGAAAGTTGGGACAGATCCATGGGACATGGAGTGATTCACGGATGCAGCCGTGAAAGAATGTGTGCAAGCAGTCCGAGTGGTCGTAGGGTTGGTGAACGTGCACTTTATGAAGTTGTTGTAGTACAACTGAAAATGATTTAGACCTTTACCTTGTGAGAGTGAATTTTCCTACTTAGCAAGGAAGTGAATGCGGTTTGAGAGGATGTTTGGCTTTGTTAGGAATGGAAGCTGTTGCCAAATAGACAGCTACGCTCGTTCCTCCTATGTGTTGGAGGCACTCCGAGTCTACGAGACTGAGCTCGACGTGACTCCGACGCATTTTAGTCTCCCATTTGTTGAATAGATACCTCACTGTACAGTAAAGATTGAAGTGCGCAATTACTCGTTATCTATCAAGCTACTTGTGAATCACACCTATGTTATCTATTCAAATGACAAAGCCATAGTATAAGGTATACTCAATGTACTCTATCATGATATGTTTCATAACGCGGGATTTCTAGTTCACCTCTGAACACTATTCTGTCTGGCTGTGCAGTAGCAGATCCTGACTGGCTAGCAATGATGTCAGCATGCACAGCAGCCTCGTGTCCTTCGTGAGTCTGCAGCCACTAGCAAACTAGCGCTCACTCGTCCTTCAACTGCATTCCACAACTATCCAGCGAGCTCGCCATAACAGAATAGATTGAAACATTCATCACGCTTCGCACTCTCCATCACTCGATAGATTTCTGCTACCAAAGTCTTGTCACAACTTACTAACTTTGATTCAGATCTTCGTACGTCGTCTCTCAAGATAACTATCGTCCATATCATTTCTAACTGCACCCTCGAACCCAGCTAGTACTTTCAGCTCGTCAATTCCATCACGCACATCACAATCTTTGTCAATGAGTGACGATCAAGGTCAGTACTTCCATCTCTTATCTCTCTCATGCTCTCTGACCTCTTTGACAGTTCTTCATGGAATTTGGGAGAGGTTGTCGGGGGTCGCTGTCCAGGGAGCTCAATATGACTCCCCTGAGCGTCACCCCCACCCGAAATGTTTGGAAGGGACTCGGGTGGATCTCCTCACATACATCCACGGATTCCTGGACAGCACAGAGAAGAATCAACTGATTTGGCTGCATGGCACGGCAGGCGTTGGAAAGTCTGCCGTCGCGTTCACAGTAGCTGAGAAGACGAGAGGTCTAAAAGTGACAGAAGAAACTCATGTCGAAACGCGGCTCGGAGGAACATTCTTTTTCTCGCGCAAGCACACCAAACGTTGCACGGCTGGATATGTTTTTGCGACGCTCGTCTACCAGCTTGCCACCAATTTTCCAAGCATCCGGAAGGATGTGAGCAGAATTATCCACGACAATCCCGCTCTACTAGACCCAAACATGCCTCTCCGCAAGCAGATGGAGGCTCTCTTTCTCCGACCTCTCCGGAAGCTTGAACCGAGATTGCGGGGGGGTCTGCCTTTGTTGTTTGTCGTCGATGCCCTTGATGAATGCACGTCTGAACCTGAGCTTACCGATCTCATTCATTTCCTTGCACAGGCTCTTCGGGAGCCTGATCTACCCGTGACCCACATTCTGCTCACCAGTCGTTCGGAATTACATATTAGCAAAGTCATGCAGAATGAAGAAGTGCGGCCGTTGGTGCGCGAGATACCTGTGAGAACTTCCGGGGAGGGTGGCATCATCTCCTTAGATGGCGCCGACGTTGACAAGGACATCTCTACTTTCTTGCGGCATTCCTTCGGAGAACTGAAAAGTCGCCATCCCGCTTTCCCTCAGCCATCGGAGAATGATCTTAGGAAGCTGGCAAGCCGGGCGGGCAGACGTTTCATCGTGGCGTCTACGATGATGAAGTTTATTATCGACGATGAAGACAATGATCCCCACGATCGGCTTGATCTCATGCTCAAGCTAACGAGCAAGCTGCTACCGGGAACGGAGGCGTACAAGTTATACGATTGTATCCTCTCCACGTGTACCGACGCCAAGCGGGCATACCTGCACTTGTCCATTGTCGCTGCCCTCGCAGACCCTCTTCCCATCTCGCAAATCTCATCACTTCTTGGCCCTGGCTTGGGCAGGGATGTGCAGACAACGCTGATACAGCTAAGGTCTGTCATAGATATTCCTACCGACACTGATCTCCCCGTGAACATCTACCACTCATCCATTCGTGATTACGTTTCCAACCCCTCAAACTGCAGCCTCCCTGAAGTGCGGGATATCACATTACCCCACTCCCTACTCGCCGATTCCTCTCTCCGCTTGATGATGAAAGAGATCCCAGAACGCACGGCTCTCTTGGATGTGCTCTCAGAATTTAAGAAGCAGAGCCAAGCCATGCAACCTGGGGACCCTCGTACATTAAAGGACTCCTTCCTCGTTCGGTCACCGGAGCCAGTGTCTATTCTTATCGGCATGCTATGGCTTCGGGATGATCGCAAGTCAGATGTGCAATCTTGGCTAAAGACCGCGGAGGGAGGTGCATGGCTGCAGACCCAGGGAGCACGAGACTGGTTGCAGACCAAGGGAGCACGAGACTGGCTGCAGACCCAGAGTGGACGAGATTGGCTGCAGACTTGGGCAGCACGAGACTGGCTGCAAACTCGGACAGCACGAGACTGGCTGCAGACCCAGGCAGGACGAGACTGGTTGCAGACCCAGGCAGGACGAGACTGGGCGCAGACCCAGGCAGGACGACACTGGTTGCAGACCCGGGCAGGACGACACTGGGTGCAGACCCGGGCAGGACGACACTGGCTGCAGACCCAGGCAGCACGATACTGGCTGCAGACCCGGGCAGAACGAGATCGGCTGCAGACCGAGGAAGGACGAGATCCGCCGCAGACCGGAGAAGGACGAGATCTGCCGCAGACCGGCGAAGGACGAGATCTGCCGCAGACCGAGGAAGGACGAGATCTGCCGCAGACCCAGGGAGGGCGAAGGTGGCTGCAGACCTGGGGAGGGCGAAGGTGGCTGCAGACCTGGGGAGGGCGAAGGTGGCTGCGGACCCGGGGAGGGCGAAGGTGGCTGCGGACCCGGGGAGGGCGAAAGTGGCTGCAGACTCGGGGAGGGCGAAGGTGGCTGCAGACCCAGGGAGCACACGACTGGCTGCGGGCCTGGGGAGCACACGACTGGCTGCAGACTCAGGCAGGACGAGACTGGCTGCAGACCCAGGCAGCACGAGACTGGCTGCAGACCCAGGCAACACGAGACTGGCTGCAGACCTGGGCAGCACGAGACTGGCCGGAGACTTGGGTAGAACAACGTTGGCTGCAGACCCAGACAGGACGAGACTGGCTGCAGAGCCAGACAGGACGAGACTGGCTGCAGACCGAGGCAGGACGAGACTGGCTGCAGACCCAGGCAGGACGAGACTGGTTGCAGACCCAGGCAGGACGAGACTGGCTGCAGACCGAGGCAGGACGAGACTGGCTGCAGACCCAGGCAGGACAACACTGGCTGCAGACCCAGGCAGGACGAGATTGGCTGCAGACCCGGGGAGCACGAGAATGGCTGCAGACCCAGGCAGGGCAACACTGGCTGCAGACCCAGGGAGCACACGACTGGGTGCAGACCCAAGGAGGACGAGACTGGCTGCAGACCCAGGGAGGACGAGACTGGCTGCAGACCCAGGGAGCACACGACTGGCTGCAGACCCAGGGAGCAGGAGACTGGCTGCGGACCCAGGACAGCCATTTCTGGCTGCGGACCCAGGGTGGGCATATCTGGCTGAAGACCCTGAATGGGAGAGATTGGCTGCAGACGCCCCATGGCCAAGTGTGGCAAAATACTCCTGCGGCGTTTGTCTGGGTGACGGTGGGAGAATTCTCGAGCGCACTGCAAGCTATGAGCGAGTATACCGTCATTCCAGAATTGCTGTCACTGCCAGCTTTCCAAGTAGTCCAGCAGTTCAAGAGCTTACCGGTTTTCTTGATGTTTCCGTTGTTCCTGGCATTACTGGACCAAAACCATTCCACCTCTACATTACCGGAAGATTTTATCTCATCCGACAGAGAGATCATTCAGGCAATGATTGCCTTTACCACTTTCGCAGATGAAGCTCGGGAACGAAGTCGATCAACTTCTGATGCTCTCAAGTATGCTTGTCAAAACTGGGCCATCCATCTCTTGCAAGCTCCAGAGCACGAGCTCGATCATACATTCCAAACCTTCTGGAAAAGTCATCTCCTCTCTTGGCTTGAAAGGCAATGGTGCTTGAAGGGTCTGCGGTCTTGCCTCGTTGTTTTATCTCAAGGGCAGAAGCTTGCGAAGGTGTGTATTTTCACGCTATTCTCGACATTCCCTCGCAAGACGTCCGAAAACGAACACTGATACACTGCCTTGTATTAGGTGGATATTGTTAATTCTTAGCTTGACGCTTACTATGCGTACGCGCTGGTTTTCTGCTTGTTCTCTTACTTACCTGGTAACCTGAAACGGACACTTCACGCGATACGGACCTTTTGCGACATTGATGACTAGTGGTATCCAGCTACGCGCATAGGACTGATCTCTCTTTACCTCGTAACTTGGTTAGCATCTGTTGTACGAACATTCGGAATCTATTATTTGTCCAAAATGTGAAACCCGCTCAGTTCCGGGAGAACTTACTTAGTTGTGACGACGACTATTTAGCGGATGAGGCTCGAAGTCGGCGGCACAAATAGAACATCTTTCAGAATAACAGATGGAGTAAAAGCCTATAATTCTGGGTAGCAAAAACGCTGCTCTAAGTCTATGGTAGCTCCAGTATTTATACCGAGTCTGACAGCTAGCACGTGCGATATCTAAGATGGAATGGAGTGAAGAATGTAGATATAAGAGATAACGAGTTCGAGACAAGGACAAGGGTTTCTGACATGAGATGAGTGGGTCGAAATAGATTAGAACGAAAGGTAAGATTTGGAACGAAGGACATTCTAGATCGCTGGGTGCCTTTGCTAATCACAACCGCTAGATTAGTCTCCCCTATAGATGGATGAAGATGGTCGTTCCTTCTTACTACGAGGCAGCTATAGACAGAGCGAGGATACATTACAGAGTGATAACCAGGGGAATGTTGTGATTCGACCGCAGGACCTGCCTCCTTTTCACGAAATTTGAGATATGATCATGCTACAGGCCGCCCGAGCTCCCGACCTGCGATACGATCAAGATACGCGATTGTGGTGACCAACAGTATAACAAAATGTCTGATTGACTTTCCTGTCGCGAACAATCCCTGATACCATGGTATCAGGAACAAGGTGTGTCTTATAGTGCGGACAATGCCATATTGATAATTTGATATGGATGTCGCAACTGTTTTTTAAGTAAAGGCCTGGGGGAACGGCGATTATAATAAGCGTGTTTGGGAGTCAGTACGAAATGTATAATGTTGGTCATTGGCGCTAGAACGGTTTGCGGGGCCGAGCCTTGATCACAGGTATAAAAGATCTGGATGCCCAGACTGCGATGTGTGAGAGATGTTTCAATGAACAGTGTAGCACAGTCGACCCGTCCATTCTGCATTAAAATCAGGGCACCAACGAAATCCTTACAATTCTCGTAGCGAGTCATCTATAGATATAGCCCCAAGCAAGGCAGAATACATACTCTATAAATCACATTTAAATGGTAACATCGATGCCATCCAGCAGCATCATCGGTTTTTCTCTACAAATTGATTAAAGATCTCTTCGACCTCCCAAGCGCCCGCCCAGTACTTGACCTGGCATTGATGACCGCCCTCTCGAGATATACGGCCTTCGAGGCCACGGAAACGCCGGCAGAGCACCATGTCCTGGCTATTCAATCTCAGCGACAAGTCTGCGTGGGTAAGAACGTAAATATTACCTGCGTAGTTTGAGAATAGGACAAAAGTCATTAGATCCGTCTCCGACGTAGATGATACGGTCGTAGCCAGGCTTGTGGCGCTCCAAGAACGCGGTGAGCTCTTCGCCTACGCGTTGCATTAACTGGGGTTGTGCGGTGGTACGCAATGGAAGAAGTCACCTTTACACATGTTGGGGCTGCATCCGACTGCGCAGCTGTGTTGAGGCCCGTTGGGGTCAACTCTACGACGGAGCTTGAGTAGGCCCGAAGGGTCAAATTCCGCAGGGTTAGTCACGATCTCTTCAAACAGGTTTTGTAGCCCTTTTGACTGCGATCCATTAGGTAAAGAAACAGACTAGACAGAAGGGAACACACCTCGAGAATGGTGTTGATGAAAACAGAGTTCGCGTTAGAGAGGCAGAAAAAGGTGGTTGTGGGGTTGGAAGCCCCCTTGAGATTGGTGACATCCACGGACCATCGCGGGGTGCTAATCTACCAGCTTTAATGCGTCTACTGTCTCCGTTGCGAACTACTCACGAAGGGCATTTGGCGGAGGGTATGTTCGATCTCCTCACGCGTCCTGCCGCGTGCATGGATTTCTTGCAGCGATTGCGCTCTAGAAGCTAGGTGTGAGGGGGATCGGATGGTGGAAGGGAAGGCACGGACATGAGATCGGTCCACTGGACACTCTCTTTGAGCGTTTTCATCTTTCTGCGGATATCAGGCGCTAAGACCTCGAATATCCAGCGATCGGTGTCTTGATCTGCCATCGACCTAAGATGCGAGACATGTTTTATTTAGTGATGGAACGAGGGAGGTTAATTTACCAGTCAAAGTCGAAGACGACCAGCTGGGTTTTGGTCATGGTGGTCTAAGATAATGATAACGTCAGTGATAACGTCGGATCAAGGGCTGCGAATAATGCGCTGCCAGCACCACCAGCAAATTTAACGCGGTCGGTCGTGCGTATCTGTCTGTCGTAGCTGCCAGCTATCGTATAAAAGTAAGTCAGATAAAAGGATGCTATTCATCATGTGCCGCGGTGTTTAAAAGTGTACATTATTGGAAGGTGGTGGTGTGAGACCAAGTCGACGATGCCTACGACGTTGTGTTCCGCCAAAGCATCCTACAAAAAACAAGCCGGTACTCTCGAGCTCACTGATTCACATCTAACATGGACACAAGAAGGCAAGAAAGCGCCAGCTGTTCGTGTTCTACATCCAGAAGCTTCTTGTAAGTCAACTCGAATCACATCCATCAAGCTCGCTATTGACACTTTCGCTTCCAGCTCTCTTCTGCAGCAAAGAAGGCGCTGCTCAAGTCCGTCTCAAGCTCGGGCTCGTCAACGATGAGGCAGGTCACAACTTCACATTCACTTCGCCTTCAGCGGTCGCGTACGTCGAGCGGGAGGCCTTCAAGCAGGAGCTCACAAACATCATCTCTCGTAACCGGAGCGCTGCACCAACACCTACACAAAAACCAACTCCACTCACTGCAATAAGCACGCCCGCAAAGACTCCCGCACCAATTCCATCCATATCCCGTGCTACATCTGTCTCAAGCGATAGTCGTACTCCCATCCTCTCCGGTATAGATGCAGCAACAGACTTTCGCCTCAGAAAAAAGGTCCTCCTTTCAAATCCTGAACTTCTTGCGCTTCACAAGGAGCTTGTCATGAGCGGTCATATCACGGAGTCTGAGTTCTGGGATGGCAGAGAGGTATCGTATCTAGCTTCGTATACCCCTTTCTCGTCCTGAGACATTATGAAGCACCTCTTACTTGCAGAAGCTGCTGCAGAGGGCCAAAAACGCGGGCGTCCAGGTCAGCTCGTTGACCCTAGACCACAGACCGTGGAAGGCGGCGAGGTCAAGATCGTCATTACACCCCAGCTAGTCCATGACATATTCGACGAGTTCCCCGTCGTTGCAAAAGCGTACAACGATAACGTCCCCAACAAGGTCCGTCCTCAACTTATACCCATCCCCTGTATCTAAAGCACACCACTATAAGCTATCAGAAGCCGAGTTCTGGAAGAGATATTTCCAATCAAAACTCTTCAATGCCCACCGTGCCTCTATTCGTTCCTCTGCCACGCAACACGTTGTAAAAGACGACCCAATATTCGACAAGTACCTAGAGAAAGACGACGATGGTACACCACTTCTATCCATCCTCTAAATTCATCTCCGTCATTTCATTTCACAGAGCTGGAGCCCCGAAGAGCACGAAATGAAGTCTCGGACCTCTTCATCAATATAGGAGCAACACTTGAAGATCATGTAGAGGTAACACCCCCACCGCAATTCCTTTATGTTCTTTCTCAATCCAGAACAGACAGGAAACGAAAAAGACGTAACGATGCAAGCCGGTCGACAACGCGGTGCCCTCCCCCTCATCCGAAAATTCAACGAGCATTCCGAGCGATTACTTAACTCCGCGCTGTCCGTCTTCCCCTTTTCACCACACTAATACTGATACTGATAAACTCGACGTATGACAGAGGCGAAGTACCGCCCGCTAAACGCCGGCGCATCGATAGCAGCAACGATGACGACGACAACGACGCATATGCCCAGATCACGCTCGATGATCTACGGGACCCAGAAGCCACGAGCGGAATCGCGCTTCAGATGCAAGACCGTGAACGATATTTTGAGGGACAGCTTGCACGGAGTGCTTCAGAGCAGGCAGGTAGTGAGGTGTGTGTCTCTCCATTGTATTGTATTGTATCCTGGAATGCTCATGCACCGAACGATCAGGTCGTCGACGTCCGTGCAGCGTTTGCCGAATTAAAACACGGGTTTGGAGGTTGGGAGTCGAGGTTTAGTCAAGTAACGTCTCGCCTTCTCCCCATCATCGAAGCAGTTTTAATCCCTCTCTACAGCTCCGAATAGACAAAAAAGCAGGAGACGCGGCGCTCGCCTCAATGACTCAAAATGTATCTGCGCGGCTAGACATCCGAACTAGAAAAGGTGTGCCCCTCATACATCACATCATCCTCCCTTTGTTCGGTTCACTGACACAACCCTCACTTTGCTTTAAAGCTGACTTCCCACCAACGCTCTTCCGCCAACTCACAACATGCCAAACAGCCGCAAATGAGTTCCTCCGTCAATTCTGGACGTCTCTCTACCCGCCCCCAAGCACCACTTCATCAACAGCCATGCCCTCTCAAAACGCAGCAAAAGCGTCAAAGATGGCGGGCTACCTCAGCAAGACACACGAGAAAGTCGAGGCGCTCGTGCGGGCTGCTCAGTTGGAGGGTGTGGAACCTGAGAGGGTGGAGGTGGTGAGTCTTTTCTTTGGTGTTTTTGAAATGTTGTTGTTAAATGCGCCTTTTTGGTAGGCTATGAAACCCCTCCTGGACGCTGTGGAGCATGCGCTTGCGTTTTACCGGACGCGGAGTGCAAAGACTTCGGCGCTGAAAATCACTTAGTGTGGAGTGCGTTTTGAGCATTCGCAGGGGGCAGACTGACGTATATCTAGCGGTCATCTCAGCATGTAACATAGCCATAGTTCATTGATATTTTACAGCATATAATCTAATCAGCCTTGAGCATATATGTCCCTCCGAGTTGGAAACTTTGTGTCTTAATGACTCAAAGCGAGCGGTCATGCCTGTTCAACAGATAATATCTCGATTAAGACTCCACCATAATCAGGACTCCGTCGTGATCAGTACGGCCCCGGCTGAACCTGCAGCTGCCCGCTCGACCACGCACACTCATACACCGTAACGACCACCTAGGAGGTGCAACGCCGCCGCATAAAAGATAAACGCCTGTGCGTGCGCGGCGATTCCCAATAATTCCACGCGTGAGCACGAGCACGCCGCGCTCGACAGGATTGAGAGCCTCATACGCACGCGTCGCTTCCTGAACGACAGGCCAAACAATCATCAGCCCAGCCCAACACACAAGCAAAATACGTGACACATACCCTCCCACGGAACGCCTCAAACGGATTCATCGCTTCCTCATACCTTGTACGCCATTTCCCCAGCTCATCCCTTCCACTTCCACTCCCACTTCCATGTCCGCTTCCGTTGAATGCCGAGGAAGAAGACGGCGGGAGAGGATCAAGCTGCGAGACGGAACCTTGTTCGCGGTATGATTGCATGTAACGTACTTTCTCGTAGAGCTTGAGGTTGTCGGATTGAAGGGATTTGACTTCAGTGCGGAGTTCTGAGATGGTATGGTAGTGTTTGCGAAGTTCCTGGGGAATGAATTAGTGTCGGGTAGCGCAACGAGATAGGTGGAGCAGGGATGAATACAAATGCGAAACTTGGTACTCACTTCCTCGAGCTCTGCGTTCCGTTGCCGGAACCGATCCCGCTGGCTGGTCACGATAGGAAGGATCGAGGTATCAGCGGATGATGTGAAAGGTATTGGTGTCGAGCGTGTGGTGCTCGGGCCCGCTGCGTCCTGCCACATCAATTGTACCAACCACCCGAATTAACACTTTCGAATGCAGACAAACTTTAGATCGTAAGCCGAACTCGAGCCCCAGCCCTGAAATCCCACTCTCCCCGTTCTCCCCACCCTCCTCTCTTGGCCCGCCCCCGCTGTTGGTGTTCAGAGCGAGTAGGTCTGTCTCCAGTTTCTCGCACAAGGCTTGTTGCTTGGCAAGTTCTGCGTGTGTGTCTGCGAGCTCGTCCTGTGTACTTTTGAGGGACGCTTCAAGCGATGTGTGGAGGATCTATGGAACAGAAAATTTGAATGAAGCGCAATGTAGAGATTAAAGGTCTGAGTGAACGCACCCTAAATCGAGTCAACTCTTCCAATATGCGTTTATTTTTGGTCGCAAGGAGCACCTCGAGACTCTTGCCATGCTGTGCATTCGCCTTGTCCGCATTTGGATTTGGTAGATGCACGCCGTCCTCGTCTTCGTCAGGACTTGACCAATCGTCGTCGGGGTCGAGACCTGCAAATTCGACGTACTATCATGGGGTCGACACAATGAGAATGACACATGAGAGAAAGGCGCACCTTTAGAATCTCCAGTTCTCGCTTCACCTCGTCGTAATCTGCGTATGTTTTTAGTTTTGTCTTAAGAGTGTCTACTTCTACACGAGCAAAGTCTGCTTCGCGAGCCTGTAGCGCGTTTAGATATTAGTTATTCTCATGAAACATGTGTATTCAAGCTCGAAACAGTACCCACCTTGTCTGAAATCCGCTCCTCTGATCGTGCTGCGGCGCCTCGTGCAATGTCAACGGCGCCTTCGAGCCGGGTGCACTCGGACTCAAGTTCCGAGAGACGAGACGTCAGAGATCTGACGCTGTTAAAATGGGTACAAGTGAGTTTAGTTTGCACATGCGGTTATAACACGGGGCGGAGGAAGAAGCGGAAGGAACAATGAGAAAGGGACGTACCGCTCACTGCTTTCGCTGCCAGTGCGCAATGCCTCGATCTCTCCGCGAAGCGTTTCCTGTGGGAATGTCAGTGTCAGACAAATTTCAAATATGGAGAGGTCGCGGGGTGGAGTAATAGTAAGGTAAAAAGCAGGGTAAAATATGTGCATAGGGATGAAGGGAAGGTGACTATATACCAACCGTAAAGGGTGGAATATATGACAGCTGTGGGGTAACTCGGGGGTGGATGCATGCAAGATTTTGTGATATATATACGTAACAAATGATGTTGAACAACCAACGAAGTAATGAATGAGGGGTAGAGGATAACAAGACTCACATTTCGCTGCTCAACGGTCGCAACTCTGCTATTCGCGCGTTCCAGGTCGACCATAATCATGTCAGCTTCTGCAAGACGGGAAACGATCTCTTGGTCTGTGTAGGGGTGTCAGCGTGCAAGACAAAAAGTGTAATGATGAACCGGGAAGAAGGAAGTGTACAAGAAGAATTGGACAGAGGAAGGAAAGTGAGGTAGTACAACCCACCCTGACGTTGGCTGTGATCAAAAAGCTTCGCCTGATTTGACTCATTCGACAGTCGGAGATCGCGCACTTGGTCCCTATATAGTGCTACCTGGCGCTGCAAGTCCTGTTCCCTGTACCTCAATCAGCATTATGCAATTGCAAAAACGACTCAGGCAAACAACGCGCCACGCACCGCTCCTCGTAATTACGCATACGTTCGTCGTACGCAGCATTGATTTCAGACTCTTTCTGCGCAACAAGTTCGTCCATGCGCGCCTCCAGCTGTTCGACGCGGCGTTTGGACGCATCAAGAGCGCTGGACGACTGTCGAAGCTCGGTGTTCTCGGCACGCAACCGCGTAACTTCAGCCTCCAGTGCATGTACTTCTGTCGCCTTAACCGCTTGGTCCTGTGTACATGTGAATGTGTGGAGAGGTGAAGAAGATGGGGAAACGCACGACAGCAGCTTCGAGCAGAGGATATGGATCTGGTGCTTCGGCGAGGACCTTGTACACGTTGAGGAACGCATTCTCGGAAACCTTTGACCGCTTCGTGAGGCTATCGATCTCTGTCTGGTATGCTGCACCAGAGTTAGCAAAAATAGCAAGACACCGAGAAGAGAATATGCGGACCTTTGAGCAGGCCTTTGAACGAGTTCAGCTTCTCGTCATCTGGGATCTTCTTGAACTCTACAAAATATTCAGAATCACCAAGCATAAAAGAATGTATGCATACAAACCTTTTGTGCGGTCAGCAAGCTGCTTGCGACCCAGTACAGATTCCTTCTGGTTGTCGACGATCTCGATGCCTTGCGCGTCCAGCGTCTTTTGCAGCTCCTGCAGCTTGATATCTGCGTTTGTCAGCTCGTGCTATCCATACAATTAGCTTGACGCACCCTTCCATGTTGTCAGTGCACCAGAAAAATTGTGCTCTGTTCCGCTCATGGTCGGCCGCGTTCTAGTCTGAGCACAGAAGGCCACGTGATTACACTTTCGTTACGTGGCGATGCACATTGAATATTGAATATTGAATATTGAACGTTGAACGCAAGCTTTGATGCTAAGAACCAAGTCGGTTTATTCTACCCCGGCTGTAACACCCAATAAGCTGACATTCCATTTGTATATTGTACAGTACATTGTTTCTAGGTAGTCTACATGTTTCATTTTTTTCGAAGCGAATTGAGTGTAATATTTTGATTAGCGCCCCTTCCAAACTACCCAGAATAATGGGCACTAAAACGACAAAAAAACTTGTCAGCACCAGTCAAAAATGGATGACGTGATAATGGACGTACGGAACGTCACAGGCCTGATCAGTAGTAGCCCAAACCGTAGGGGTAAGGACATATCCTTCGGGTCCATGAACATTATCGGCGATTGCGGAATGGCACTGCTCTGAGGATTTGATATGTGCACGAAGGAGATCTTGACGGCACTTCACGACTCCGCACGCGGTGCAGCGCACCTTGACACCAAGATGAGTGAGGAGGTGTCTTGTCATGCTTCCCTTCTTGAGTATTTTGGAGCAACCGCCCCAGGTACAAATTATACTGGTGCTGTCCTGGACCAATAATGCCGTGTCTTCGCAGATGAGCGGACACTGCACTGGTCGTTCCTTCCACATATAATCCACAGGCGATCCCCTGCAATTGACACTCATACAAAATAACTGGTTGACCGCTTTGATACACTCGAAGAATGGTCTCAGGATCAACGTGAATGATATCGGGAGGCATGTGACCCGTCAGGGGGAAATATTGGTGGAAGGATATGCTGCACTGCGAGTTAGCAACGGTCCAGTTATTCTTTGGATACAGGTGTCCAACGTACCAAAGGGATTAAGAGTCTACGTTTTGGGGGGAGTAGAGAGAGGTTCTTGACATGGTTTCCTTTCAATTGCAGGCATTTAAGCCTATCTGAAAAAGATGGCATGGTCCGCGCCAATCTAAATGTGAGTAGCGCGCACAGGAGCTGGAAGGTGACTGGGGTCTTATACGTCATCGTCGGATTTCTATCGGCAGTGGCCAGGATGCCTGTTCTCGTAGCAGTATGTCGCACGCATTTCTATGTGGGCTCAAGTGAACAGAGAAAGCTACATAAAAGCGAGCACTGGGATGTCATCAATAGGTCACGGTCCTTGAGGCCTCCTTTATCACCACTTCAAAGCTTTTAGCGTGATAAACTCAATTATGTCAGGATCTCGCGTGGGGTCGGACAAACCATTGGCATAATCCAGCATAAACCAAATTTTGACACCCTCTAACAATGGCGTCAAGGGTATTGGACGGCCAAGGTGATGGGTTTCCGCTGCAATGGAAAATTCTTCATCAGCATACCAACCCAAACACAATACAGCTAATTCAAGGACATCATTACTCACTTGTAATTAATGCGCTGGGATATAGAGTGGTGAGAGCCTGTTTAAGTCTATTAGCTAAACTTCTTTCGGAAACATAGCATGCTGCCCTCTTCGGGCTGGGTTCACCAAGTCCGAGTGATGTTGACTGCGAGGTAGGCATATGTAACATTCTGTTAGGAAATTTTGCATGATGTCCTCTTCGGCCCAGAGCGACGGTACTTACCTGTAATATGGCGCGCGTAGACTTCATTTTGGAAACTTGGCATGCTGTCCTGCTCGAAATGGGACCGCCAATTCCGAGGTGACTGCAATATAGGCACGTGTAATCTTCTTTTCTGAAACTTAGCATGCGCCAGGCTCTTCCGAGTGACATAAGGGTGTGTAATCTTCTTCTCTGAATCCTTAGCATGCTGCCCTCTTCGGACTGGGCTCGCCATATCCGAGTGAAGGTGACTCGAAGATAGGCACGCATAATCTTCTTTTCCGAACCATAGCATGCGCCAGGCTCTTCCAGGTGACATAAGTGTGTGTAATCTTCTTCTCTGAACCTTAGCATGCTGCCCACTTCGGACTAGCCCGCCAAGTCCGGGTGACGGTGACTGCAAGATAGGCGTGTGTAATCTTCATTTCCGGGATCGAGTATGCCCATGTAGCAACGATAGGCGACCTTGCAGGTCGTCTCAGTGGTCCTCAGGAATAGACTCTTTGCGAGAACGTACTCAAGTGACCGGGGGTACTCTTGAGAGGTGTTAAGTATGCTGAGGATATGTTTCGATAGCAGTGTTCATTTGGCCTGAGTAATCTTCAGTGGGGCAGCGGGCAACACGTAGTACCGCTTCATACATGGCATTTTGGGCGAGCCCCACCACATAGGAGCCTCATTTAGGAGGTTCACTGCTGTGTGAAGTTTTAGCGAAAGGCTAGGCATTTCACCTCAGGATAACGCCTATGTTCGGACGCATCTGTCGCACGTTTGCCTACATAACCCAACACTGAGACAGGTTAATTTAAAAGTACGGTACCTGTCAGTTATGCAGTTGGTGAACGCCTTGACAACAATATCAGCAGCGCTCTCGCTGTTCGATATTCTGTTTGCGTTTCGCGTAGTTGTCGGTTAATCTTCCCTAGGCAGACCTTTAGACTCGAATGAAGATAGTCGTTCCTTCGTTGTCGGCGTCTAAGCCTGAGACTGAGCTACTGAGAAATGCGACTTAGCTACGTAATAGAGATCACGTCACGTGGCCACAATACTTTGAAATTTGTAAGTTTTCCGAGTTTTGCTCGATACATAGATGAACGTTTTACGACGACAGTCGGGCTTGTCCAAGTTTCGATTTTACTCGACACAGACCACAAGGCCGTTTGTACCCCCCGCCTCCCTCAACCACTTCGATTTCCGCCAACGCCAACGCGAAAAACCGCGTCCTACGAGCCCAGCGTTCTATACCGCTCGTCCCGAGTTCTACGACCAGCTCTCGTCTTTGGAGTCGGCCCTCCAACATGCGAAGACCGCGCTCACGACATGCCACCTCCTTCCCCTTCCCCAATTTGCCCGGGAAGCCCTCCCACCGCGTGTCAATGCTTGGGTTGACAAGCGCGAGCTCGGCCTGAAGTTGAGAAGCACCCTCACAACGAGTCGTTACAGACGAGTGGTGCTCGTGCTTAATGAGCTCGAGACTTATAGGTCCATCGCGGAGAAAGCTGGGGTTGCGGAGCTGCAGGAAGGTATCAGAGGTATTACGGAGTTGTTCGAGCGTGCAGACGCCGCGACGATGCTCGCGAGGGGAAAAGCCAAGCCCGTCAAGTTCGACGAGTATGGGCGAAGCTATACCCTTGGAAAGCGGAAGACGAGCTCTGCGCGGGTGTGGATCGTGCCCGTCCAGCAACCTCCTGCGGACAAACCCACCGCCTCCCAGTCCACACCAGCAGCAACGGAAACAGACACTGCGCTTTCGGCCCTTCTCAATCCCCAATTCTTCGTCGAAGAGCAACGAGCCTGTATCCGTCGCTCAAATTCTCGTGAACAACACTCCCCTCTCGGCTTATTTCCCTATTCCCGCCGATCGTACGCGGGTGATCCACCCGCTCAAACTCGCCGGATTATTGGGTGCGTTCAATATCTTCGCGATAGTACGTGGCGGATGGTACATCTGGTCAGAGCGGTGCGCTCGCGCATGGTATTGCCAAGGGTCTAGCAGCACACGAACCAGCCGTCGCGACGATTTTGAGGAAGGGTGAGTGTTTTGCATCATCTTCATTCCAACCGTCCTCCACTTAACAACGTCGACTAACATCTCTGTTCGTAGCGAAACTTTTGCGTCGTGATCCTCGTATGGTTGAGCGAAAAAAGCCTGGTCTTGCGAAGGCACGCAAGCGGGTATGTGTATTTCTCTCGTATTCTTTCTCTCATTTGCTTACCAGTGTCTGCAGTATGCCTGGGTCAAGCGGTAGTTATTTTTGCTTTATCATACAGTGTTTACGTGTCGTTGTTAATCGCCCTCTCTCTACTTTTCTCTGCGCCTCGAGTTCTCACTCGTGGTTCTCCTCATCAATGGAATCCCCATGCCAGTTTTCCTCCTGTCGTTAGAGCTTATCCCGTGCACTATAACGCGTCTTGTTGCATCTTGAAGCTTGTTGCCACATTCCAGTCGAACGCTTTCATTCGCCACTACATAGAAGATCCGACTATCTTCATTCTATCAAGGTCCGACTACGGGAGACTACAAGCCAACTTTTCTCATACGACAACTCATGCATGCAGTCGTGTTGAGTTCAGCGACCAGCAGGATGTCGATACTGTGGTCGTGCTAGTATATGGGTGTGTTGTGGCTGAAGTTGTGGTGACTGCGACTCTGAGGGACTATCGTCGAGAATAAGAGTTCCACATTTCAAAGTACGGTGTCGATAGCATCGTCGTGCTATAAGGTGTGGTAGTTGAATTTCCGAGGACTAAGAGTGACTATCGTGAGCAAGAGCTTCAATATTTCGGAGTGGGGTGTTGGTGGCGTCGTCGACTCGTCGTGTAGAATGTGTTGTGGCGCGCCGCCAGCTCCTCGCCTCATTTGATAACCAACGTATCGACCTCCTGATCCCCCCCACCCAATTCACACGCTCGACATGAAGGGCAGCTTGATGTATGCGTCAGGCGCTAGAATTGTATGAGAATGAAGGGGAGATAATTTGGGTCGCTTGGCTGGAAGTGATGGACGGACTCGAACGGTCATCATCATGATCTACAGATTCACCACTGCCAGGACGATGATCAGACTGGTCCTTCGTTTCTGAACTCGTTTAGACTTCAACCTGGGGTATGATGATCAGTTAGACATATGAAACCAAGTTTCTCCTCGCTTGTCCGTGCAGCGACCAGATTTTTTGGATGCTAGCCTTGCGGGACCTGCAGATGGCATCCTCTGGAAGATTTAGGACAAGTTCATGGCGCATTTCCCCCTGTGGTAGAGAAGTAAGTCGAACCAAACAGGAATATTTGTTGTTCCCTACCTTTGATTACCGCCACTCTGTGTTACGCTTAGATTTTCGTAATGTAGTAGCAAATACAAGAGATCTATACAGGTGATAGTTCACGAGCTTGCCAGGACAGTATATTTGGCCTTGTTAGGAATAGAAGCTGTTGCCAAATAGACACCTGCGAAACGCACGATCATTGTCAGTCACAGTGAACACGTTGTCCGTAGTAGCTCGCTCATCCTCAGTTCTCGCACGTATACGCTCGACTGGCGCGAGTGTTGAAGCTGAGCGCTGAGATCTGAGACACGATGCTATGTTTTGGATGATCTTGTAATTGAGATAATATTCGTGGTAGGAGTCGGGATATACAATATGAAATTAATCACACTTATCTACATAAATAGATCTAGGGGAGACATGAACGTTAACCTCGCCCACACAACTGTGCACATCTCTCTCCATTTTTAGTTCACTTCTGAGTCTGAACACTACACGCTGGTTCTGTCTGGCTGTGCAGTAGCAGATGACTGACTGGCTATTAATGACGTCGGCATGCACAGCCTTGCCCGTCGCCGCCGCCGCCAGCGGCAACCAGACGAGCGCCCATTCGTCCTTCGACTTCGTTCCACAACCACTTAGCGAGCTTTCCATAGCAGAATAGATTGAAACATATATCCATCTCGTCTCCATAACGCTTCGCACTCGACAGCTTGATCGTTTCGCGACCGAGGTCTTGTCACGACTTACAAGCTTTGATTCAAATCTTCGTACGTCGTTCCTCCAGATGACTATCGCACAGATCATTTCTAACCGCACCCTCGAACCCAGCTAGTTCTTTCAGTTCGTCCATTCTATCTCGCATATCGCAACCTTCAATGAGTGACGATCAAGGTCAGTACTTCCGCCTCTCATCTCTCGTATGCTCTCTGACCTCTTTGATAGTTCTTGAAGGAATTTGGGCGAGGCTGTCCGAGGTCGCTGTCAAGGGTGCTCAATATGACTCCCGTGAACGTCAGCCCCACCCGAAATGTTTGAAAGGGACCCGGGTGGATCTCCTCAAATACATCCACGAATTACTGGACGACCCAGAGAAGAACCAACTCATTTGGCTGCATGGTACAGCAGGCGTCGGAAAGTCTGCCGCTGCGTTCACAGTAGCTGAAAAGATGAGAGGTCTAAAAGTGACAGAAGAGACGAATGTCGAAAAGCGGCTAGCGGGAACATTCTTTTTCTCGCGCAAGCACACCAAACGTTCCACGGCTGGATATTTTTTTGCAACGCTTGTCTACCAGCTTGCCACCAACTTTCCAAACATCCGGAAGGATGTGAGCAGAATTATCCGTGACAATCCCGCACTACTAGACCCAGACACATCACTTCGCGACCAGATGGAGGCTCTCTTTCTCCGACCTCTCCGGAAGCTTCAACTCAGATTGCAAGGGTGTCCGCCTTTGTCGTTCGTCGTCGATGCCCTTGACGAATGCACATCAGAACCTGAGCTTACCGATCTCATCCTTTCACTTGCACAGGCTCTTCGTGAGCCTGATCTTCCCGTGACCCACATTCTGCTCACGAGTCGCTCAGAATCCCATATCTCCAAAGTCTTTCAGCACGAAGAGGTGGGCCCGTTGGTGCGCGAAATTCCGGTGAAAATTTCTGGGGAGGGCATTGGGACCATCATCTCGCTAGACGGCGACGATGTCGACAACGACATATTTATTTTCTTGCAACATTCCTTCAAGTTCGGAGAGCTGGCAAGTCGCCATCCCGATTTCCCTCAGCCATCGAGGGACGAACTTGTGCAGCTGGCAAGCCGCGCTGGCAGACGTTTCATCGTGGCGTCTACGATGATGAAGTTCATTATCGACGATGAAGACAATGATCCACATGATCGGCTGCAGCTGATGCTCCAGCTGACGAGCAAGCTGCTACCAGGAACGGAGGTGCACAAGTTATACGATTGTATCCTGTCCACGTGTACCGACCCCAAGCGGGCTTATATGCACTTGTCCATTGTCGCCGCCCTCGCAGACCCTCTTCCCATCTCGCAAATCTCGGCACTTCTTGGCCCTGGTTTGGGCAGGGATGTGCAGGCAACACTGATACAGCTACGGTCTGTCATGGATATTCCCACCGACGCTGGTCTCCCTGTGAATATCTATCACTCGTCCATTCGTGATTATGTTTCCGACTCCTCAAACTGCAGCCTCCCTCAAGTGCACCATATGCAATCACCCCACTCCCTACTCGCTTATTCCTCTCTTCGCTTGATGATGAAGGAGATTCCAGAAAGCACGGGCTTCTTGGATGCGCTCTCAGAACTGAAGAAGCAGAGCCAAGCCATGCGACATGAAGACCCCCGTAGATTAAAGGACTCATTGGCCTTCCTCGTTCGGTCACCGGAGCCAGTGTCTGTTCTTATCTGCATGCTATGGCTTCGGGGTTACCGCACGTCAGATGTACGATGTTGGTTAGAGACCGCAGATGGGGGTGCATGGCTACAGACCCAGAATGGGCGAGACTGGCTGCAGGCCTTGGATGGGCGACACTGGCTGCAGACCCAAGCAGGACATGACTGGCTGTGGACCGGGGGAGGACATGACTGGCTGCGGACCCAGGCAGGACGAGACTGGCTGCAGAAAGAGGAAGGGCACGACTGGCTGCAGAAAGAGGCAGGACAAGACTGGCTGCAGACCCAGGCAGGACGAGACTGGCTGCAGACCCAGGGAGGACAAGACTGGCTGCAGACCCGGGCAGGACAAGACTGGATATTTAGTCAGGAAGGACGAGAGTGGTTGCGGACCCGGGTAGGACGAGAGTGGTGGCTGCAGACCCAGGCAGGACGAGACTGGCTGCAGGCTCAGGGAGCACGAAACTGGCTGCAGACCCAGGGAGCACGAGACTGGCTGCAGACCCAGGGAGGACGACATTGGCTGCAGACCCGGGGAGGACGACACTGGCTGCAGACCCGGGGAGGCCGAGACTGGCTACAGACCCGGGGAGGAAGAGACTGGCTGCAGACCCGGGGAGGAAGAGACTGGCTGCAGACCAAGGGAGGACAAGACTGGCTGCAGACCCAGGCAGGACAAGACTGGCTGCAGACCCAGGCAGGACGGCACTGGCTGCTGACCCGGGCAGGACGAGAGTGGATGCGGAGTCAGGGAGGACGAGACTGGCTGCTAACCCGGGCAGGACGAGAGTGGATGCAGAGTCAGGGAGGACAAGACTGGCTGCTGGCCCAGGCAGGACGAGAGTGGTGGCTGCAGCTTCGGGTAGGACGAGACTGGCTGCAGGCACAGGGAGGACGAGACTGGCTGCAGACTCAGGCAGGACGAGACTGGCTGCAGGCACAGGGAGGGCGAGACTGGTTGCAGACCTATGAAGGGCAAGACTGGTTGCAGTGCCAGGGAGGACAAGACTGGCTGCAGACCCAGGGAGGACGAGACTGGCTGCAGACCCAGGGAGGACAAGACTGGCTGCAGACCAAGGGAGGACGAGTCTGGCTGCAGGGCCATGGAGGACGAGTTTGGCTGCAGACCCAGGGAGGACGAGACTGGCTGCTGAGTCAGGGAGGACGAGACTGGCTGCAGACCCAGGCAGGACGAGACTGGTTGCCGACCCAGTCAGGACGAGACTGGTTGCCGACCCAGTCAGGACGAGACTGGCTGCTGTCCCAGGCAGGACGAGAGTGGTGGCTGCAGACCCGGGCAGGACAAGGCTGGCTACAGACCCCGGCCGGGCAATACTGGCTTCAGAGCCCGGACGGGCGAGATTGGCTCAGGACCCAGGAAGGGTGTGACTGGCTCCAGACTCGGACAGGACAAGGTTGGCTCCAGGCCCCGGGCGGGCTAGACTGGCTCCAGACCCCAGGCGGACGAGGCTGGCTTCAGACTCTGAGCGGGCGAGGCTGGCTGCAGACGCCCCATGCCCAAGCATGGCAGTCCACTCCTGCGGCGTCTGTCTTGGTGCCTATGGAAGAATTCTCGAGTACGTTGGAAGCAGTCAGCGAGTATATCATTGTCCCAGAATTGCATTTACTGCCGACCTTCCAAGTTATCCAGCAGTTCAAAAGCTTTCCGGATTTCTTGATGTTCCCGATATTCCTGGTGTTGATGCCCCGGGATCATTCCACCACTACATTACCAAAATGTCATTTGTCACCTGACAGGAAGATCATCCGTGCTATGAATGTATTTACAACTTTCGCAAACAAGGCACAGGAACGATGTCAATCAGCTTCTGACGCTCTCAAGTATGCATGTCAAAACTGGGTTGTCCATCTGTCGCGTGCTCCAAATCTATGGGATGACACGCTCAACCATATATTCCAGGCTTTCTGGAATCGCCACCTCCTTTCCTGGCTCGAGCGGCAGTGGTGTTTGAAAGGTCTGCGGTCTTGTCTTGATATTTTATCCGAAGGGCAGAAACTTGCAAAGGTATGTATTTCCTGAAACTCTATTTACTCACTCAACAAGCTAACCATATTGTGCTGTTTCAGGTTCGATTTTTTTCTCATTGTATGACACCCCTTGTAATGCTCTCTTACCCTCAGGTCGAACGCGTTAACACGCAGCATGATGAAGGGCTGTCAGCCATCGGTCCTGATTTCCGACACTCGACAATCGGAAGCTTCGGCACCCGCGTCCACCCCTGAAACGATGAGAGGACCGTCAACTCCCACAAATACTCTTCCCACAGGAGAGCTCATCATGCCCCTACACGTGGGACTCGTTCCTAATGCTCGCCCAATCAAACCAATTTCGCGTTGTCCTCCATCTACTTCGCGTCCTGCACCACCTTTGCCACCCGTCCCTTATATGAGGTCCAACGCCGCTGTATTCCATATTGGCACATCCAGAAAGCGCACGTCGGATGAGTTTCAGATCAATAACGACAGCCCATTCGAGTCGGGCACCCCCGGCCCACCAAAACGTCGGAAATGAGTCAGGCAGCATTTGCGGCGTAAGACTGGCAGGAGCACTTGTCAGTAACGCAGAATGTTGTGGGACGCTGGACAGCATATAGTTCGCTGCTTGTTCTTGTGTGTATTAGAGTATCTACACGTTTGCTTTTTTGCGTTTTGTATCAACCTACGGTACTGTTATATACTAGATGGTCACCAGAGTTCGCGTTTTTTTTTGCAACGACAATAGCTCCTCAACGTCTGGGCCAAAATAGAAAATTCTTTTACCGTTGGATAGCCTGATATCGAAAATACAATGCCTGCTAGTTTTTTTCTTGAGATTTGAAGAGTTGAGTCCAGCGGAGAGTTACCGTGTAGCAGAGTGGGGTTGTCTCAAGGGTTCACCTGGGTTACCCAATAAGTAAGTATTATTATACTGGGTGATCGAGCGCCTCGCTAAGTATTACTTACAGTCATTTGCATAATGATTTAGACAAACCGAGCGACTTCGTACCATATTTGTTTCTGTTTAGCAGGAACCAAAGTGTGACACTGTCACGCTACACCGCTGCGTGAATGTGTTATCATCAGGTACGAGCTGCAGAGCAAGTGTTGGATACATCACAAGTTACTGGAAGGGTGTGGACTGGTAGTACCGCTTAATAATTTGGTCTTGAACTGATGAAGACATGAGCAGTGTCTGGTTGTTTGGTACAAGCGGGAGGGAACGGTTACGCTAGAACGACGACGGTAAAATCTCAGTCTCTGAATTGAACTCATAGAACTATCTGACAAGTACCTAGAACGACGACGGTAAACTACGTGGTCGTTAGTTAAATGTATAGGACGGGAAAAAATGTATGTACTCACATCTCAGTCTCTGAATTGAACTGAGATGCGGCAGTGGTTCTACTCGTGGCTTTATACTAACTAACATAGAGACAGGAAAATTTTAGTAACGAAGGAGCAGACAGATGCAATATCGAGAATTCTCGGCCGACGTCAAACACGTCGCTCGCTCTTCTCATTTTGGGTTTCGCTCGCCCATTACAGATTAGTTCGAGTCCGCCTCACTCTCAGACGGACCGGATTCCAACACAGTGAGGTCGCGAGTGCAAATTGATTGACCATCACTCACCATCAACATGCTTGAATTTATGTGCCAGTCCTTGCTATTCAAAAATCATATGATGCAGGCTCGAGCATGCTAGTCAGTCTCATTTACCAAAGTAAAATGGAAAGTTAGTGTATTCAACAGGCTAAACAGCCACAAGAATGATCACTTTACAAACTTGAAATTGCCCCTGCATGGTAGTCTACATTGGGGGACCCACAACATGAAGACAGGCAAGGTATGAAATGTTCTACTACTCATACAGGTGGCTTCCGTGGACTCCCGCAGCACTCGGGCATGGCTCCAGCACTCTGCGTAGTCCTTTGTTCGGCTACGGGAATCCAGACTGCGGTGCAAGTTGGATAGCGGTTGCGTAGCGTGACAAGTGTAACGTGTTTGTACTGAAAACATGACCAAACATATCAGCAGAGTAATTCAGTTGTCTAAACCATTATGCAAATGACTGTAGCTTAGTTGCGTTAAATTTCCAGGTGCCGGGTAACATAGCTTGCAGGAGTTTCCCGGCACCACACTTCCAGCTGAGCAGACGCGGAATTCTCCTTTGTCCATTTTCTTTCACCTACCGTCGACATCGAGTTCGGCGTAGCTCGTGCAGCCTCACTCGTTATTACTCTCGTTCTTTGCTCTTTTACTATATTTCCCGGTCATGCACGAGCACCTGGGTCTTCATCTGGCCGGTTCTTCCAGTGCACCACCTACACCACCAGCCACCCAGAGTTCCAATCACTCCGGGTTGGGTCCATCTTCCCTCTCATCCTCCGCAAGACCGCAGTCTACTACGAGCGGTCCTTCAGCACCAAGGCCACCCATCCAGGGTGGTGCAGGGATTTCTATTGCCCCAGCTCAGCAGCATCCTGCACAGAACCCTCAGCAACCTGCTCAGCAGCAACAGGCCCAACAGCAGGTAGCACAGCAGCAAGCTGTGCAAGCACCAGTGCGCGCCCCTCCTCAGGTGCCGGGGCAACCAGCCGCTAACCTGGCAGACAAAATCGCTGCCTTAAGAGCAAGAATCACAGAGCTTGAATGGGGAGATGCTCACGGCAACCATATACCGGCCAGAGCTGCTCCCCCCCACCAAGCCCTGATTGCTGATGCAGCGGCGATTGACCGTGTTCGTGCAAACTTAGCTACCGCTAAAGACGAGCCTAAAAAGCTAGCATTGCCTGTTCTCCATCCTGGACACAAAGTCAGCGCCTTAAGCCTGCGTAAGTCTACCATTTGATTACTGTATTGCTTCGCCTTTGTTCCACTTCCGTTTTCTTCCGAGGAATCCGCTCTAGCGAATTGCCTACACACTGCTCCGCACCATACCGTTATTCGGGTGCCTCCGCTATACTGAAGTTTCTTGCTCGGTTCACCGCCTTTCTTCTGTGTTCACCGTTTATGCCTCATTTTCTAATGCATTGTATCTTAGCCATCCCTCCCAAGGTGGAGGAGGCATTCAAGCTATATCGATATGTACCGTATACAGCCATAATGCATGCTGCTCGATCCAAGTCCTATCTCCGTGGGGATGACTCATCTTTTGTTTTCACCCCGGAAGGGCTCATAGCCAAAGGCCTTGACCGTTCAAATGAATTGACGATATCCACTGTGGATTGGATCGGGGTGGCGAAAGCTGCGGAAGAGAGAACCTCACATTATTGGGGTGTCGACAGAGAGTCAGCCCTAGCGTTGCATCACCTTGTTGTCCTCGACATTGGTCGGACGCACGGATGGCCTGTAGCGATGCATTATGATGTGCAGCAGCGAGAGCTAGTGCACACGAACCACGATCACAACTTAGCAGGCCTAGACTTAGCAGCCCTTACCCTAGCCAACAATAAAGTTGCTTGTAGTGTCTCGTCCGCTCCGCAGTTTAATACCCCAACCAAACAATCTGCCCCTAGCGATTTCGCATCTTCACCTCGCAAGAAATCTCACGCATTTGTCTCAAGCCATTGTTTTTATTGTGGAACACCCGGTCATTTGCCCACAGACTGCACTGCCGAAACCACCATCACTGGAAAGACTGTCGTGCCCCTTGCTACCGGTGCAAGGAGCAAGCATGCCCTCGCCACTACCAATGGAAGACATTTCTGTTTCAACTGGGCCAGCTCATCCAACTGTACCTTCAGTACAGCGTGCAAGAATGCCCACTCATGCAGCCTCTGTGGAGACTCCTCCCATGGAGCCGGAAGCTGCAAGATCCATAGGTGATCCCCACATAGTGGTCACTCCTCTTATCCACGTGCAGGTAGAGGAGCTTCTCCATAAATATAATATATTTGATGATTGGCGCCATATAGTTGACGGTATTTGTAACAGTTTTAATGTTGGCATTTCTGAGCCTCCTTCTTTGTCCTGCACATTTCGAAAATCACTCTTCTTCGTTGCTCAACCCCTCCGTGATCGACATATACATTCTTTCTGAGCAGGCAGCTGGCAGATACTCTGCCGGCTTCACCCCTTCAGACTTAGAGCTTTTAATTGGCCCTTTTCGTACATCCCCTCTTGGCCTTGTTCCAAAACCGCACTCAGACAAATTTCGCATTATCCAAGATCTCTCTTACCCTCACAACCTTCCTGAAATCCAATCCGTCAATGCCGGAATCAGTGCAGATGATTTCCCCACAGTCTGGGGCACATTCGACGAAACAGCTGCCCTTATCCTTTCCTTACCACCTGGTTGCATTGCTGCAACCTTCGACGTCTCTTCTGCATACCACATCGTTCCCGTCTCGCCATCCCAGCAGAGCTCCCTCTGCATATTCTGGAGAGGTATCGTTTATGTAGATTGCACGCTCATGTTCGGCCTCACGTCCAGTGCAGGTGTCTTTGGCTCCGTCGCAGACATGTTAGTAGCAATTTACAGCAAGGCCGGTTTCAATCTGATCTGAAAGTGGGTAGACGATTTCCTTGTTATCAGGCTCCCCCATCAGCTTTGGACTGAGGCAGATTTCATGGCTCTAACGAGCTACTGCGGAGTTCCATGGAGTCTCAAGAAGCTTCATCGTTTTGCCTCCATTCAAAGGTATATCAGTTTCGATTGGAACCTCAACCTCAAGCTCGTATCTCTCCCAGAGGAGAAACTTTGCAAAG
Source organism: Suillus lakei (assembly GCA_016628065.1). Classification (NCBI taxonomy): domain Eukaryota; kingdom Fungi; phylum Basidiomycota; class Agaricomycetes; order Boletales; family Suillaceae; genus Suillus; species Suillus lakei. The sequence continues at coordinate 356,529 of JABBWA010000019.1, read as the reverse complement.
TACAGGCCTTACTATCCAGCTGGCAGCTCAAAGGTGCTTCCTTCACTGCAAAGGAAGCTGCAGGACTTCATGGCAAATTGGTGCACACAGCTTGCATCTTTCCCTTAATACAACCTTTCTTGCACTTGATTGCACTGTTCGCAGCAAGCTTCCGTTCTGCGTGTGCGCACCTTCGCCCATCTTCGGCGGTGACTGCAGACCTCCCTTGGATCCAGTCACTACTCGCACGCCTTCCCAACCAAGTCCTGTTATCCGACCCATCCCCAGTGGATATCAGATGGTGGGGCGACGCAAGCACCTCATTTGGGATTGGCATTGTCATCCAAAACCGTTGGGCTGTTTGGCGCTGGGTGCCACACTTCAAGGTCAGGCCGTCACAGGCTTTCGACATTGGTTGGGCCAAAGCTGTGGCTGTAGAGCTCGGATTTCGGGCTGCCCTCCACCTGGATATCATCTCCAGGGATGCTCTAACAAACCTCTGCTTCCTCATGCGATCAGACAATTCCGGTGTGGTCGCAGTCACCAACAAAGGCCGTTCGCGCAGCCACAAAACAAACGCGGTGCTGAAACACGTCTACCAGCTCCAGGCGGAATGCTGTGTGCATTTGCAGGCAGTCTATGTCCTGACCCATTGCAATATCGCAGATGCCTTGTCAAGAGGCGACATCCAGGCCTTCAAAGCTGGTTTCCCTGGGGCATCAGACCAGGTCTCCTTTCCACTTCCTCCCCACCTCATCGACAAGCTGGTCCTGTGGTCGTGATGATGTCATCACACGCCTCACCTTCACCCACACATTCCGCTGATGCTCACCTCACTTCCCATACTCCACTGCAGACCATATCATCTCCACTCCGCCCGCCTTGCAGGGCATCCGAATGCATTTTCCTCTGGCAAGGAGTCAATTCTCCTTCACCATCGATCATTGACCACCCAGTAATTCAGCTCATTGCCAACAGGGCCAGCCATGTGTCTCTCCGCGACACTGCTAGTTACGGTGCTGGCCTCAGAAAATTCCACCTGTTCTGCAACATCTTCTCGATCCCAGAGTCCAGCCAGCTTCCCGCATTGTTTGAGCTGCTACACTCCTTCACACTGTGGGCCATCACCGACCCCGACCCCAGTGACTCGATTCTACTGGTTTCTGGCCAGACTCCTTTCGAGTCAGTCTCGGTTAGTGTCGCATGAAAGTACCTGTCAGTGATACGAGCCTGGCACATAGCCCAAGGCTGGCTGCCCCCTCTATCTGACGTCCACCACAACCGCATCAACTGGTCCCTGCGAGGGCTAGAAAATCTGCAGAGCAGCCATCGAAGGCCACTGCACCCTCCCATTACCCTGCCAATGCTCACAGCCCTTAAGGCTTCACTGCTTCTTTCTGATCCCTTCGACGTGTGCGTATGGGCAATGGCCTCATGTGCTTTCTTCGGCATGATGCAATTCGGGGAAGTTTCCGTCTCATCATGTGCAGCCTTTGCACCATCCAAGCACCTCACTAGAGCAGACGCCTTCTTCGGCTTCGACTTGCGAAAACAGCCCTTATGCATGGCTGGATCTCCCATCCTGCGAAAACAGCTCGAGCCGGAGAAACCCAGTCTGTTTTTCTCAATGAGCAAGGGGACCTATGCCCCCTTGCCGCCCTTCATAACCTAGCCCTTGTAGTGCCAGCACTGGGTAGAGACCCCCTGTTTTCGTGGCACGACAGGCAGAGGCGACATTCGTCCAATGGCGAAAATCCACACAATGGAACGGATAAACTCAATCCTGATGGATCACGGTTGGGGAACATCATTTGGCCACTCCTTCCGCATAGGCGGAGCTTTATTTTACCTAGCAAAGAAAGTAGAACCCGAAATAGTCAGGATTGCTGGGCATTGGAAATCCTTGGCCTATGAGACCTACATCCACACGTTCGAGCAAATATCGTCGCAGCATCTGGCCAATGCTGCATCCCTATAATGGCTGCCTCCACTTATTTGTTAGGCTGAGCAGCTAGAGCCACGGGCGTTCCGGCATTTTGGGTAAGTGGCTCCACCTGCTTGCGTCCCACCCCGAGCTAACGCTTGGTCCAGCCCAACTTAATAGATTGTGTCACTGATTCTGGAGCCAGATGAAGCTGGATTTCCAGGTGCCGGGTAACGTAGCTTGCTGGAGTTTCCCAGCACCACACTTCCAGCTGAGTGGACACGGAATTCTCCTTTGTCCATTTTCTTTCACCTACCGTTGACATCGAGTTCGGCGTAGCTCACGCAGCCTCACTCGTTATTACTCTCGTTCTTTGCACCCACCCACCACTCCCTTTAACACACGTTGTAATTTTTTTCCCGTTGTTACATGTTGTTATTATCAGTGCATTGCAAATAGATTGAGATTTGGCGTTATTTGCACCATTATGCCTTCAAGTCAGTGCACGATCGAACTCGTGAGCAGGTTTCCTGCCCTCCCAGCGGCTCCACCTGCTCGCATCCCACCCCGAGCTAACACTCAGTCCAGCCCAACTTAATAGATCGTGTCACTGATTCTGGAGCCAGACGAAGCTGGATCCCAACACCAGCATTAAACCTTGCCCTAAATAATGTTTTACCTTAGTATACTACCTTGTAAGGTATTCTCGGAATGAGCCAATAGAGTTAGTTAATGTATTAGGAATATACAGAGCCGAAATTATGTAGGCTATTCCCACGACACCTTCTCCTCGACGTCAACAGTGAGCTCACCCTTGTCAACATTGAGCTCACCAATGGGGTCATTCTCCTCCATTTCTGCTCTGCCTTTGCTCACTCATCAATGCCAAGGCCCCCTCACCACCCCATTACCCGTCCTACAAGAAGATCAGCATCAACACACCTGCTCTGCCTTCACCCAGCCATTGATGCTAAGGTCCCTTCACTGCTGCATCACCCATCCTCCTTGAAGATCAACGTGAATGGTGAGAGTGGGCAATCCCACAGTCTGCAATTTCTACTTACAGTCGCACAGAGGTCTCCTCTGAAATTCGCTTATTGCCATTGCATCACCTTGAGGCTCAATGTCAACGGTGAGAGTTGGCAATCCCGCAGTTCGTGGTTTTACTTACAGTTGCATAGAGGTCTCCTCAGCCGTTCATTTATCACCATCACCTCATCAATTGTGCTTCTCCTCAAGGTCAGTTTCAAGGCTGTCCTGCTCACACTCACACTGTCTCGCTGCAGGACCATTGTTCACTTCCCAACATGGCCACTCGTGGTACAAGGGCCAAGAGAGAGTGGGCAATCCCACAGTTCACAATTTTTACTTACAGTCGCAGGGAGGTCTCCTCGGAAGTTCATTTATTACCATCTATTTCTGGCTTATGAGTTCCTTGCCTTCTACTACCACTATGCCGCATTGTGCTGTCTAATTTATGTAATGATGCAATGATCAAATTTATCCTCACAACTGTATTTGATAGCATTGACTCTGTCCAGCCTGAGTATATTAAGTACTAATCAACCTATAATGCACATCGAGGTACAGTGAGAAGCCTCAAACGCCAACAGTAGATGGGCCACTGAACAGTTGATTTAAGTGGGTGAGAGTACTGTCAAAATCAAATGAAAAATCTGAGTCACCATGGAGTCCATTGGCAGTATCGAAGGCAGTGGGATCAAAGAGAGTAGGATCAAAATCCAGATCACCAACTGGGTTGGGAGAGAGTCCATTCCCACTGGCAGGAGTAGATGCCAAAGGTTCAGTCTGAGTAGGATCTCCAGGATACTCGGCATGCCATCACCTCTGTCACGATCACAATAGTCTAGATACTCGTTGACCAGGCGGTCAATTTGAGTATTCCAATGTTTGGTCTGGACCTCAATGCAATCATGGCGAGTGTGAGGGTCCACATAATGACTAAAATATATTACGGAGTGAGATGAAAGCTTGAAAACAATGCGCACATACCAACCAGATAACAACACAACATGCTGTGAGAGACCATTAAACACCCCATGTTCCCCACCCTCATAACTGATGTCCAGTCCTTCCTCACCTGGGGGTGCTGTATATGGCATTAAGTCAGTGTTGAACCCATTATCCATCATCATGGTTTCAACCATGTCTCACTCAGTTGATGTCATTTCTGCAATTTGTGAGAGCCAAATAGCAAGGCAATTCGATTAATGCACCTTGCAGTTGTTGCTGTCTTTTATGGTTTACCTCCTCCAAGCGCTCTTTTTGTTTACCAGCCGCTAGCACATTGGAGTGCCTGCTAGAACCATGAAAACCATGCATGATGGTGGCACACAATAACCCTGAGAACTTCTTGGCCCTTGTACCGTGAGAGGCCATGTTGGGAAGTGAAGTGTCCAAGGAGACCTCCATGTGACTGTCAGTAGAAATCGTGAACTGTGGGATTGCCAACTCTCACCGTTGACATTGAGCCTCAAGGTGATGCAATGGCAATAAGCGAATTTCAGAGGAGACCTCTGTGCGACTGTAAGTAGAAATTGCAGACTGTGGGATTGCCCACTCTCACCATTCATGTTGATCTTCAAGGAGGATGGGTGATGCAGCAGTGAAGGGACCTTAGCATCAATGGCTGGGTGAAGGCAGAGCAGGTGTGTTGATGCTGATCTTCTTGTAGGACGGGTAATGGGGTGGTGAGGGGGCCTTGGCATTGATGAGTGAGCAAAGGCAGAGCAGAAATGGAGGAGAATGACCCCGTTGGTGAGCTCAACGTTGACAAGGGTGAGCTCACTGTTGATGTTGAGGAGAAGGTGTCATGGGAATAGCCTACATAATTTCGGCTCTGTATATTCCTAATACATTAATTAACTCTATCAGCTCATTCCGAGAATACCTTACAAGGTAGCATAAGGTAAAACATTATTTAGGGCAAGGTTTAATGCTGGTGTTGGGATTTAACACATCTAAACTAATACTTAGCGAGGCACTCGATCACCCAGTATAATCATCTATAAAGAAAGGGAGGATGGGGGGGTGGCTCGCTAGCTCGCATGGTTTTCACTAACTTTGTGTATTTCGAGTATTTTGGTTATTTCGCCAAACACCATGTGGTTTTCACTTACCTCGCTTAAACCTTGATTTAGAAATAATTGCGATGTTTTCTCCCATGACAGTGTGAAAAAAAACCAAATTGAGAATTTCAAGAGGTAAAATCAACTAAGTACGAAAATGCTGCCAAATGCGATATAGTGGACAGTGATCCGCACACCTACTGTGCTCCGTGAACAATACAGACAAACAACGTGGTTTTCCTACTATAGGGGGAACAGCATCAAGAATAGCAAAAGCATAACAAAATTGGTTATTTTCGTCACTTGGTTACACAAATCATTACACAACTCGGCTGCTTGCTTTTGTGATAGAATTCTCGAGTTAAATTGCTTTCCCCTGCAGCCAAGTGTAGTAATAAGGTGTGATACACTTTTTGTGGGTTTCATTTCTTATCAACAATGATGGAAATGACTTATTGATGAGCTCAGGCAACAAATTTGCTAAACAACCATTTCAATTTCAACAACAAACATGGATCCAAATATACCTGTCCCGTGAGTTGTCGACCAAATATTGGCACATGCATGATGCTAATGTCTGCACCTACCATTTAGAAATCCAGAACATATAACCCCAGAACGCGATCGTCAATCTCAATGAGAACGCGACAGAATGCAAAGACTTCAAATGACATCTCCTACCAGACGTAATCGTTGCCACGCCACACATGATAATCAAGATAGGCCTCCGCCTCCTGTACCACAGCCAGCTTTTGTGCCAGCTAATCAAGCACAAGCGGGGCCTGTTCCACGACCCTTTGCATGGCAGCCTCCTCCTCATTTCCCACATGAACCACTACCAGTTGGGCAATATCCCAGCTTGCCACGAAATGCAATTGCCCAGGTGCAGTGTGCTCATCGTCCTCCAGTTGATTTCAATCAATGCTTGAACAACCAGATGAATGCAGCTCACAATAACAGACATTGTCAGTGTAATGTTCGTCAACAACAAGACAGAGACGAGATAAGACAGCAGGTGCAGGCAGAACTCATGGCAGCTGGGATGCAGCCCCCACAGATACCTCAGATTCCTGATGAACCTATTCAACCTGCTCCTCCCGCTCCTCCCATGTATGGCCCTATTCATTATGAAGGCACAGTTGGTCCTCACAACTTTGACAATCCCCTCCACTATTTTGCACCTAATTCCGCACCACCTTTACTTGCGCCGCCTGGACCTGATTATCATCAATTTAATATGCAGTTTCAGCATCATTTCCAGGAGGAGCAAATGCGGATTAGAAATGACTTGCTTCAGAGACAAGCGCAGGAGGAGTTTCATTGACAGCAGATTCAGCTACACTTGCAACAGCAAGAAGCTGAGAGGATCAACAGAGATGCTCAGCATGCTCACCAAATGCAGCAGCAGCAAGCTGAGCAGATCAATAGAGAGGCTCAGTGTGCTCACCAAATGCAGCAGCAGCAAGCTCAGCAGATCAATCAAGAGGCTCAGCATGCTCGCCAACTGCAGCAACAGCAAGTTGAGAGAATGAATAGGCAGAATCAGGAAGCTCTTCGCCAACAGCAGGAAGAAGCTGACCGCATGGATAGACAGAATCAGCAGGCTCTTTGCCAACAGCAAGAGGGAGCTGAGCACATGGATAGGCAGAATCAGGATGTCCAGTGAGCAGGTCGGCAGGTACAGGAGAACCAGGACTGTCATGAACGAAGGGTTCGTGAGCGGGAGGAACGTCTGGAAGAGGCCCTGCATGAATATGACAATCCGGCATCTCAAGAACGACATGATCAAGATGAGGAAAGAAGAAGAACTCAGGAACGTCAACGTCGCCTGGACCAAGAGGAAGAGGATCAGCTGCTTATCAACCAAGTCATTCCTATCCCTGATGGAGGTCGTCCATATACAGAGCCTGTTCCCCTTCATACTCTTGGTCCTCTTGACGTAGAGTGCCCCAACTGCCATGCAAGGCACTTTGCATGTGAAAGGCTCTCCAAGTCCTCTGAACAAAATCCGCTCTTTGGTATGTGCTGCTTGCAGGGCCAAGTCAGCCTTCAGCCTTTCCCAGCATAGCCACCCGAGCTGCAGCAGGCATACGCAAATCACACATTCAGGTCCAAGATTCGTCAGTACAACAGTGCTCTTGCATTTACATCGGTCGGCGTCAATATTGACCGTCAGGCTCTTCAAGGCTCTGGCCCAGATGCATTTCATATTCATGGATCACTTCATCATCTCATGGGCAGTCTCATACCTCCAGATGGTCTTCAGCCTTCCTATGCACAACTTTACATCTACAATCCAGAAGAGGCCACCGACATTTGTGCCACCCGACCTGGAAATGAAGGTCTTGATCAGTCAGATTCTCAGATCACTCCATGACATGCTGTATCGTACCCATCCTCTATGCAGCTGTTTATAAGCAGGCCTATCAGGTCATGCGAGAGAAGCCTCCAGAGGAGCACACAGAGGTTTGTGCACACATTCACTTCCAGCAAGGCACAGATGGTTGAAGATATAATCTCCCAACTGCCAATGAAATTGCTGCGATCATTCCTGGAGATGGATCTGAGATCGTGGTTGACAAACATGATCTCATCATCCGACTTCAAGGTGGTCAACTTCGATGCATGAGCCAGCTCAGTCATGCATACTCAACTCTTCACTACATTCTCATGTTTCCTCAAGGTGAGGAGGGCTGGCACGATGACATCCCCATGAATGTCAATGAAGGCGGACGTGCACGTGCAAAGAAGGTGACCCAGCGGCTCTATTACGCCTATCACCTTTACCCACATCCAGATCGCCTTGACTCCAACAACATCTTTCATGGTGGAAGACTGTTCCAGCAGTATGTGGTTGATGCCTGGGCCACCATCGAACAATCATACCTGAAATGGGTCAGGAGCAACCAGAGGCAGCTGAGGGCGGACTGCTACCGAGGCCTGACAGACAACATTGTCAATGAAGGCATGGATGATTTGGCTCAGACAGGTCGCACCATCATTCTTCCCTCATCTCATACCGGCAGCCCTCAATACATGCATCAGCTGCTTCAGGACTCCTTGGCCATTTGTCACACCTGCAAGAAACCGGATCTCTTCCTGACCATGACTGCAAATGGAAGCTGGCCTGAGATCAAAGAGAATCTCCTCCAAGGTAAGGATTCATATCTGAAGCAATGTTTATGACTTCATTCCTGACCATTGCTCATATAGGTCAGAGCGCTGTGGACCGTCCAGACTTGGTGGCTCGCGTGTTCTATCAGAAACAGCAGGCTCTATTGAAGAAGGTTCGTAAAGGCTGCTATGGAAAGGTCGCGGGATTGGTGTACACCATCGAATACCAAAAGCGCGGTCTGCCTCACATGCACCTCCTCATCTTCTTGGAGCCAGATTACAAGATCCGGACCGTGGAACAAATCGACTCCTTCATCTCTGCCCAGATTCCTGACAGAAATGTCCATCCTCAACTCTATGAGGCCGTTCGAAAAATATATGCTGCACAGCCCTTGCAATCCCCAGCGTTGCATGGAGAATGGACAGTGCAAAAGCATTTTCCAAAGTCCTTCAGTCCCCAGACCTTGATGAAGGACGACAGCTATCCAGAATATGCCAGACCTGATAACAGTCGCACCATCCAGAAGAACGACAAGGTCTTCACAAACAAAGATGTCGTTCCTCACCCTCCAGCAACTGCTGGTGGAATTCAACTGCCACATCAATCTGGAGGTCTGTGCCTCTATAAAGTCGGTCAAATACATACACAAGTACATCTACAAAGGGAACGACCATGCTACTTTGGAGATGGGTGGAGTGGTGGACAAGGTCAAAACCTATCTTGACTCCAGATACATCAGCTCGACAGAGGCTGCATGGCGTATCCTTGAATTTCCCATGCACCTTGAATGGCCCTCTGTCTACCTGCTTGCCAGTCCACCTCCCAGATGAACAGATGGTGTTCTATGACCCCGAGGACAATGCCCAGGATGTGCTTGAGCGTGCAGCAGCAAAAGAGACCTGCCTCACCAGATGGTTCAAAGCCAATGCCAATGAGAACTTCGTGGCAGCTGGAGCCCACAATTACCTCTACCAGGATTTCCCCTCAAAATTCGTTTGGAACAAGACCACATGGAAAATACACCAGCGTGGAGTAGCAATTGGAAGGATGTACTCTGCTGTGCCCAGCTCTGGAGAGCGCTTCTACCTTAGATTGCTTTTGACCGTAGTGAAAGGTATGATATCTATGATGATTGTTATCAATCAAACTCACTGTGTTTTTAAAGGGGCTACCTCATATGAACACCTTCGGACATTTGATGGGGTCATCTGCGAGACTTTCAAGGAAGCGTGTCAGCGCAGGGGTCTGCTTGACGACAATAATGGATGGGTCCAGTGCTTGCAGGATGCCTCTCATATGTGCACTGGACATTGCATGTGCAATCTCTTTGCCATCATCCTCCTGCACTGCAACCCTACAAGCCCCAACGACCTTTGGATCCGCTTCAAGGAAAATCTCTGCGATGACCTGCGTCGCCGCCTCACTTGAGCACCATTCAACATGCCTGACCCCACACAGGTTGAGGTCCACGACTATGGTCTCTACCTCATTGATGGTGTTCTTCGCAAAAATGGATGGTCTTTAGAAGCAATTCCTCAAATGCCCATATCAGAAATGGCAGACATATGGGGGGGCATAGAGGGCAACCAGCTGATTGCTGAGCAGCTCCTGTATGATCGAGCAGAACTTCAGTGGACAGTGGATACAGGAGTTCCTTTGCTCAATGTTGAGCAGAGGGCGGTGTCATGCACCAAACGTGTTTGGTAGCGAGAACATGGTTTTTTATTTATATCTTCATTTCCCATATCATTCCTTACTCACCTTTTCATTTGTTTCCCTTCCTTTCCTTTAATTTTTCGATTTTTCAGCGATTTTCAACAGTATTACGGCATCCCGCATTTTTACGGCATTTTGCATTCAACGAGGTTTATTCACCTTTCCCCCATTCACACGCTTCCAACGCTCTCCCATCTTCACCCACTACACTCTCAGACAACCTCAGCATCAGCCAGACCATGCCAAATTGCACCAATACGTCGAAAACCGCGTCTTTATTCATCCTGTCCTCATCACCCTACCATTTCCAATCCTCTTCAGCGGTTTATATTTGTCGAACCATTCAAACCATTATCCACTCGCACCTCACCTTCATGATCACTGTGGACACCATGCCATTCCATCCTAACGCTCACCAGAGATTGCAAACAACCAAGTCCCTATGCAGATGACCAATCCCTTTATCATGCTGGGGAAGCGTCTTACAGACTGTGTATATCCCATGATCCCTGCATGTCGACATTCTGCACCAACAACCACATGACATCTCTGCAGCAGAGCATTCGGATCATCACACCATCATGGCATCATAGCATCATCACTCCATTCCATTCTCCACTGCCCATATGCTGCATCATTGCTGCGTCACAGCTCTTGCATCATCACCGCACAGCACTTTGTCATGCTTGCATAGCAATTGGTCATGATGACTCAGGTCATGAGTCATGGTTTGTAATGGTCACAGCCCTGCTTTATCATCGCTTTTTCATTCTCTGACTCATTCTTTGTCCTTATGACTCATTCTGCATAGGATTTGTTCTATTTTTCGAAATTGCTCAGTCATTACCCCTGAAGCGCAGCACATTCATTCCATTCACCCCTTTCATTGCCCTCTTCATTGCCCTACTCATTGCCTGGAGCGTTGCTTTGCATACACAGACATACGCAGGTACTATACTCTATATAAACCCTGTACTTTAGCTACAGAGAAATCAACTCATCCAGTTCACCATTTCATGTTCAGTTCTCTCTGAAGCCTCAGTTGGCTTCGCATTTTTCATCCCCCACGTCTTCTTGGACCTTGTTCACCTGGAACACTGTCCCACTGCTATTCATTCAGTCCAGTCCATCTTGATCCTCCTGCTTATTCTTTCTTCGTCCTCCAACACAGCTAGGTCATCCCAGACTTAGTTGTGCTCATCTATCATCTATCCCAACACCTAAACCCCTCACACTCGAAGTGTGTGGTGCACTACCAAGGGTCAGGCCACCCAACTGAACAACTACTGTATCCAGTGCTTCTCAGCATAAGGACCACTGAGCAGTAGCATTGCTAGGTTAGTTGTTTTGTTGTGGTTTACAACTGATCAGCAACAAAGATTGACAGCGGTCTTTGATGCCGTGGTCCATGACACAATGCATCGTGATGAGCAAAGACCTGGACATGCCTACTTTGTCCACAGTGCAGGTGGATGTGGCAAGACATATCTCTGCAAGCTCATTGCTTCGAAAATCCGTGCTGAAGGCAAGATTGTCCTATGTGTGGCCTCCTCTGGAATTGCTTCTCTCCTTCTACCAGGCGGTCGTACGGCTCATTCACGATTCAAAGTCCCAATCCCCATTCATGAGGATAGTTCATGCAACATCAAGAAAGGGGATGTCGTCCATGAGCTTCTCAAGGCCACCTCTCTCATCATCTGCGATGAGATACCGATGCTCCATCATCATATTCTGGAATGCCTTGACCACACGTTGCGCGATCTTCTGAACGTCGATGCAGATTTTGGAGGAATAACCATGCTCTTTGGAGGAGACTTCAGGCAGACCCTGCCGGTGGTGCCTCATGGTTCCAGGGAGCAGATAGTGGGGGCTACCTTCTGCAGATCTTGCATATGGCCAAAGCTTCGTATCTTCCACCTCAAGAGAAATATGCGGCTTGGTCAAGACCCCACCTCTGATGAATTTGCAAGGTGGCTCCTTGAGATTGGAGCTGGTAAGGGCACGGCTGCAGATGGAACGGTGACCCTCCCCATTTGCATGCGCTGCCCCAACAATGATGTCCGGTCTCTCATCAATGCCCTATACTCTCCGATTCTGCTTCCTGGCCATCCTCCGGTGGATGATGCCTTTTTCCTGGAACGCACAATCCTCTCTGCCAAGAACACCGATGTGGATGAAATAAACAGCACAATCCTTGAATCTTTCCCTGGAGATACAGCAGTCTTCACCAGCATGGACTCGGTCACTGAGAGGGACTACGACTACATCCCCATAGAGTTCCTGCATACCCTGACACCATCAGGGTTCCCTTTGCACAGATTAGAGGTCAAAGCAGGCATCCCTCTGATGCTGCTGCGCAACCTGAACCCCTCTCAGGGGCTCTACAATGGAACTTGGATGATCCTGCTGTCTTGGACAACATGGATCCTCAGGTGTCGTGTTCTTAGGGATGGAGTTGATGAAGGTCAAGAAGACGATGAAAACACAGTCCTAATCCCTTGGATGAATCTGGAATCAAATTCTGAAGAAAACCCCATTCCTCTGAAGCACCGTCAATTCCCGGTTCATGTTGCATTTGCCATGACCATCAACAAGGCACAAGGTCAAAGTGTCAAGTGGGTTGGGCTTAATCTGCAGACTCCTGTGTTTGGTCATGGACAACTATACGTGGCTTTGTCTCGGTGCACTCACCCGGATAGAATGCTTGCTATTTTCCCAGAGCATGAAGAAGGGACAAAGACGACGAATGTAGTGTATAGCAAAGTGCTTAGAGGACTTACAGATCGTATTGATGTTTGATGTAGATACTGTGTACTTTTATATAGAGAAGCAACTGATGTTACGTATTGTGTACTTTGATGTGGTGTAGTAGTAGATTGTACTTTTGGTTTTGTGAAGATGCTGCTCAAAAATGTGACTTATTTGAAAATCTGATATGATTGTGAAGAATTAAGAATGAAAAATTAAAAATTAAGATTGAAGACTTAAGACCTAAGAAGTTGAGGTGCCAAAGGCACAACACAAGGTGCCTGCAGGCACCTTGCAAAGGAGCACTGAAGTGCTCCGCTTTCTTCCTGTGCCAAAGGCACAGCAGAAGGTGCCAGTAGGCACCTCCTGAAGCCAAAGGAGCACGAAGTGCTCCTTTGGCTTCAGTACTATGATTATTAAGAATAAGAAATTCACCTTACACCAAAGGAGCGCGAAGCGCGACTTTGGCTTGTGCCGAAGGCACAACGGGCGAGAGCTCGTACTTACTTATTGGGTAACCCAGGTGTGGTCATGTGCCAGCGAGGTCAGCGAATACCGCCTCGAAAAGGTAATCGATCGAGACCACGTGCCGTCGCGTGTCGTTTTGGCTGAGCGCCACCGTAAATTTCTCGACATAAGTGTGTGTATGTGAATGCATGCTGTATGTGTGTTGTTTGTGTGTGTATTTTATGTGTGTAGAATAGTTGAACGAATCCAGCGCCATAGTTATAGCCTTATATCAGCAGAACAGCCTTCACATATTCCAAATTTTCTCTTCAACACACGGCACCACCAGCACTCACAATTTGCCAATCTATGGTATTTCATTGACCAACAAAGAGTACCACATCACTAATACTGTATAGAAGCAGCGAAAGTGAAAGGCCTGCCATCTAACTACAATTGATAGCCATGGACAGAATCCAAGGCAGGGCCTGATGCTCGTCAGTCCCATTGCTAATCATCTTGTTGTCCTTCGACGGCCGGCCCTGCACACGGGCAATATTTTGCATCCATTGCTCTGCGTCGCCAACATCATGCTGCTTTGTGGATTTAGCAAGACGCGAACCATGACATTTGGACGCACTGGATTTTGTATTCTTCCCGTCTGTAATCGTCTTCGGTGCTTCACACAAGGCACATGCTTTTACCAGGTGACCAATGTAAAGGTGTCATACGTGGAAGGTATGCTTCTCGTTTGAGGGATGGGTCGTATATGCTCTCCAAGCGAGTTCAGCGTTCTGCAAAGACAACGTCCAGCTGCACACCACTAGTACTGTTGCTTAACTTCACTATCCTTGCATTAGACGAAGCTGGACGACGAAGAAAACGTCATTTCAACCGACGACAGTTAGTTTTCTGTTCAATCTTGCTATGTGAGATCCGCAGCCACGGCGACAGCTCGGCTGACGATCTAGTTATTGCTGTCTCGAAGTCTCCACTTGAAATGGCACCCCGCTGGCTCTCCCTTTGACCATATCCTGCCCGCGCCATGCCATCAAATCCAACTCTACAGCTGCCAACTTCCGAGTATCCCGAGTGCCGTGCCACAGATGATGATCTGCAAGACATCAGCCCCAGCGATTTAGACTATTTGAGAGCCATGACGCCTTCTCAGGGCAGACGTCGCGTTGACTACGTTTGCTATTCTGTAGGGCTAATGTAATCTATTGCGATTCACGTGCAGTGATCGATCAACTGTATTTTCTTGTCGCCTGATAGCACAAGGATCGCGTTCATAGCAGATCGACGTGGGAAAACCCGGGAAGCTGATGATGGATAAGACCAAAAGTTGGTGGTTTGAAAACATGCGGGTCTCCGGAACACCAAAGTCCACAATCAACGCAGTCCATTCACACCATCAACAGCATCAGGCCCATCATCACTCACATCCGATGGCGTCGCCAACCCACTCTCACACCCACTGTCCTCATCCTCCAGTCCATCCAACGCACTCCTCAAATCTTCCACTAAATCCACCTCCTCCTCAATCCCACAGCTCAAGCGCACCAACCCCTCAATACCAAGTGCTTCACGGTCTGCAGGCGGGATGCTCGCATGCGTCATCCGCGCAGGCAATTCCGCAAGACTCTCTACACCACCCAAACTCTCAGCGAGCGTGAACAGCTTCAATCTGGGTAGGAGTGCTTCTGCGCTCCTCGCACCACCACGTACGCGGAATGAGACCATCCCGCCGTAGGGTATACCGTGCGCGAGACTCGATGGCGGTAGGGTGCTGAGGAACTGCTCTGTATGTGGGCTGAGGGATGCGCGTGCCAGCGCGTGTAACGGGTGCGAGGCGAGACCGGGGTAGATGACGTTCTCGACGGCGGGGTGCGAAGCGAGGAAAGAGGCGACGCGAAGTGCATTCAACCCGTGAGCTTTCATCCGCACTGCAAGAGTTTTGGCACCGCGCTGGGCGAGCCAACAGTCAAATGGACTTGGGACAGCACCGTGGGCATTCTGGAGGAAGCGAAGCTTTTGGACGAGACTGTCGTAGTCTCTGTCTGGTGTGGACGTGGACGGGAGGATGGCAGCGCCCATTACGACGTCAGAGTGACCATTGATGTATTTGGTGAGGGAGTGGATGACAATGTCAGCACCTTGTAGAAGCGGGGAGGCATAGAATGGGGATAGGAAGGTGTTGTCAACGAGAACGAGGGGCTTTGATGGAGCCTGACGCGCGAGAGCTACTATACGCGGAATGTCAATTAGTCGGAGGGTGGGATTCGTCGGTGATTCGATCCAGATGAGCTACAATGTTCGTGTGAGTAGCTGGCTAAATATAAATGCTGAAAGACAAACCTTGGTGTTCTCCTTCATAGCACCTAGTATTTCATGGTCTGTTATATTCTCCAGGTCTACAAATGTCGACTCGGTACCCATGGTTTCCTTCGCAACCCTCGTGATGTACCTGAACGTACCGCCGTAGACATCATTCACACTTAGGACGTGTGCGTTTGGACCTAGAGACTGCAAGATAGTCGCTGTCGTCGCACTGCCAGAAGCAAACGCAATAGCGTGTCCTGCACCTGCCTCCAGTCCTATAAGCGTGCACTCTAATGCGTCACGATTTGGATTGCCAGAACGAGAATATTCAAAACCCTATTTCACCCGAACAACGGCACACATACGTCGTCAGTATGCTACGGCATGTGGAGTAAAGCTGAAACACGAACCTTGTGCAAGCCTACTTCATCTTGCTTGTACGTCGTGCTGAGAGATATGGGAGGAATGACAGCGCCAGTTGTGGGGTCTGGCTCTGAACCGATATGGATGGCTCGCGTAGAAAATCCGAGCTCAGACGAGGGCTTTGAGTGACGCTTGACGGCATTCGCATGCCCATTGGCGTAATCGTTGGTAGAAATGGTCATACCGTACAAGGGTATCGACTATGTGGGGTAAATCTGTTGTGGGAAAGGGAGAAGATGGAGGTAAGCGATACAAGTGACAGACAGGAATTTATACGTACGTAGATCGGCAAAGAAATAATTTACCAGAGTCCATTTAGGAAGTCCATTGCAATCGCTTGTAATGATGGCGAGCTCGATGGCGAGTCGCTGACAAAGCGTTTGCAATCCTGTTAGTAAGTCCCATCTCCATAATCATGGTCTCCGCATAATCCGCTGGCATGCAGGTTAATTAATTAATGGTCAGCTGGAGACTGATAACCTCTTAAAATGCGCGAACTTATCAGCAGGAGAAGATTGTCTGGGGCATCCTCCACGTCCGTCACGGTGACACCGATCGCGCAGCGGGCGTCGTCGAAGCACTATAGTGATTGTGCTAAATCAAGCTCGAGTTGATGCTATAAATCAATTGTCATCGACGCGCGCCTATCGCTGCTAAGTATATCAATATCAAGTGAAGTTGAAAGATGGTCACCAGTGGTTTCCCGTAGTCAGACAAGGTTTGACTCTAACTCAGTACCTGTTTCCGGATTCACCTCTCGCTGGCTCCGATCACATTGTCAACGAACACGGTTTCTCATTAGCTCCATGGACAGTAGTGTTCTCCAAGCCAAATTTTGACCAGCAATGGGCACAAACCTCTGACTTCGCCGAGTCATACACATGTCCAGCATATACGCGTTCTCTCCAATCACCTCCATTCACCGACATAGATGTCAAAGACAAAAAGATATCATTACATTACCTGGCACGTATGCTCCATAAAAAAGCATAATATATGCTACACTACGTCGCCGCACGACTGAAGATTCGGTCCAATAAAAAAGCGTCAAACAGCGAAGATTACCAGAAGTCTATATTCGAGTAGGGATGGATGGAATGAAAGAGACGGTCATTGAAAGAGGACGTTCACTACCTCGCTCTGCGCAAAGCCTGAATTACAATGTGGGCACCGCCGCTGACGTGTCGAGATCCTCGCCTCAACGCATTGTTTGCAGAACGCTGGAAAGGGGAGTATTAGATGACTCACGCGTTATTAGTTCCCAGGAATGATACATACTGTGCGAGCACTTGGTGAGAGCAACTCCGCGCATGTTTTCTTTGCATGTCGAACATTTAATGAGCCTCTGTGAACCCAATCAATAATCACTTCCAAAGACTGAGGGAGGTGCGGCGTACCCAGACAGACGCAGCCTCTTCTATAAGTTCTGCTTCCTTTTCACTGGCTGAAGCAGATTTCAACTTCTTCGCCTCGGCACGGAGTTTATCAACCTCGGCTTTCATACGAGTAAGGTCGTCGTCCCTCCTGAATAGACAGCCCTTGAGGTGGTGGATGTAGGCGTATTTCTCGTCAGCGACTTTTCGAACCTAGGCAGAAAAGTTATGGATATGGACCAGACAATGATGTAAAATCGCACATTCTTCATCATCTCTTCGGTACTTTCGGCCTGCCTCTTGTACATCAGGGCATCGGCATCAAGAGCACTGAATCTTGTTTCCACTTCGTCCATCACTCGATGCAGACGCTGGTTGACTGCTTCGAGATGACCCTGAGTCAAGATGGTGATGGTAAGAGACCAAGGAGGGGTAGAATGCAGAAGAAAGGAACGCACTACTTGTTGTTGCAGATTTTTCTCGCTGTCAGCCAGTCGTTCGACAACCTTGGCTTGCTTCTCGAGGTTCCGAACGGCATTTTTCCGCTCAATCTCGACGGACTCCCTGTCGCGCATGGCCGCAAAGTACTTATTATCCGCCTTGGCTTTCTGGATACAAAACATACACTTAACCTGCCGGACGATCGAGAAACAGTGACGTACCTCGTGTGCGCTCTTAGCGACCTTTTCTTCCGCCGCGGTCAAGCTCACTACCTTATTCTTTAATTGCCCATCCAAAGCCTCCCATGCTCCCGAAAGCCTTTCCACCTCTGCATAAATTGCGTCCTCCGCCTGTTGATGCTGCTCTGCAAGAAGCCGCAATTTCTGGAGTTCATCTTCCTTCGTTTGTAATTGCCTAGCGAGGTCCGAAGAAGAGGGTTCTCCAAGGAGAGATCGATATCGCGACAATTCTGACGTGACCGCCGCGAGCTCTTCTCGGGTAGCGGCCTCGGAGGTAATATGACGTGCAATATCGGGTTGCTCTTCTCGTATGGTGGACATGGATTGCTGAAGTGCAGTGAGCTTTGCCTCAGCTTCACTGTGTGATATCAATGGTACGCGTCGCCGCACGCTAGAATACAATGCTCACATCAGTTTCCTCCGGAGACCGTCCACGTATTGAAGATCGTCAACCTTTCCCTCCCAGAAATGCTTCATAAGATCTTCATTGCCGGCATGCGCAGCTAATTTCGCCTTATGTCTCCTAACCTCCGACTCAAGTTGCGTTATTTTGTCCTATTCGCAATGTATTAACAACTTGATGTGAATCTGTGTATGACTGGCGCACCGCTCGTGATTCGGCGAGGGCCTTGAGTTCCCGTGATGACTGATATTTTATATTTTCACGACTTCTAAGTTCATTTAATTCGGCGTGCAGCAGCTCACGTTGGTCGCGAAGGCGAGTGAGATCTGCATCCCGCTTAGCAAGTACCGCTTTGAGTTCTTGATTCACTTGTTGCGCGGAAGCCTGACGAAGAAGAAATGAACAAGTAAGAGGACAAGAGTGGAGGAACCTACCCGAGTCTCCTCCTCAAATTGCGTCCGACCTGATTGCAGGTCTCGTATCGTGACGTCCAACCGTCCTATTCTGCTATCGTTCTCAGCTTTCATGTGCTCCAGTTGATCCCTACGCTCAGATAATAGCTTATAATGCACAGTTCCGGAGACCATTTCAACTGTTGGAGCGGCGCGCTTTAAGGTTTTGACGTAAGCATTGTCCCGAGGAAGGTAATGACTGACAAACCTCGACCTCGAGCTTCGCTATAGTCTCCGCCTGGGTCCTAATTTCTGTCTCCAGCTTGCTTGCACGTTCAGAAGAAATTTTGAGCTCCAATCGAAAAGCTTCGATATCTGACAAGGATGAATCATCATGACCATTTATTTGAGCCGGCTATGAAAATGTGAGTTGCATGCAACAATGTGGAGAATCCATGATTACTAACTGGCGGAGTTGATGACCCATGATTTGGGGTACTTCCTTCCGGTGGACATGGCTGGTCCGGGTTTGTCTCTTCCTTTGCCCCACCCTTTGCCTGCATGGCTGCAACAGTGCCACTTTGCATACGGTCTAATTTGATCTCCGCAGCAATGAGGTTATCGTGTAGTTGCTCCTTCTCTGACTGGACCTCGTCGAGCCTCTGCTGCATAAGTGCTATCTCAGAGCGAAGGGCAGCGCACTTAGGTCGAGTCAACATGGTAATACTGGTGTGGCCCAGTGGAAATACTAACCTCGGTCTGTGATGTCTGACTGCGTTGATATGCCTTATCATTGAAGGTGGCCGGATTTAGCTTCATGAAGCTTGTGATTAGTTTTTCGGTTGCAAGCATGTTCTTCTCTAGTGCAGCTTTGAGGTTTGAGTCAGTTGAAACGTGCTGTGACAAGTCGAAAATATCTGCAGTACAATGTTTAACGAGAGCCAAGTCGTGGAGGGAGTACTTGACCCACCCTTCGTATTGACTTCGATAGCTGGAAGTTCCTCTGGTGGCGTCAGGGTTTGAACGGTATCTACCAACTATCCCACCAGAACGTTGATGCCTAATGCTGAGATAGCGGTAACATATAACGTACCTGTTTCCAGCATGCGGCAATGGCTACCAAACCTGCCTCGCACGAGCTTCTTCTCTGCTCCAGTTGAGCTATGCGCGCCTGATTCCGCTCGTTCTCTCTCGAGTAGTGCTTCATGCGCCTGAAGATAGCCTCCTTGCGAAATAGCTAATAGAGAGTTAGAGTTAGGTTTTTGTACGCTGTGTGGCTACAAGAAACGCCAAAATCACCTCCAACTGGTGGTTGTCTGCAGGTTCTTCTGCGTCGTGATTAGCAGACAAGCCGTTGACCTCCGGGCTCCCACTTGTGCTCATTAACACCCTCTTTTTTGCTTGAGCAACCTCTCCATCGTCTGGCAAGGGTCGCTTCCTTGATTCCGACATGATGACGGATAAAAAGAGGCGTTGGTAGGACGCGACGAATAGAATAAACACTTTCAAAATGGACCTTAGCAATGAACAGTATCTGAATTTGAGACTCCGACGGTTGTAGCGGGGTGTCGGGTTTATCGCAACCCGCCTAATTTTTGTGTGTCTTCTGACCTGTCATGCAAACATTTGTCCGGAGGTTGCCCAGTTCATGGCAATGGGCGTTATACAGTTCTAGATCATCCAGAACTTCTCCGCAATGCTTGGTATCATGCTCAGGCAGACGCGCTGCTTCAGCAGCAGCCGCGGTCGCCAAATCCTCACCAGTGGAATATGAGCCGCCAACTTACCCCACATATCAGTTAACACAGAAAGATGTGCAAAGGCTCAATTTCCAGAGGAACATTGGCGTTTCCGCGCACATCGATTCCGGAAAGACAACTCTCACGGAACGCGTACTGTTCTACACCGGTCGGATTCGGGAAATTCACGAGGTGAGTCTGGTCAACTTTTTAGCAGCTTTCGTTTTGCGTTTTCAAATTCAATTTTATGGATGGCTGATTTTTTATTCGGCAAAGGTTCGAGGTCGGGATGCTGTTGGTGCCAAGATGGATAGCATGGAGCTCGAACGCGAGAAGGGTATCACTATTCAAAGTGCTGCTACCTTTTGCGATTGGGAAGCAACTTCACCTGTGACAAACGAGAAACAAAAGTATGCGATTAATATTATTGATACACCAGGTGAATTGGTCACTTAACTATCTTCGTGCTGAAATTGACGCGTCTTGTAGGTCACGTCGACTTCACCATAGAAGTTGAGCGCGCCCTCCGTGTCTTAGATGGTGCTATTCTAGTTCTCTGCGCTGTATCTGGTGTACAGGTATGCAAAACATAGTCAAGCGTGGTCAACAAAGTCTGAATCAGTTGTATAGAGCCAAACTACTACGGTCGATCGACAAATGAGACGGTATAATGTTCCTCGGATTTCCTTTATCAACAAGATGGATAGGTATGCGCGATTCATCAACTTGAACTTCGAACTTTAATTTTCCTCCGCAGGCCTGGCGCCAACCCTTGGCGAGTTATCAATCAAATCCGGTCAAAACTCAAGATTGCAGCTGCAGCAGTTCAAGTGCCTATAGGCGCCGAAGACGAGCTAAAGGGTGTGGTCGACCTCGTACGTTGGAAGGCCATTTACAACGAAGGAGAAAAGGGGTATGTTTCTAACAACTCGTCTTCCCCAGCGGTATTAACCGTATGCTGCAGCATTAATGTCGTGGAATCTGACGAAATTCCTGAATCTGTGCTCGATCTCGCCAAGGCTAAGCGTACCGAACTGCTCGAACAACTTGCTGAAGTGGACGACGAAATGGGTGAACTCCTGATCATGGACGAGACTCCCACAACTGCCCAGCTTGTTGCAGCTATTCGTCGCGCCACCGTCGGTCTCAAGTTCTCGCCAGTCTTCCTTGGCTCTGCGATTAAGAACACCGCCGTCCAGCCTATGCTCGATGGTGTATGCGCCTATCTCGCGAATCCGGCTGAGGGAACCGTGACAGCCCATGATACAACCCAACCTGCGTCCGCCCCACCTGTTCCGCTTGTCCCCGCCTCAGATGCACCTCTCGTCGGCTTGGCTTTCAAGCTCGAAGAGGGACGGTTCGGTCAGCTGACATACATGCGGGTTTACCAAGGCACTCTCAAGAAGAGCGGTATCATTTATAACGCCCGCACTGGCAAGAAGGTGAAGGTCCCTCGATTGGTTCGTATGCACAGTAACGAGATGGAGGTACGCGTCTTTGCAGTTTACGCGCTTCTAGATCTCATGTTCTTATGAACATAGGATATCGAGTCTATCGGTCCTGGTGAAATTTGCGCTATCTTTGGTGTTGAATGCTCCTCTGGTGACACTTTCACCGATGGTTCGACCAGCTTCTCTATGGTAAGCAGGTTGAAGGTCGTCCTTCTGGTGCTGGTCTCACTGTTACTATTTCGAAGACGTCGATGTTCGTTCCCGAACCTGTGATTTCCCTCGCAATCAAACCTGAAGGCAAAGAGACTCCCAACTTTTCTCGCGCCTTAAACAGATTCCAGAAGGAGGATCCAACGTTCAGGGTTCATCTTGACAAGGAGAGCAAAGAGGTATGTATGCTCGTGTGCAATGATAACACCGTTACTCACTTTTCACTGCAGACTATCATTTCTGGCATGGGTGAACTCCACTTGGAGATCTACGTCGAGCGCATGCGCCGTGAATACAATGTCGCTTGCACCACTGGAAAACCTCGCGTCGCCTTCCGCGAGACCATCACACAGCGTGCGGAGTTCAGCTACACACACAAGAAACAAACTGGTGGCGCAGGGCAGTTTGCGCGTGTCATCGGATACATCGAGCCTATGGAATTTAGCGAGGACCTTGGCCGTGATGTTGACTTTGTGAATGTTGTTATGGGAGGGAACGTCCCTACTAATTTCATTCCTGCTGTGGAGAAGGTACGTTGACGTGGCTACTGGAAGATCCTATCTTCATGTTATTGCACAGGGCTTTTACGAGGCGCTTGAGAAGGGTTCGTTGTCGGGTAACCCAATCACTGGCTGCTGCTTCGTACTCAAGGATGGTGCTTTCCATGCTGTGGACTCCTCTGAACTTGCTTTCCGAAACGCCACTATTGGTGCATTCCGCGAAGCCTATAAAAATACAAAGCCGGTCATTCTCGAGCCTATCATGACTGTCGAGGTTGTCGCCCCATCCGAATTCCAGAGTACGTCAAAACCTTTTTGGTTCCGTGGATGGACCCTAACTTCTTCTATAGGCGCTGTCATCGGTGGATTGAACCAACGGCGAGGTACTATCATTGACAGTGAGGTCCGCGATGAAGAGTTCGTGTGCATTGCAGAAGTCGCTCTGAACGACATGTTTGGCTACTCGAGTCAGCTCCGTGGTGCGACGCAGGGCAAGGGCGAGTTTACCATGGAGTACAAGGTATGTTATGCCCGTCGGTTGGAGGGTAGGAGCTGACATTGTCCTTGTAGAACCACATGCCTGTGCTTCCCAATGTTCAGAAGGAACTGGAAGAGGCCTACCGCAAGACGATGCCACAGGCAAAGAAGTAGATTTGTTACATTAATAGACGCCACTGACCTACATAGAGCTAGTTCAAGCCTGGATTGTGGCTTGTCGATCTCGAACAACACTAGAGCCTAAATAATACACATCACTCCGATCTCATCTCATGCTCTGTTGATCAATCATTCGCGTGTTTTGTCGAAGATGTATAAGCTAGTCACGCGGAAGCGTCAAAATAACCACTTCGCTGGCTTCCAACTCCAATATTTCACAATCCGCCTTGTCGCCGTTCCCAATTTGCGTCTCCACGCAAGTGAAGTCCATTGGCTTCCAGAAAATTGGTGAGCGCGTGCATTCCAGAACAAATGAACCCTGTTACCTTGTACAGAACCGTCATCGGTTGATCTGAAGACATGCTATAAAAACTGGAAAGGGAAATGTCGGTAGGTCACTTACGCCAAATTGCAGTGTTGTACATGATTCCTTGTCCTGCACTCGCTACAAATGCGCGAAGGGTATTGAAGTCGGGTTTGTCGTCTGCTCCATTGTGTGCGACCACCACAAGGTATGCATCACCTGGCTTCTTCAGCGCCTCATCACCCTGTATTCCACCCCCTCCCATAGGAATGAAGGCCTGGTTCGTGTATGGATGACGCTCGACGACCTTGAGCTCCACACCACCGTTAACAACTTCTGTCGGATTGCAACGATAGACAGACAGCCCAGTGCTAGCCCCCAGGCCAGCCGAATACGACGATTCTAAAAGTGAAAGCTTATGGAATTTGGTTGCAGATCCCTGATTGGCAGGCGTGATCTTAGTTCCTGGGGGAGCTGCGGTATGGTCACCATATGCTTGAATGACTTGTCCAAAGGGCGAGAATGCCTCTGGTGTAAGAGGGAGAACAGGTATGGATTTGCCCCATTTCGTTGCTGTAGGCGCTGACCCAAGTGGTGCAGCAGCATTGTTTTCCGCCGCATCGCTGAGTTTGACTGCAAGGTCTGCTGTAGTGGGATAGGGACCCTTCGTGCCATAGACTCGTATACGCTTGATGCCACCGTCAGGATATATAGTGAGCTTTACGTGCGTGTAGGCAACGGAAGCATCTGCTTCCAGTGCGAAAAAGTGCCTTCGATGCGGACCAAGCTTGACCGGGGACAAAATCCGTGTCCAATCGGTAGCGTTGCTATCTGGTACCTCGTCTTCGCTGCACAGAGCATGGAGATCACAGGTCTCCGGGAAATTGCCCTTGAAATGTGCCGTGTCAATTTCGACTGTTCCCAGATGGCCCGGTGTGCCCCTAAATAGTCGCCTATAAGCTCAGTTCATGGGAGTGGTTTCCGTGACTTGCAATTTAATGATCACCCAGTCCTTGTGGCCCTTTTGCCGGCTCCGCTTAGTCTCCCAACCATCGCCCATATCCTTACCTGCACAGATATAGTACCGAAAATAACCTCCCCGAGAAGCACAAGACACCCACCTCGTCCTGGGAGAATCAGATTGGCGCCAACACCAAAATGCTGATCAGACATAAATGTCACGCGACCTCCAGCGAAGACATGAGCGAGGTCGAATATTTCTTGAGGGCTGTTAGGCTGCACAGGAGCTACGTTACCGTAGACTCGGAAACGCGCCTATAATTAAACACGTGAGTTTCACATTCGAGCAGTTGGACACGAGTCTTACGATACCACCGTCCGGATACATGTTTAACTTCACGAACTTCACTCGCTCAGTCTCTGGTATCTTGAAAAGATGCCGTTGAGACGGGCCGAGGGGGACACGGGGCAATATTTCCGTCCACTGCAGTGTCATACATCAAGTTAGGAAAAGCGACTGTGAGATACAGACACGAACCTTTGCATTGTCCACGTCATGTTCATCCATTGACGAGTCAATAATAGCATCTACGGACGCTTCAGGACCTTCATTACCTACTCATTACGAGCTTATCGGTAACATTTATTGTGTAAAGATAAGAATGAAACAAACCGTTGAAGTGGGTTGTGTCGATGTCGAACCCGATGATCGTGCCCAACGTACCGAGGTTAATGATGCACCTGTGCGTAGAATACTTATATTGCTACATATTATGCGGACCATACCTCGTCAACATACCAGTCGTATGAAGGGTTATGTCTCCGTGACTCCCAGCCGCTGTACAGTGCGCCATTAGGACCGAATTGCCCTTTGAGACTAGGAGCTGGCTGTCGAGAGGGACTCAGAGAGTATTTTGCAAAGTCACAATCGTGGAACTTACCTCAACCTCAAGCAGGTGAAATGCCTCGGCGAAAAACTCGTCTGAGACTTTCACAACTTTTCCTCCCAGTGCGACACTGGAGAGCTCTGAACGGGTTGTGTGAGGATGGAACAGATAGCAAGCGAAATACACACCAATATTAGATTTGAATGTTTCATGGAAAGCTTCGAGCGGGATACTCTCATATGCCATAGCTTTGCGTGCAACTTGAGGGTGGTGGATGTAGGAAGAGTTTCCTCCGGCTCCCCCCGCGGTAAATGACTTTCTTATCGTGCTGGGGAATCCCTAGCTAGTCCCTAACGGACAAATTTGGGCATTCATAAATTCAAACACGCGACTGTGTACGCACCCGATTTTACTCCAGTGTATGTACTCTAAGCTCTCTACATATGGCATCAGGCACACTGCCCCATGAGGACGATAAACAGGATTTTACATAAAACAGTCTTGCTGCTTTCCATACGGGCAGTAGTGCCGCAGGCAGTGGCCTGTTCCAGATAGCAGAATCAATATCCATTGGCTCATGCTAGTCCGTAATATTGATCAGGGTGATCGAAGGAGCCAACCAGGTGGAGCCTAGAATCTGCATATACGTTGGGCCGCCGGAAGGAAGTCGGAGATGCATCGTTAGTAAGCATGGATGTGTGGGTTGGAACTTGATTGTGAGGGATTTCCGCTCGGCGCTACTTAGCCTCACAATACTTCATGCAACGATTTTCATTGCCGGCAGCCCGCAGAGTAGCTTTATGTAAATATTAGCGTTCACATGAGTCGATTAGGAAAATTACATGATGTACATGCTAGAACTTGATGCACGTTTCAACGTACAGTCTGAGTGTTCCAATCCCTCGATGCGAGCATAGCACATTTGCGAGTAAACAAAGCGCGATTCTTGGAGTATGTGGTACACTGTTCCAACTCGGCTCCGTCGGAGCCTTGTTCGCTTCCGACATGAGCATCCAAAGTCCGAACTTATCCGCAGCTCGAAACCCCCAACAATGTCGCTTTATAAATAGATCATTGTGATACTTCGGCCAGAGTATATATAAGAACCTATGAACGAGCGCGTCAATTTTCTCTTTGAGTGGTATCAATACATTTATTATTTGCGCGCAGCGCGTTTCGTCAAAATTTTGTCGATATTCCAACTCAACAAATTAAAATGAAGTAAAAACATATTTATTAACATAAAACAATCTAACAAGGACTGGAGGGTGAGAGGGTGCAGGAGGTCACAAGGAGGGCAGGAGGTTTCGGATAGGCTGCGAGAGGTTATAGGAGGGTGAGGGGGCAGGTAGCTACATTGCTGCACAAGATATTAGTGAAGAAGAATGAAAAAAGTGACGAAAAAGCTTAACTGACGGTACGCGAGAAGGGTCAAGAAGGCGCTGACACCACCCTGTGCTGCAAGGAGACTCAATCCGAATTGTCAACGTGCGATGTTGATACATGAGGATAAAGGAGTTTTTGATACAATACATACATCATGCGATGCGATCAACATTGAGCGAAGGTTGATGATCTTGCAGTGTAGGGACTTGCGGCCTAAGCAGGTGGAAGACAGGAACTTCCTCCTCCTGCATTTGAGTGGGACCATTATGCGCTGCGAACGTCATTCGAGGGAGAAAGAAAATTGATGATCTACAAGAGCGCGCACCATGCTCAGTCTTCGAGCACAATGTACATGTTGTCCACATTCGCCGACCTCGAAGCTCTGATCGCGAAACAACATCCAGCAGGATTTGATTCTGTAAAGTCAGGTAATCAATAGGTTTGAATATCAAGCTCCAGCTCGCCTGTCCTTGTTTGTCTGTCGTCTGCCCTATCGGTGAGCATATCGACTTGAGTAGAAAAAGCGGACTAGTTGCCACTATGCTCGCCCGTCATTGTTTTGTCTGTCGTCTGCCCTATCGGTGAGCATATCGACTTGAGTAGCAAAAAAACCAGTTGCTACCCAAGTCGATATGCTCGCCCGTCATTGTTGTCTGTCGTCTGCCCTATCGGTAAGCATATCGACTTTAAAGTAGCAACAGCTAGCCTGCTGCCACTCGGGTTGATATGATCACCGACTCACAGTCATTTTCCGGCACTGCTGTTCTAGTTGGGTACTATAACACCGAGGTCGTGCAGTTCTGGCAAGGCCAGAGGGAGTCCGGACGGCCATATCCCTATCACTGGGCGATATACATCCTATACATAACAGGTACTTGGCAACACGGGCATCTTCACCATTGATTTCCGGCGCAACCAGCCACACGCGAATACTGATACCTGACGCGGGGGCTTCACCGTTGGAAGAGTGCCAGTGCACCATCTCGCCCAATTGGAAGCGTACCTCGCTGATGTCCCTATCGTGCGCCACGATCGTGGGTAGAACTGGGTGTGGGACGGTCTTCGCCATCTCCGACACCAAAGGTTCGAAATCAGCAGTGAGATTACACAGGTCATCCTTCAGACGAAAATGTGGCGCTTGCTGGAGGCTTGGGAATGAGGTCAGATGGGTGAGATCTAGAGACGGGGCTGATAAAAACGTTCCTTTCATTACATAAGCACAATCATTGGGAGCACTCACCTTGAAATTTACACTTCGTGTGAAAAATTGACGGTCCTGCCAGTGACGTTTGCAGTCCTCGCTAAGACTGCAAACCGGTCACGTGATGACTCAGCCACAGTGCTCGCCTTCCTTTCTCAGTTTCTTGACCTTCATTTTGCCAATACCGCTCCACGTGCGCCTGGACCTCGACCACCGACACGATCGACCAACGATCGACGGATCTCGCGGATCGAAAACCAGCCCGAGAGGATGGAACGAACGACGGACGAGTCGTTTGACTGCCTCAAAGGCACCTGCAAAGACCACTGACTTGAAGAAGCAGGTGGTGGGCCTTTCCTCAGGCTGAACTCGTTTGTCAATGATATATTCGAGCGCGTCGGTACGTCGTCCTACCTCTACATCAACTTCGTCGCGGGTCTAATTTGGCCGCAGTGTTTTTGAGGCATGCACACCCTGGTATGTGCCCGTCTCCAATGGGACCGTGGCCATCCTGAACTCGTTTGTCAACGACATCTTCGAGCGCATTGGTGCGTCCTCTTACCTCTTCATCGTGGGTCTAACCTCTTGTTGCATTGTTGAGGCAGGTGCATCCCGGTATACCGGTGATCTCCACTGGGGGCCACGGCCATCTTGAACTCGTTTGTTCAAACGATATCTTTGTGCGCACCTGTGCACCCTGACAGACTGGGCATCTCCAATGGGCCACGGCTGTCGGATAAACCACGAGTAGATGGGTCTGCCCCCAACGCGCCGCGTTTTTTATATCACCGCTTATTCACTAGTTGAGACACAACGAGACATGTATTGTAAGTATCTAGTTAACCACAATGACAAGTTCTTCCGCAGCTATAGCAAGGGTCACAGCCTGGCCTGTTTGGGTTCATGTAATGTTCGCGAGCCTCTGCTGGATTGTCATTCCAAGACAAGAGGTACTTGAATATGGTACCAGGGTTGTCGAAATTCTCAGCCCACCCACCCCAGTCGCAGATCTTCCGAAACGACCAGCCTCGCACCGTGTGCAGAAATTGACACCCGCCGCGTCGAAACGAGTGGGTACCATATGGACGCGGATCAACGTTTATGTCGAGGAGATTGTTTCGGAAACATTCGAGGAAGGAGTCCGAGGTCTGAGTATAACATATCAATTTTAATTCTCTTGACGACTTCTAACCTTGAGCTCACCATGCAGTCCGTCGGGCTCACACTAATGCTGTCCACACCAATCTTTTTGCGAAAGATGAACCCGTTGAGTTCTCTGTGTCTCTCGTGAGCTAACAGCCACCAGATCGCGAACGCTCGCAGCAAGCACATCCACGGCCGGTCAGGATCAGCGTAGATGTAAAACGGGGCTATGCCTGTGGGTTCGAGGTTAGCTGTAAGGTGGGTAACAGCCCATACAGTCACTGACCTCCATACTGATGTGTCTTTCGAAAGGGTAATTCTAACTTCACTCGAAACTGTGCGGATTGGTAGCTGACCTGCGACGTGAAAAGCTCGGGAGTCGCATCGAGCCAGTGGTTTTTTATCAACAAGTCCTGAACCTGGAACGTGACATCGGCCCAGGTGATCCGCAATGCTTCGTCGTAGCGGAGCAGGCAAAGCATCGAGAGAAGGTAGAGTAAATAAAGCATCTCGCGGAGCAAAAATCCAGCCCATTCGGAAGGATTTTCTGCCTTTCGTTTGCGCGAGATCGGGCCGAATTCTTTTCGGTCCGTGGACCATGCAAATTCCCAGAGCCTCTTCATGGTAGGTTCATCCATCGCGCGAGCACTCATTACTGCTTCGCCTGCTCGGATCTATAGCGTGAAATCAGCACCGACACCAATTTACACGATGCCAAAGTCCAATACCTTTCGCCGACGAAGACTGACCATATACTGCGAAATCGTCACCGAAAGCGAGGGGTTTCCGATGAATATGCCTGGCTTAGCTGGGTGCTCGAGCCATGGCTGTGTTCCGAGCTGGTAGTCTCTGCCGAATTTGTGGCTTATGGCGGCACGCATCTTCTGTGCCGTGCCATACGTTGCACGTGGAACACTGGGATCCTTTGCTTTCCCGGTCCATATATCGTTTTCGTCGCATCTCGATTCCATAGCTTAGCACGAAATAAACACAATGTTTGATGCACTCACTTATCCATAATCCATAATGCAATCCACGTTGGAAATTCAGCCGGAAGGTTCGGAAAAAGATTGTCAATCTCGCTCGCAACTTGTGCTTTGTCGATGGTGACACAAAATTCTTTAAACTGATTCCAGTATCTGGAGAGATCACGCCGTGAGATTCGAGACATTTTCGCTGGTCCCATGCCATACCTCTGGTAGTCGGAGAGTGTTGTACCAATAACCACTCCCTCTGATGCTGCCTGCAAACTAGATGCTAACTGGTTGTTGCTGTGTTTAGGTTTCTTCTTTTTCACATTGTCCTCGCCACCAGCAGTGTTCGTAGTACTGAACCGAAGGGTGCCGGCAGCTTCACGGTCATCAACATCAAAGCTGTTGAGGAGAGATTCCTCCTCCTCGGTCTGATCCTCTTCTGCAGCCTCGACACTGATGTGTTTTGACTCGGCAAAGTATAAATCAGCACCTTTGAAGGCATGTAGTAAGGACTCGGACATGATAGAAAATTTGACAAAGTGATCGAGAATTGAAACACTCAGCCGGCACGGAAACAAACTAACTTGAACCCCCTGATTCAATTTAAACATTGACACTGACACGTAAATACATTACCATTACAGTTCATGGTGTCACCATGTCTCAACATCACTCAGAGTCAGAAGAGCTCGAACTGCCCGTACTCGGTCAAACGTACACACCAGGACAAGCAGTTGAATCTTTCATTTGGACAGTGTATGTCACACATTTCTCCCCCTTACAGCATGTTCGATTTAATTCATGAAAATACAACAGAACAGCAAAGACAACGAAGGCTAACTTACACGAGAAGCTCAAGAGCTATGACAGGCCAACCCGTGGCAATCGCACGGAGATGTTGGACAGACTTCGTCAGTTTTCCAATGACCGAGACGAGTGGCTGAGGTGTGTCACCGGCATGTGTGCTGAATCAGTGCTCGTGTACCTAATTCTTGGTAAAGGTTATTCAGGCCTAAGCTGAAACGGAAACGAGGGGAACATGCCTCACGCCAATCCCTTTCGAAACGACGGATTGATGAGGTGTTCGGAATCGAAGAACAAACAATTACGTACAAAAGCAAGAAGAGCGCAAATCGCACGCAACGGGCGCTCCAGGATGACGATCGAGCTGCAAATTCAGCATGGGTGAGCAGAAGTGTGCCATACCATTGAAGCCTATAATAATAATGTAAAAAAGGCACATGCAGTGCTGTCAGCGTTCGGTATGCCTCACGATTTGAGCGTACCTCCGATAACGCAGCGAAAAAGCTGCCACCAACAAGTTGCCTCGACGACCGAAGCTGAAGAACGTCCGCAACAGGATGCTTTCGCTGTTCGTATGCGGAAAGTGGATTCCAACATGTCATCTGTGCGAGAGGACCTCAGTAATGTCGAAAATCACATCAGTGTCCTCACATCGCACATTCTCGATATGAAAACACTGATGGAATCAAAAGATAAAGATACACGCACCTTGCACATGGAGACTCGAAGCTCTGGGTGCCATAACACAGTTGTCCAGTCCCACGCAGAAGCACGCATTGTCAGCAACAACGCGCCGTCCAAACCTCGCACGATGACACAGACAGCATCCACGTCTCTGCCTCCAGAGGTAATCCCCCCCGAAAACCTCGGAATCGCGCACCTTGGCCAAGAGCAGTTTTCGTATGACAGGACAACTGTCCCGTCACCTCCTACAGTCCACCTCTCGAAAGATATCAACCGGCTGTGTGAAGAATGGGAGGAATCGAACTTACTTGTTGTCAATGGTCGCGGAATCCCTGTCAAGTATTGGGGCGAGTTCTACAAGAAAGGAAAGGGTGTCAAGACTGCAGCATGGGATGCGCTTCGAGTAGAATGGGGAAATTGGAAGGTATGATTGATCTCCAGCGAGTCGCACGTGCTATCTGACCTTTCGTATGTCTTCAAGTTCATTGCTGAAGAGCGGCAGCGATACCCAGACAACACCTCGTTCTGGCGTGCATTCAGTGACGAGAATAGCAAGGTTTTTTCTTACCAACAGATCCTGAACCGTCTCGCAGAGCACCGAGTCTCTGCTGCTGCCCGAGATGCTAAAGAAGCGCGCGATTTTTTTGGCGGCAACCTCGACCACCCACTGGCCCGCGGTGCCTTTTGCTACACCAAAGGTGGCAGGGCTTACTTGTCGAGCAAGGACGACGCCGTTGCAAAAAAGTGGCGCGAGCTTCTGACGACACGTCCTGACATTGTCGAACAGCGGACACGCCAAATCGTCGGTGGACCACAACCCTGAGGAGCAGGTTTCTTGATCATAAGTGAGGTAGCTTCAATTTTCACTCGGGCATTTGTCCAATAGTTCATTAACAGTAAATTTTTCTAATCTACTACTGTACACACAAGTATGCGCTACATAATCTAGTTGTTTTGTCTCCACACCCGCGGCCCCAACTGTTGCGCTTGAAGATGTCGTCGACAAGGTGCCATTTGATTTGGGATGCAACGAAACACATGTCCCGTCGTCGACCTCATTGTTGCCCTCAAAACCTCAGCGGTGGTTGACTGGTCGACGAAGGGAGGAGGATCAGCGTGAATTGGGGAGAGCTTGACTGCCCTTATGGGACCACGTCGATGGGTTCACCAACGACGTTCATGATACGGCCAAGAGTTTCCCACAGCGTGCCAACGACACTCTCGAAGGTTGTGATTGCAGTTGGGGCTGGGGTTGGGGCTGGGGCTGGCTGAGGAAAGGTTGCTGCATGATGGACTGTGGTATGATTCCTTGCGTGATCGTCTCCTGGAAACGAGAACCCACCCACACTAAGAGCCGCTATCAGCTTCTGCATCTGCACGGGAGACGAGAGCACCTGGGACAGTGCGGTGTGGATGAGGGTGTCATTCTGCGGGGAAGGCGGAGGGGATGTTGTGCGGCATAGGGTCCCTGTGATGAAAGTGGATATGTTAGCGGCGTCATTGAGACGAGTGAAAATGAGTGTATAAGTGGTGATAGGAAAAATGCTGGTCTCGCGTAGGTAGTTCTCGACGGGTTGGCCGCTACCACAGCCAGCGTTGATCAAGCCAAGAGCATAAAGAGCACCACCCTCTGAGAAGGCGGCCCCTTGGATCTGGCTTTCTCCTCCTGCTTGGGGGAGGTATGGGCCAAGAATGTTCATCCCCTCTTCGAAATAACCCTTGTGAATGACAACGAGGGCGGCGGTCGTAGAGAACTTGGCCCAGTTAGATGCTAAACCGAGCCATTCAAGGTTCTCGCGAAGGAACACGTCGGAAGTTGTTCCAGCGTGCATGAAGGTGTTCTGCAGAGTGACCGCGGTATGATATATAGACGTCCGGGCCTTGAGAATGTCCTGTCGACAAATATTAACAATGATTTAATCTATAACGAGAATACTCACTTGTGTTCCTCAGAACCAGCATATCTACCTTATTGTTGCGCTTCAAGAATTCCAGGTATAGTTTGACAGACTCTTGCCCATCCAAAATTTTACGGAGCTTGTCGTATATGACGGGTGTGGCATCGAAGGAGATATCGGCAAGAGGGGTGCGCTGACCATGAGGAGTAGGAGTTTGTTCTGACAGTGGTATTTGCGCGGAATTGAAGAAATTGTGCGTCTGGCTTGGAGGACGAGGAGAATAAGGACCAGTGAGTGTTCGTCACAATTTTGTTGTAAGGTAGTGCTGAGCTCTTGAAGGTCCGACTCGAATGGATGTGATTGAAGTAGACTGCCGCGTAGGAACTGAAGTCGAAGATGGAAGGGAGCTGAAGGTGTTCTCCTCACAACGTCTGATATTGAAGCACGAGGACGAGAAGCGGCAGGAGTAGCGGTGTTGGACCTCAACAATGCAACAGAACAAGAAGGAGAAACAACAGAAGGGCGCGAAGGTGCTTCAATGCTATAACAAACCGCACAATACTAATACATGGGGGGCGCTAGATACAGTAGGTTGAAAAAAACAATTGCATCAGAGAGTAAGATCAATAAAATCATGACTGGCACCAGCGCTCCAGGGCACTACATCATCCCCATCTTGAGTGAGGTCAATGACATCACCAACCGCCACTGCCTTGTCGTCGTGCGTGAGATCAATGACGGAAGAGCGAGTAGCGTTTGAGGTGCTGGGATGATTCGGAGACTGCAGAATCATTGTCTGCACCCAGGAATCGTAGATTTTGTCGGCGAGCCAAACTCGAACGTATCTGTGAGATCGCGGCGCACAATCCTCACAATGAGAGCAGCCAGGTGAATCCTCGAGCAACTGGAGTGTGGACTGCTCGAGGCCATGAGTGGGCACGTCGTTATTGTGCCCTGGAACACCCACAAGGGCTTTTTTCGGGCGCACGGCATGGCTCTGAAACACTGCCCTCGTGCAGGCTGGAGCAAGAGCAATCTGTACCCGACATTAATCAAAATATTCGCACGCGCGGAGGAGAACGGCGACAAACCTCGTCACTTGCAGGAGAATTGTTAGCCAGGTCCTCGAGGACCTCGTGCAAGACCACGACAGGCCAGATCGTCGAGCGAAAGGTGCTGACGACCTTCTTCGATTCCCAGCCAAGAAGGTGTTGAACGAGCGAGGCAAGCGGAGCAATGTCAGGCGGGGCGGGGGATTGGAGGATGGGCAGCTTGGCGATTGCAGTGACAGCAGGGCGTGCATACAAGTCGACGACGTGCGGATCAGGGAACGAGTCGGGGAGCGAGCGTGCAAGAGCAGGGTGAGAACGTCCCATTTTTCCAGTGGGGTCGTCGACAAGATGATACCGAGCAGCATCCCGCCACTGTTGCAGAGGCCCGTCAAGGCTGTTGCCGCACATGGCAGTGCGAAGCACGCCAGCATCCACGCAGCGAGCCAGGCCAAGCGCTGTTTCACGACCGCACCCCACCAGGCCCTTCTGGAAAGCAGGTCTCGTCAGCCAGGCTGGCAGCAGACTGGTTCCGCTTACCTTGTCGTAATCACCGCCGCAGCAGATGGCGAGGGTGAGGAATCCATCGCCAGTGAGATGGCAGTCCACGTGCTCTTGAATCGCACTCGCTGTATATAGTTTGACCGTCGAGTCAATTGAAAACGTCAAGCTTGAAATTGATCAGCAGAGCATGCAAACGAGAGAACGAGAGAGAACTTACTTGCGCAGGACAGTGTGAGCACCGAAAACAAACGCGTCGCTGTCGTCCGTCATGACGGCATCGATGACACCAGCGCCGTTCATCTGCGCCAGCTGCGCCTCGGCTTCTCCAGCAGCCTGCCAGTAGATAGATCTGAATGAAAAATGTGAATAAAAGAATAATAAGAAAAAAACGTACCGTGATCCATTGCACGTTGAATGCATTCAGTAGTCGCTGCGTGGGCTTGACCATCCAATGGTCGTTAGTGGATACCCTGTGGCCCCGTTTGATCTGCGGTCGCTGGTTGCCATCGAACGCGAAGACAAGCTGGACTGGGAGACGGACGAGGCGAGCGAGGCGAAATAAAAATGTTCGGAGGGCAGGATTTTGGCCCGTCTGAGCATGCGCGCGGTGCCACCTGCCCTGCTGGCATTGCTCGAACCACGCACTAGATTAAAA
Organism: Suillus lakei; assembly: GCA_016628065.1. NCBI lineage: Eukaryota > Fungi > Basidiomycota > Agaricomycetes > Boletales > Suillaceae > Suillus > Suillus lakei. The sequence goes on along the minus strand of JABBWA010000019.1, from coordinate 320,912 downwards.
CGTGAGTAGTCGAGCACAGACAGCGAGCGGGAGAACACGAACCTTGCGTCAACGCCCACAACATAAGGCACATGCGGTGCGGGTCCCTCGTAGCGGCCCTCGATGGCGAGAGAGATGAGGGGCACGGTTGCTGCAGCAGGTTCGAGGACCTGAAAAACGGGGTGAGTGTCAGCACGCAGCGAGTGAACAATGGGGAGGACGTGCCTCCCATAAGTCGTTGATGCCCATCACGACGAGCACGGCTAGAAATGCAAATATAGATCAGTGAGGGCTGACGAGCACAGCTGGCTAGATAGGTGGAGGAGATGGGGAGCCGAACGAGAACAGGAGACTCACCTTGCCTATAGCGAATTGCGTACATAAGCGCCGGTGGCAGTACCAGCCAGAGGTCCTAGGACTGTAAATCCGAGGACCGTCAATCTGCAGTATAGCAGCATGCAGCGCGGTTTTTTGGCGGGAGGAGAGGTCGAGTTACCACCCAGACCGAAGGTGGGTGCAAACGGAAGATTGACGGTCCTAATGTGCGAAATTCGCAGTCCTCTCGGTTAGCGTGTCGGCATTTTCCCTCAGGCATGTTACATTGTGCTCACCTACACACCCAGGCCGTCCAGCAGCTTTTGGAGCTCTCCCGCAGCTCGAAACCGTCGATTTTCGCCGCCTACGGCGTCCGCTGATCCGTCCCGCGCGTCTTCCGTGCCGATTTCAAACACTGATGGGCTGGACTTAAGATCTTCTGGGGTCGCGTCTGGACATAGAACTTTGCGTGGCCGTTTCACGTGACACGGTGGCGCTGCCAGATTGGTCAGCTGTCCACGCAGGACCGTCAATTTGTTCGTGATCAGCTCTACTTCGGATTTCTGCGAATCTAACATCAAACCAATTAGAATCGTAAACCTCCTGAGTGATTGTGAACAACCTTCATCAGCCTTCCATTCCGTCGGCATGATCAAACGGCTGACCTCGCCAATCAAGTCCGGTTGCTCTGCCACACAAGCGACACGTGCAATAATTGTCATCGTCATGGCGTCTTACCCCTTCGCAGTGGGAGATTCCCGTTTGTATTCCCCGCGTGTGGGCAAATGCCACGTGTGGTCGCCGTAAGATATCCGGAGAACCGTTTCCGTTCAGAGAGCAAATCAAACAGTTAAGCTTCTCTCGATCACTAGTCAACCACATCGTTGTCGAGGGAAGCGGTAGAGACATCATATCTCAGACGTCACGAGTCACGGCAGAAACGGAGTAAGATTGCTATTATTACGCACATCTGGAAATGAGAAGAGCGTCGATCACTCGAGGATATGACACGTGGATGGGAGTATCCTCAAGCGCGTGCAAGGACGACACGTTTGACATTCCATGGGTCTTTCCATACTTGCGTGTTTCGCAAGCCTGCTGACTGCTGGAGTATACCCTCGACCGCATCTGCTTGAGCTCGGCCGACTTCCAATGCCACGATTGAACCGTCACGCAGCATCCCTTTTTGTCCGAGAAGCTGCGCAATGAAACGATAGAAGGTCAGGCCGTCCTGTTCCTCGGAATCTGGCGGGTCCCCCAACAATGCGGCAGGATCTTCGTAATTCTTGACTGATACCGGAAGCTCGTCGTACTCTCGTTTTGGAATGTAAGGAGGATTCGCCGTAATAATGTCGAACGGCGGCAGGATGCGTTTGAAAAGGTCTGGATCACGGAGATCACCAAGCACTGGGAGGAATACGTTTTGACTGTATGGAGTCAGGGATGAGGGCTGGAATGACGGAATGTTGCAACGTGCAGCATTATCTGTGGCTAAGCGGATTGCGTCTTGAGATATGTCTACACCATAGGCACGAGCGCTGCCTGGTGGCCAGAGGTGACATAATAAAAGGGGTATGCAGCCGGAGCCAGTGCATAGATCGAGGACGGTTAGCGGACGGACAGACGTCGGCGTTAACATATCGGCAAGACGAAGAGTCCAGTCCTCTGTTTCAGGACGAGGTATCAATGTTGGAGGCCTCGATAGCAGGTCAAGTGGACCAAATGGCGTAGTACCTGGAGATCTACATGAGGATTAGTACGCGGGTTTGATAGACTAGTCTGCACACCCAAGATATATTGAAGTGGTTCTCCACTCAACCTGCGCTGGAGCATTGCGGGAAGTGTGGGAGAATCAGATGCGATCAGAGCTTGCTTCATCCATTTGAGTTCGTGTGTGGCGGTTTCACGACCGAGTGAAGAAACCAGACTAGTGAATAGTCGTTTCACAGCGGTACCGTCACTACGCATACTAACTTCGTCCAAGTTAGTGGGTTTCGAGTAGAGCCTCGAACGAACGAGACCAAATTCTTGGTATACCTTGCCGTCGAACCTATAGAATTTTTGCCTCGTCAAACCGATATTATTCCGGTGGTATCGGACCGTTATCGGCAGTGCCGACGGAAAGAGGCCGGTTTACGGCTGTTTATTAATTATATAAGCAGCAGAGTAAAAAATATTACTTGGCAATTGTGAAATTGATGTAAAAGGAAGGAAATCAGTCGCTCATCGGTTTCCGGCCGACGTCAAAGTTTCCCTTGCAATTGCTTGCAAGCGACGGTCATAGTCCTTTCTCCTCTTACTCTTACAAGTCTTACTTTGCTGATCATTATATGTGTTCATAACAATTCTCATGGCAGATTCTGCACTCACCGCTACATCCTCAGACATGACTACTTTGGTCGACCCATCCCCTGTGACTACTGCTGCTCCTTCACCCTCAAGCGCATACGTGAATCCTTCTCAGATGGTCACTCCAGAACCACAGGCAGGCCCTTCTCACTACCGTACACAAAAAGACAAAGTCGCTGTAAGGAAGCGCAGACGCGATGAAGACACCGAAGCTCCGCGCAAAAGCAGGGATGGTCCCAAGAAAAAGAAAGCAAATCGTGCCTGCGCGCACTGCCAGAAAGCACATTTAACATGTGATGATTGTAGGTTACCTGTTTGTTCCCCGGATCTTGCACATGTCAACGTCACATATCCTTTCTACAGCTCGTCCGTGTCAGCGCTGCGTCAAGCGCGGAATTGCGAAGTACCTGTACAGAAGGTCACCGCAAGAAAGCCAAGTATCTCCTCGACGATGACGAACTTCGTGCGTCCGCTTCACTCAGTATCTCCGCTCGCCCGATTTATTCTGATCACGTGCCCATGACAGAACAACTTAAGAAAAAGGGCAGAGTTCCTGAATCGAGTTCAGAGCCCACACCCGCGCTCCAACCGACATGTAACACGTCTTGGCTTTTTTGTTTAGTCGTGTGATATGCTGACACCGCCTGTAGCTGAGCCCTTCCAATCGCACGATCCACTCTTTAATGTGTCGTTCGATCCCAATTTCACGTTCGGTTCCGAAGCCGCCAACTTAGAGTACTCCATACTTTCTGCGATCTTGGGTAATCCAAGTCCTCCGGAATCTGGTCCAGCGCCATCTCCGTCGCAGCAGCAGCAACAGCAACAGGTTGCCCAGCCACTCCCAAATTCGGCGTGGTCTCCTGAGCCACTTCACGCGCAACCCCAGTATATGCAAGGAGCGCCAAGCAATTTTGGCTCCCCATTCGGCGAACCGCCTCAGTTATCGATGCCACAGACGGACAGCCTATCCGTTTCTCACCCATCGCCCACCTTCCTTGCAAGCTATCCTGCGCCACTATGTCGGCCTTCGTCGCCAGCGCTGCAATATTCCTACGCCCAACCACAGCCGCAAATATCGGCTCCATATCACCCGCTCGCACCGCACTATTCGCGTGGTGTCATCAGTCTCGGTTCCTCAAGTGTAATGCGCACGCCATCGAGGGATACTCGTTCTCACTCCTACGAGTCTTCGTCACGGACGTCACCATCGCCTACAATCCAAAGCGGTGATCATCATTCTGTTCGTGTCTACTTTCTCATCTTGGTGCCTGGCTGATCTTCCCATTCAGACCATCAACGTAACAACGCCCTATGATTATACAGAAGGTTACCACTTTCTCATGAAGCATCTCCCGAGTCGGTGCGTATACTCTGTGTGCTGAGAAGTCGAGAGCTCCTGGCCTGTGTGGTCAAATCCTAATATTATCTTGGGTTGGATTGCTCCTGGGACCCTGGAACGTTCAGTTTTGAAAAGAATGACATACTGCGCATCGTCCGAGCACTCGCCATCTTTCGACCATCGCTTATCGCTCTACAAATGCCCATGACGGATGAAGACGAGGTGTTCGTCGAGAAATGTTTCCAGAGATCACTGCTCGTTCGTATATTACTGTAATTCCACATGACGCATGTTTTGATTTCCCCATGTAGGAACTCGAAAAGCTTATATCGTACAGCGGCACACCAACGGTGGTCTGGAGGCGCACTGGCGAAATCTGTCTCGTCGCACCCGAGTTTTGCATGCTCACTGAGTGGCGCCTGGAAGACCTCGTTGGAAAGCGCAAGTACATATATGAAGTCCGTGTACCTTTGTCTTTTTCTTGCCACAACGCTGACTCGGTGTTGGCGCCAGCTATTCGAAAACCAATCCGTCGTCGAATACTGGGAAAACTTCGCCTCTCATGCATTTGAGAATACGACCAAATCGGTATACTCGCATTGCGTTCTCCTCAAGCCCTCCGGCGCGCCGATCCCCTCGACCTTTTGTTTCTCAATACGAAGGGACATCTTCGATCTCCCTAGCATAGTCATCGGTAAGTGATCTCTTGGCTCCCATCGATACACTGACGATAGGCGCGCAAAAGGCCAATGGTTACCGCTCCTATGACCCGATGACCCACCCGGATGATATTGTGATTTGATTATCTATCTACATTTGTATCGAGAGATACTGCATTCCTTGGAGAGAATGGCTTAACTCTGTACATTACATTATGAGCTTCTTATATTGCACATGCTTTCGCTTGCGCTGCCACTGCAATCATAGAATTAGTACTGATACCCTAAACGTAGACAACGAAGCCGGCTTCAGTCCATCCCATTCTAGTTCGTACAATCTATGTATGTATGCGCACGCCCTTATGAGCAATGGAAATACGCGTCTATATTGAAGACGAGGTATCAACGAATAAGAACGAGCGGCCGGAATTGGGATTCGGGGAAACAATAGAAATAGTCCAATCTCGAAGGAGTACAACAAGCACACTCAGTTCTCATTCTCTTTTCCCCATGGCGTTTACACTGCTCCTTCGATATTCGCATATTCGCTCTCGACACCTGGCTCAATCAGGCATGCATGAGTAAGGATGAGACACGCGGATGCTCCGATGAGCCAGAACAGGGTCATGAATGGCGAGGAGAACCACAGGAGGGGGATGCCGATCACGAAGAGCCCTGTGTAGAGGGTCTTTTGGGTGACGACTTGCCCATAGACTTCCTCTAAAGTCCCATGTCAGCACCAAACAAAGGGAGAAGATAGAAGAGTCGTACCAAATCGGTTGATGACAGCAAAGCCTCCAAAGAGGAAGATGAGAGACAAGAGAAGTAGAGGACTTGCAATACTAGGTGAGGGGACCACGTCAGCTGAGGGTTCAGGGTCGGGCTCATGGGTCGGGACCGCACGTACATGCAATATACTGCCAAAGCAGCTACGATGAGAGTATAGTTCCCCGAGAAATACCGAGTGTTGTATGTGAGTCGCTACGAGTTCGGTTCGGTCTCAGCATCGTCCGCAGGGTAGGACAACACAAACGCACCGATATTGCCGTGTTAAAATCTGCAGGTCTTGAAATACGGTGGATATCAAAGAACTCGGCAGGAGTTCTGAGGGTGCTCAAGCGGGTTTCCTGAATGAAGTTATTGAGCCGTCAGAAGCCTTTTCCTTTCATGCGACTAGTACGCACCCGGAAAGATTTGAGGGCATCAGTGACACGAATAACGGCTTCCATGACTGCTTAGTAGTCTGAGTTGGTGGTTATGGACGAAAGAATGGTTTGCGGTTGGTCTGTGGGCACAGTACTGGTCCGGAGGTTTTTTCTGCTGCGCTGCTGCTGCGTTTCTCCGCTTCGCTTGTCGGCTTTGATGACCAAACAGTGTGAACACGTCTTTGTTGTCAGCGCCAAATTACCGGGCGCTTATCCGAGACCTCATAAACACCGTTCATCACTGTCTACAACGTCAGACTAGCGCTTGGGCTTGTACTAGACCACCAATACATTATCCAGCCTTGCTATTCCCTATCGACTACACCATGATCAGACGCACGCCTACTATGATTCCAATGTCAGACGCCGACGTCCAAGAAATCCGAGACCTCGTCGTAGACCAAAAGTCTCGCTTCGAAGCCAAACAAAAGACCCTCCTCGCGATGAAAAAAGTAGCTGAGCATCCAATCCAGCCAAACGACCCGGAGACTTTACCGTGGTTCCAGCTATTGGTAGCTGAGAGGAATAGACGGCTCGGGATACCTGCACCGAGCACAGGTATCCACGGTCCGAGCACAGGTATTCCTGGTCCGAGTACATCAGGTCTGCCTCAAACACTACCAGCCCGAAGACTGCCTAAACTGATAGCCTCATAGGTTCCAGTTGATGCACATGTGAGGTAAAATACAGATGAAGCGGTGCTACTTAGTCGCAGAAACCAAATGTACGAAATAACAGGACACATCACGCCACAGATCGCAAAGGATCGCACGAATCGGCTTGTCAGGACCCATTTTCAAACACATTCCTGAATCCTGTACATCACGCTATCGTCAGCCCCTTATCAGAGACATCAGATGTCATCCAAAAGCTTACCATCCAGGTCTCCCCTATCACATAACGCTGCGAGGTCAGACCTCTGTAAGTGCAAACATGTCGTCTTGAGGCTATCCCATAGCGTGGAGTTAGTCACGCCACGCTTATCGTTCATGCCACTATCGTCCGCCACACCGTCACTATCTTGCAGAACTAACGCATCGAGAATGTGTGACTGCGCTTCCTCATACCGCTGTCAAAACCAACGTCAACAACAGCACAGCATCACAACTTCTCGGAATAAGAAAGACCCACCCGAAGATTAATGCACGATATACCCAGGTTGAACCTACCACATAACGCGTTTCACTCAGTTAGAACCCACAACAACCAACTATGAGGAAAGGGTCACGATACCTTGCTCGTATATATGCAGGGTTTAGATCCAGTGCCCGATAATAGAACTGAAGTGCTTCCTCGGCCTGCCCATTGTTTGCCATCGTGGCACCCACTCTGTTGTACAGAAGCCAGTCCTGGTAATAATTTTCGTCAGTCTCGCGCCCATGAACTCAAATATGAAACACACTCACATCCGGGCGGACCGCCAACGCCGTCAGGAAACAATCTTGCGCCTTGGCATATTCCTATTGTAAGTAATTTGCAGGGTAATCAACCCATGACTCTCGGAACAACGATTGAGTCGTAAGCACGTACATCTGTCGTGTTTAGCAGCACAGCAAGCGCCACTTGCACATCTGCATCCACACCTCCCACCTCATCAGCGCTCCGTGCCATACTGATAAGACACTCTATCAATGACTCAAAATTGCCAGGAGAGGATACGTCAGCCGTTGTCAAAGCGGTGGCGCTCTGTACGATATGCTTGTACTTGGGATTGCGGAGCGCCCATTCTTTGATCGTGTTGTAAACGCCCATACGGTTGCTATCGTTGGTGTAAGATACGGAGAGGGCAAGCCATGCCCCCAGGTGCGTCGGATCCAGTTCAACAGAACGTTCTAGGGCCTGGACAGCCTTCTCTTCACGTTCATTTTCTTGTTGTTTGACGCCAAGCTCATACCATGCTGCTGCGTTGTGCACATCGCGCTGGACAGCCGCCTCTAGTTCGAGCACGCTCTGTTTCAGATGAAGCGTAGTCAGCAAACATATGAATTAGACCAAAAAAACGACTTGCGACTGACATCATAGGCACGTTGAACCTCACTTACGTGCATTCCGTGGTGACGCGTCCTCGACGAGTCGCCCAGGAGATAAGGATTGTTCTCCTGAAATTGGTAATTTGTCAAGGCTTTAATTCCCGTGGAAGTAGCTTCAAAGGCATCCCAATCTTGTTGGAGTTCATGCCATGAACCTTGCTCGCCCGCGGATTTAGTGTGGGGCACAGGTCCTGTATAATGAGCATCCCAGTACTTCGAGAACTCTTCGTTTTCTTGTTGAAAATAAGCATCATTGGCGTTATTGATGTTGTGTTGATGGCGATACGCTTCATTTAATTCGACAGAACCCTGGTAGCCCTGGATGGAACTCGCTGGGACTGAGTGGACCCGGACAGGCGCCTGGACTTCTCGCACAGGAATGTCGAGTGCACGCCCCTTTCCCTTGACGTCTATATGAGCAGCAGCGCTGCTTTCGCTCGGAACGATCTTGTCTTCTTCAACGATGACTTCGCCATCCCGGAACTGACGCATGAGGCTCATAAATTGGCTCTGGTGAAATTTGGGATTCTGCTCGCCCTGGACGGCATCGATGACGCGTGCTGCTAATTGTGCCATATCATCTGTTGGCGCAGGCTTCGATGCAGAATGAACAGCAGGCTCTGCTACTGGAATGACCTGCGCATTCAACATCGTTTCTTGAGACTGAAACTCTCTATCCCATGACATCTCTTCATACGATTCATGAGCGGTTGATCATATTCGATCAAACTATAAAACGCACGATCAGTCTGCAAAGCAGATCTTTGGATCGGCATCGGCACTGCGGCCATCATGCCAGACATCGGACTCATTCTATATCCCGCATGCGAGGCATTCCAGGGCATACTACCTAACACTTGAACTCCGCATATATTCACTGTACCTGCCACAAACACACGCACCTTGCAATCCCGGACTCATAGGCGCAGAAATAGGACTCTGCATTCGATCTTGCTGAGCCTCGCCATGCGTGATCGCAGATGCAGGCGTTTGCACCTGCTGCACCAGAAAATCGCTCGCCCAGCCCGAGGAGAATGGGTTCTGGGTCATCGGTGCTTGTACGGATGCTTGGACTTGCGGAAGAGCATCGTGCAATCCAGCCAGATTGAATGGCTGAGGGACTACGAGCTGTGTCGGGGGCGCAGGCGTTGAATTAAAGAAACGTTCTGCATGCTGCTGCAGCTCGGGTGAAGTAGCTTGCTGGGTGCGGAACACCTGCGCGTGGGATTGTCATCGCGTTCATTTGATGGGATATTTTATTCTTACCTCTCGAGATGAGGCTGCACGCGTGCCACCGATGAAGTCCTGCGCAGTGGGGTAGTATTGTTAATGACCCTAGGGTTTCCCGTAACCCCGCACGCACCTGCTGCACTCCGCGGTCTTGGTCGAATCTTTTGGATAGGCTCTGGAGCGGGTTAGATGGCCCGCAGTCGGATCCACCGACGAGCATTGCAAGCGACATCGTGCACTGATGATGAGAGAGGAAGAGAAGCGTTGGATGAGTATGCACTTGATCTATTCCCTGTAATAGCCGAGGAGAACATATTTCTCACGTGTTTCTACAAGTTCCCACGGATCGTGGCAGTATAAAAATCATGGGGTAACATTAAGAGCGAAGTATATTAACCTGTAAACCCACTAATGGGGAAAAGACTTGGGATCGATACAAGAGTGTATACATCAGTGGGAATGAATGATGAGCCTATAGCTCAGGTAATCTTACATCCTGAGTGTAAAGAGTAATCATGAAGACATGAAGAGAAATATCTAAAAGCGTTCTGGGAGTCCAACTGTCCATGCGTGTCAACCACTGGAGTCGATTAACTGGCAGTGCTTGAACTAGGCCCAGGTTGGTTGCCGGGAGGGTGGTCAGGTAGTGGAGGACCCTGAGATTGTGTGATCGCTTGGGCATGTGCTGCAGCCTGCTGCTGAGCTTCTACAATCTGTCTGCATTCAGAACCACCCTCGGAACGAACTAGACCGCGGAACAGTAAGTATTTAGCTGTCGAGAACACCTGGAATAGCTACTTACGATGTCGCTGGAAGGAATCAAAGGAGGATCGACGTTAGCGTATGTGTGTTATTAACGATATAGAGAAGTTACGTTTAGGGCATCCAGGCGACTGAAAGTCTTTTTACAGCCCTGGCAGATGTTGGATTGGGAGCGCGTGGCGTGGAGTGCTTGATGTCGCCTGTGCAGATCATGACGTGAGCATGTCATAGGTGAGTCAATAATGAAGAGAGGATCGGTGACGCGATAAGGAACAACGGTCGGCCGAAGCCAAATATATGATGGAGAAGTAGAAGAGTATTATGAGGAAGGAGCAAAACTTACTTGCAGTCATGCTGTCTTGCAAAGCCTTTCTTGCAATCGGGATACTCACACACATATGGGCGTTCTTCGGTGTGAGATCGAAGATGACCTGGCGGAGGATGGTGAATTACAAAATACAGATACATGGTGTAATTGCACACCTCTGAGATTGAATCGACGCGTAAATGTGCTTCCACAACCGGGGACTGGACACGCGAAATGGGCCTCATTTCTCCGCCTGCTTGCACTGGCAGCCTGTGTTGCGGATGTGGTGACCTGCTTCTTCTCTACTTGGAGAATAGGGGGCAGACGAGTTATTGCGGTAGGGGAAGTGTAATGGGCTGAAGCAGACGCCTCTCCTGCTCCGGATGCGAGGACCTGGGCGTGAGTGTATAGCTCTGCTGAGGTTGGAGTGTAGTATGCCTCCTGCTTTAACTCCGGTGGTCCTTGAATTGGGGGAATGTTTGGTTGCGGATAGGGAGATGGGTGTGAAGTATGTCTGAATGGAGAATTACTCTGACTCCTCCTGTACGCGTGAGCTGGAGGATAATGTGATGGTTGGTCTGGAGTGTCATTTGGACCTGCACCTGGAGGAAAAGATTGCTGTGCGGACATGTTTGGGGGTGAAGCGGAAACAAATTGATGACTGTTATAGGCGTGAAATTGTTGTTGGGTTGTGGGAGACGACCAGTGAACCCGAGTCGAATCCAGGTTCATGATTGATGGATGGATACGCCCTTTTTATTATTTAGGCGAGGGAATAGAGAGCTTCTTTGATTTGAGGATGTAAGATCAACGGAAGTTCTTAACAGAAGCGGATGCTGAGACTTTTCAGGACAGCGGGTGGGGAGCGGATGACTGGATCTGGAGCGCTCTCTCCTGGCGCCTTTTGAAGGGACAGAAAAAGATGCACAGCCTCCCCAGGCTTGTTATTGTCCTAAAAATTGAATCTACAACTTTTTAGAGATTAGAAACTAAATTTTGAAAAAGCCAGTGCAGCAGACCTTCTAAACGAGCATGCAGAGCATGCGATGTCGGGATTGACAATGATCTTATTCGCCGTTCAGATCCAAGAGTGGCTGTGTCTCAATTTAGACTGCAGAGCCGCAGCACAGCAATGCTATACACTCCCGTGATTTCTCACGATACGCCGGTTTCCGGTCGCGGTTTGTCCCCCAACCGCCGGTTTGCATTTCTCCCGGTGAGTTTCTCTCTAAACCTTGTCCTATTCCGCTTTCGTCATCCACTCCGATCCTCACCTAATCCGTAGCTCAGAACACTGCACTTATGTAACGTTGCTTCCCATGTAGGTCTCCCACTCCATGTCATAATTAGAATAAACTTGGTCTCCCATATACTATGTACACACAGCAGGGGAACGAGTCCTACGAGCTACCTTGTCCTTCAAATATATGTGCATCCAATAACCTCCTCCGCCTCAACAACTCACTCTCCGTGATCCGTTGTCCTATCTTTCCGTTCCCTCCACGAGGTGTACTGCTCTGAGGCGTACTCGTCGCTGTTTCGTCTCCACGACGCAACTGCCCCGACTTCTGCGCTTGCAACACTGACTCAGCAAGCTCCCCAGAACCCCTACGCGAGTTCATCGGAGGTGTAGAACCCACAGAGCTCCCCTGCGTCATAGTAAGCCGCTTCCGAGCCACAAACGTGATACCCGAGTCGTCCGTCTCCGTTTCAGATGTAAACGGGCTGGGGCTACCGTCCGCGTGTTCGTGCCCATTAACCCGTTTCGGAGCAAGAGACGATGATTGCGGCGAATTCCTCCGTGACCGGATCTTCTTTGTTCCAGGTGTCTCGACAAGTTTCACCTCGACCCTGCCGCTACTGTGCTCTTTACCGCTGTACCTCACAAACGCGTCCTCCATCCAGTCCGCCAAATCCTCCACCACAGCCCGTGCCTCGCTCATCAGGGACATCATCTGAAGGTACCCGTGGCTCCAATCAGAGAACAGCACCATCTGTACCCAGTCGTCCTCCGTCTCTTTCGCAAGTTGGTCCCTCTCTCTCCTTAACTTCTCCAGCCCTCGTCATTCTCGAGGTGCGCAGTGCTCATTTGGAGTATTTCCCCAAAACGGGCACTCTTCCCAGAAAGTGCAAGCTCCAGTTCAATCTTACGCGCACGTTTGGCCTCGCGCACACGCCCCGCAAAAATTACGGTATCGTCCACGAACGGGTCCTTTTCACCACATTGCATCAGAAGCGGGGGGAACTGCGCTAGAAGTTTCGCGGGTGTGAGGATGGGCGATATAAAGTAATCAGTGGCAAAATCCGGGTTATGGTGAGGTCCAATATAGAGGATGGCCATCGCGCGCATCTGTGGAGTTAAATAAATACCGAATGGGGTTGGAGAACTGATCCAAGGTACGTACCATACTGGGAGGTATGATCCTGTCCTGGAAATACCCTGTGCGGCTAGTCATTGTCAATCGGGTGCCAATCGGTTCGCGCTTCTTGTCTTCGCCTTTGGTTGACGACGCTTTACTGTCAGCCTCTGCTACAGCTGCCGAGAGTTGTTCCTGCTGTTCCTCCAGCGTCTGATGCAAGTGTGCACCATCGCAGCTGCCGACACGTTCAGGATACACATAACGCACACGATCCTCCAGTGGCCGGTCCTCCTCTCTCATAGGCTGGTCCTCGTCGCTTTCGGAACCCGCCCAAAAACCACTGTCGTCGTGTCGCGCTGGGCCGGTTCGTGCGCTATCTCTCCCAGCGCGCGTTCCAAACGATACCACGGAGCTCTTTTTCTTCATTCCCAAGGTGGAGTGGTGCCGAGGTGGCACAGGCTTCGACCTGACAGCGTCAGCGTCTACCCCTGTAAAATCCAAGAGCGCATCTTTCCAGCTCTTGCGTCTATGTAATTTCCGCCGCCCAGACCCAGGTTTGCGGTCTCCCACCATGCTCAGGGGGCTGACATGTTGCAGGTGGTCTTTCTGCGATGCTAACTCGTGTATCCCAGGAAGATTACCCGAGGACTGCTCCGAGCGCAGGACCTGAAGGTTTTCAGGGGACATCCACGAGGTAAAATTGAAGTCTAACGCGGCATAGCTCAGGACAAGTGCGACAGGTGCGGGAAGAGGAAATGTGGAAGAGGGCAGCGCGGCATTGTGTTGTAAAATCTTGGTCATCACGCCCACCACAAGCGTTGCACCGCTAAATGACCGTTAATGAACGACATGAAACCACACACGAATGGACGTACGCAGAGTCTCCCGTCACTATGATGTTCAGCTTCCTACCAGACATGCCAATGCACCGTCCAGCAGAAATCGAAATGGCCCGATAGACATCGAAGCATTCATCAATCGCGAAAGGGTATGGATCTAGTACGTTAGTTAGTAAGATGAGGACAGGCACATTACGTTGATATTACATTCTGGTGCCTTGCCGTACTCGACGGAGAGTACTGGTTTGCCTGTGCGTAGCGCCCAGGAGCGCAGGCGCTCATCATGATGTTCCGGGGTCATGGCGACGAATCCGCCGCCAGGAAAATCAAGTATGAGATCCGTCGCTTGCTGAAGCTGGGGTGCAGGTGGCGCAAAATACACGTGCAACTTTAAAGGACGGTCATATGTGGATGTAGGAGGCCTCGGGAGTAGAAATTTCTTGCAAAGCGACATTCGCGGCGTCGACGCAATTAAACGGAGCTACAAACGTTTTTAATACAAGGCTCAAAGCAATGCGAGGATGTCTTACATATGGGTTGGTAGTCTTCTCCCAGGTAGTTCTGAGCATCTCGACCGTCGGAACGGCTCTGAACCTACGGATCTACAGACATACTCTGTGAATAGTATTGATATTAGTGGCGTGCACGAGAAGTACCTTTTCGTCAGCTTCATTCGCGTAGATGATATAATAGACGGAGAATAAGATAGAGCAAAAATCTTTAAGCCATTTAGGGCGTATGGAAATAGCAGTAGCAAATCCAGCATCAAGGCCAATCGCAATCCATGTAGCACGGTAGTATGAGGGCGAGTACTACATTCCAGTTGTTATGAGATTGTCAAACGTCAACAAAGGGCAGGGACTCACCAAACGAGCCAGAGGTTCCGGTGCTGCGGGATGATAAGCGCGGGTGAGATAAATTCGATTGCTGATAGCGGCCCATGAACTTACCTCCGAAACCAGTAATCTTGTCCAAATTTCGAGCGGCATACACCGCAGTCAATGTGCTAACGATGATCTGCCAAGGTGAGAAGCGTTCTAGAGGCAATATGAAATTGGAGGCTATACGCTTGTATATACCACACTTACGCAAACGCCTATTGGCTCTTCTGAGCCATAGAAACCGTGGAGCATTTGGGCTACCTTGCACCAACCTCCAAATCCAGAAGATGATGACGAGAAAGACCTTGTATTCACCGATAAGCAAAGGAATGCGCTAGGTTACGGTTGTAGCTACCTGAGTGCGTTTCCAAGAAGGACTCGGTCTGCCTAGAAGATAGTCAATCATGATGAGTTGCGAGTAAGGAGGGGTGGGACAAGCATGGACTACCCGAAAACCCCCTTTTACATGTGATTCCTAATTACAGTACTTGCCTTATTTGGTGTACAACCATTTGCACTGTCATGGCTAATATTAGTCATGTTCGTAATCACGTGGTCATCATTCTCTTGGTACTGCACTACAATGTCATTGAGAACGTGCGGTGGCCACACTCACGTCCTCTGAGTCTCTTTGTCGACTTCCGCCTCACCCTAACTCATCCTATACACGTCATTATTGAGCGCCACAGTCGTTACTATTTATGCCGAATACCTCTTCCATTAGAATTGGGCTTCGCAGTGTTCGCCCCAGTCGAATTTCTAAACCAGCTTTCGTCATCCAAGTTCTATAAAAATGCTTTAAAAGGTGTCATGGGTGATCCCAGTCCGACCACGATGTTCAGGCAAAGGGTCGAGCGTCGAAATCATAAACCGGCACGCGGGACGTTAGTAACGCGTCACTGAGCTTTATTTACTCATGATACAAGTAAAAAATAATTTTCACTGACCAACAACTGCTGAGTATACCAGCGGACACTTGGAAACAGAGTTTAGACTGGTTTACGGTACTCCCAATTTTTTAATATTCACTCGTGCCTTTCGGGGTTTGACTTTAAAAATATTGACCGTAATACCGAACTTAGGAGTATATCAGAAACAATAAACACTAGCTATCTTTTTAGTTGAAGTTCTGTGAGCACATGTACATTTTACTTCTAGTTGAAAAACACGGCATCCCACGAGATCATACAACTCCACTTAGATCAAAACTAGTCTCACCCTCCTTCCTAGTTGCGACGCCCTTCTCTGTAACAATCGCAGTAATTAATTCAGCTGGGGTAACATCAAAGCTTGGGTTGTATATCCCCTCGAGGCCACTCGGGGTGATCATGACAGTCTCCTGCCTGACCTTTCCTTCGACATCGAATTCAAAGGGATGAACAGCCCCGCGCACAAGGCAAGCTTCGAGCGGCTTGCGGTGCTCGATCGGGATGCTTGAGCCGTCCGGGGTATCGAGATCGACAGTGCTAATTGGGGCAACGACAATGAATGGGATCTTGTGCCGTGCCGCAAGTACGGCTGCATTGTAAGTCCCGATCTGCGGAATAAAAATAACCTTTGACAACTCTGAATTTGGCTAACGAGTATAACGTACTTTATTCGCGGTGTCACCATTCCTCGCTATCCGGTCGGCACCAACCGCTGCAGGAAAGGGAAAGATCAAGGGATCGGAAAGACTATTAACTCCAGACAGTTCTTACCGACAGCATGAATTTTATGGTGCTGGAATAAAGAACCAACCATTGTGTCACAGATCATTACTGAGGAGATCTGCATTGTCTTGAGCTCTAGTGCTGTGAGGCTGTGAAGTGCAAGTTCAGCGAAAGCTGTTAACGATCTACGATAACCGAACGATGGCTCACCGGGAGCCTTGGTGGTATGGTGCGGTTTGGGTATAGTATGCTTTGCCTAGCTTCTTTTGCTCATGAAGATGGGTAATCAACCCGAGTGCTGTACCATAGCCCTGTGACACATTTATCGGTGTTAAAAATGGATAAATTAACTAAGAGATGCCATACCGATGTCGCAAGGGATCCTGTGTTGCACACGGTTAGGACATTAAGTTCTTGGCCACTGCCCCCAGATCCCCTGTCAAGTTCTGCGAGCCATTCACCGCCATGCTCTGCCATTTTTTTATTACGGTCGAAATCTTCATCTGCTATAAGTTTCCCTTCGCTGATCAAGTCTGCCGCGATCAGTCCAACGGACTTTCCAGCATTTATGGAAGACTGAAGGACCGCTTTCAGGCGGCGAATTGCTGCACCTAAGTTAACGGCTGTCGGACGTGCGCCGGAGAGATAGTCGAGTTTATGGATCACTTGAGCGGAAAGTGATTCGGGTGACAGGAGGAAGGCTGGTGGTTGAGCACTATCGAGACCGTTTTGAATGTAAGCAGCAAAAGCTAGTGATGCCAACGAGGCAATGGCCGGAGCTCCACGAATCTATTGTTCATCAGATGACTGCAAAGTAAATATACGGTATTTCTTCTTTCTGACCTTCATGTCCTTAATAGCATCATAGGCTTGTTCGATGGAGGTGATTTCCACGTACTTTGTCGTGTGTGGCAAGAGCAATTGATCAATGATCTCGATCTTCCCATTCGATGTCCTGATAGACGTTAGCATATGCATGACTGCGGCTTTTCTAAGTTTCCCCTAAGACAAGCTTGGGTAGTATTGATTAGAAGGAAAGCAATCGTTCCATAAGTTTCGGCAGTACTAGTGCCAGTCACTTGCTATTTATATCCTGGCATGCGGCATGCAAAGAAATCCTCGGATATGATAGCACAGCCTCTTCTCAAAAAATAGAGTACAAGAGTAATTGTACATTAAGCACACGTTAGCGAAAGGGAAAAACTTGCGGTCCCATGTAGGCGAACGTAATGCAGCTGGATACTACACACCAATATGAATGAAAATGATACTCTGCTCGAGCGGCACTTGGTTCTTCACAGCACGAATGGCTGTATTGAGTGCCGAGGCGGCCATCGTACAATCCATGACACCATCCGTAAACATGTTCTCGTAGAAAGCTTGGACAATCTCGTTTGCAACATTGTCATCGACAACCGACAGAGTGCCAATGACGCTCTTGAACCCGGAAAACAGCAGACCAGCTGCGAGGTGCATGACTTCGTCGGGGGTCTGCTCATTGCCGACGGCGGTCTGACACGACGATAAGAATGCAAATTCTGCTTTGGGAAAATCGTTCTCTATGATATCAAGTAGCGTGACTGGTTTATCTTTCATGACGAAAAATGAATTGTAAGGCTGAGCACGGTCCTGCATGCTAGGACAAGCAAGGTGCACCCAGGTATTGTGTCGCAAAGCTTCAAGTACGCCTGATCGCGTGGCTTCGTCGCCACACAAGATGGTGGAATTTGCCTGCGATGGAACGAGTCTAAAAACAAGATCGAGCTCGGCTCTCGCACCCAGAAGAACTGTGCCGCGCCCTGCGGCCATCTGATCTTGTCCAATTGCAACAAAAGATGGAGCTACACGCGTCCTCATCGTCTGTCGAGCTCTGATTAAAGCCGAGAGCGTCGGAGTGTAAGAACAGATGTAGATATCCTCCAGACATGGTTCCAACCCAGAGCGATCTGCCTTCATCCGAAAGGGGTGAGCTGCATGGAGAGGGATGGATGTGAAGGCTGCGGAGGGACACAACCAGATTCGAGAGCGGGGCTGAATTTTCAAATCATGCTGGAGTACGTTGACAATGGGTAGCATGACCTTATCCCATACTTTCTGCAAGAGTGATCGCAACTCCATCCTCGGCTGTGTTGGGCGCATAACAATCGCCTGTTGTATCGCCTCCGCGAAGTCTTTCTTGAGATCCTGGAGATCTGCGAGAGTGAGAGACAAGAGAACATGGTGGGGCTGCTCTGAATTGCGTGTGATGATGAGCGAGTGACACGAATATTCGCTAGCGATCAGGAGGATGATTGGACCATCCTGTGCCGCCAGCCGTGCGTCGTCGTAGGATGGTGGAAGGAGGAATCGCGAGAACCTATCAATCCCCCGAATCTGCGCTACTACAGCTTCCCATTGCTTCAAGAGCCTCCTGTAATGCTCCGCCACTGCGCTATCAGCGACAACGAAATCAGAACCATGCCCATAAGTGGCTACGGAGAGGTCTTCACTCAGAGCCGCAAACTGATCTGCGAGGAGTGGACGGGCTATGCGGAGCTGATCTGGAGCTGTGCGAAGGCGTGAAACTTGGGACCATAGTAATGCTCTCCCGCGTTCGAGGAGCTCGACAGCTGTTGCCAATTCCCCACGACGAATAGCGAAAGACGCTATGTTTGCTGAAAGAGCTGGGGCTAGCAACTGCGAGACAGCCTCGCGACGTGATATCATTGAAGATCTTGTCGAAAGGCGGATATCGAGTAAGTGAAGCAATGTTTGATAAGCATCCAATGCCGACCCGTGATTGTACTTCTCCGCATCTGTAATCCATTGAACCGGTTTCGCTATGCGCTGAGGAAAACTTTGCGTTCTGTGCTTCACGGCCAATTCATAGTTTTCGAATGCACGTGCAAGGTCATCAATGTCGCAGTGAACATCATAGCGAGCCATGTAAGCTTCCTGGAGTGACACATGGCAGAAGAAGCAATCCGGGTGACCGAAGACAATGAACGGAGGGCTTCTTGACAATGTTTGATCGCCTCTTCGATGTGCTCTCCATTCCGAGTATGCGTAAAGCGTTTCTGCAGCGCAGATGCTAAATTTAGTAAGGCTTGACAATGCAATTGGTGACCCGGGGGTCGCATCTCGAGTGCCTCTCGGTAAAAGCGGATGGCATCATCGAGAGCGCTTATGTCTCTTGATTTTTCAAAGTGTGTATATAGGGTAGCTGCGAGGTTATTTAAGGTGTGGTCGCACCCAGCATGCCCTCGGGGACGCAGGTCGAGTGCCTCTCCGTGGATGCGGAGGGCTTCTTCAAAGTCCGAGATGTTGCCGTGTTGATTGTAGCGGGCGTTCAATGCCTCGGCAAGGTTGTTGAGAGATGTCCAACGAGCTGGATCAAATGGAGGACACAGATTGAGTGCTGCGCGATAAAGTGATATGCTCTCATTAAGGTCGCTAGGATCGCCGTGGCGATCAAAGCGGAGCTGGAGTGCGTAGCATAATACACCGAGATAGAAGTCGCGTCCAGCATCAGCAGGACAAATAGTTAGTGCGTTGCGCGATAATCGAACAGCTTCATCGATATCAACAACGTCGCCGCTTTGGTGGAAGCGTCCACAGAGATCTGCAGCTAGAATGCTAAGTGACCATGCACGGCGTGGATGTCCTGGCGGACAAAGCTCAAGAATTTTCCACCGAAGCGATATGCTCTCGTCCATGGTGCTACATGGAAGTGCATTGTATTCCTCGATGACATATTGTACACCGTCGTCGTCCAGTACTACTCGATGAAGATAACTTCCCTCGACACAAAGTGGTAGCAGAGAGCTGTAAAGCTCTGCAGCCTCACGAATGTCGGCAAAATCATCTCGACTTAGGTGACGTTGGTGAAGAGCCTGGTAGAGGTTGAAGATCGATAACGGACGATCGGGGTGCCCTATGGGACGGAGTGCGAGCGCAGAGCGGAAGTGGGAAATGGCATGGTCGATATCAGTTCCGATGTTCTTGGTGGTGCCGAAGATAATGGCATGGGCTAAGTTGGTGAGTGCTGCAGCACGATCAGGATGGCCATTGGGACATTGTTCGAGCACTGCCTGAAAGTCTTGAATAGTACGATCGAGATCGTCCCGGTGATTCGTCTTCGAGTAGAGAGCGTACGCCTCGTGTGCTGCATCAGTGACACGACCAACCTCACTCTACAAACAAGAAGAGGTGAGGACAACTAGCCATCATTGCAAGGTTGACGATGTACCTCTTGGGCACTGTCCGCAGTGCTGCCAGTAAGATGCGGTGTCTCCATACGTTTCATTCTCAACAAAAGAGATGGGTGCTGATTATAAATGGCCGGGAATGAAACCTCTGGGCCGCCGTTAGAGGATGGCAACATCGCAGAGAATGAGCACTCACGGAACTGTTTGTCGTGCTTGAGTAACTCTTCTAGAGTAGTTTTAACCGTACCAACAAGCTGACCTCGACCGAGCGTTTGTCCAAACTCAAACGAGGCGTAAATTTCGAAATGAACTACTGTCGAGGTGCTGGAGGACTTCGGCGGGCACCAATGCATTATAAGGGTCTCGTTCCAAGCAACGCTGCAGTCTGCCATTGGAGCCGCGATAGTAGTGTTCCACTGGCCAGAGGAGGTGGAGACCAGTACATAAAGGCCAGCGGGAACGCGGTGAGATGGAGTGATGAGATTCGTGCCATTAAGGACTGCATACAAGTGGGAATGTGGTCGACGGGAAGGACGATAGAGTCATACGTACCTTCCAGCGCGAAAACATGTTTGTTATGATCCATGCTGAGCGGATTGAAGAGACAAGCAGCAGGTGAATGTTTTACGGAAGGGAGAAACGTTAGAAGTCAGACAGTACTGTCATTAAGGGGATGAAAAGCTTGAGGGTCGCATGAGCGCCGAGCCTGCATATAAAGCACATAGCAGTAGAGGCATGGCCTGGCGACGAGCCTGTCCAAAGGGGCCGGGGGTCCCACTGTAGGCCCTTTTTTGCCATGCTAGTGAGGAGCCGCAGTATCCGGCAACCTAATAAGTACCTCATGGTAGCAATTCGACCCTTCGCTTCGATATCGACGACCTCGTTGATGCATGATGCATGATGGCTCAGGAGAAGAAGGTGCGGCAGCTTCCGAGTCAGATGGGCCGAGCCGCGGCCGGCGTTCCTGTTATGCAGAGACCAAAAATGGGCCCGGGTTTATGTCTGATACCATTGATGCTGGAAGTTCTAGGATCCTGCTACGTTCTGATCCGGGAAAAGCTTCTGAATCAGAACCTCATTTCAAAGTTTGAGATGCGTTTACAGTTTATAACTCATTGAGGCTTCGAAATGGAGTTCTGAAACTCTGAGATACTGGCGTTAGGGTCGGACTCCATTATGATAGTCATATTCAAGATGAATGATAAGTAGTCTAGACAACAAGTAAAGAAAGCAATTGCGCAGCTTCAAAAATACGTGCCCTTGCAAATTGTCCTTGGCATACCTTACTTATCCTCTAAAATCAACCCCTTTCGTGGTTCACACACAACAAACGCACCTGCCAGCAACTTTAAACTTCGAAGGGCAGCCATCAGTCCTACGTACGGCCCGTACCGTAGGTGTATCGCCTACCGAGTCTCGACATTGAGGCTGCCGATTGTGACAACCAGGATCCAGGATGCCAACTACGCGTTCCCGAGGTGAGTGACGCGACGATAAACTCAAAGTTTACAATTCCACCTTTTGTCAGGGGCCTATTGTCATGTACCTATTCATCCTTAAATTTCTGCTACCATGCTCCTCCGTGTCTTCCACGGAGAGCGAAAGCCTGAAACATGCGAGTAACGCGGAGTAGATCTGGCTCTACATACTAGTAGGCCGAAACAAGCCAATAGCTATCCAAGGAAGAGTTTCGCGAAGACGGGCATTCAATCCCAGTGATAACGGCATCTAAATATCCAATATCCAATGCTTACGCGTCAAGCTCCCGACTCCCGCATAGAAGATCTGGTTGCAGAATTGACTGTGGTAGATTGTGGTGCATGAGAATACCAGACATGCCCAATTATTGGAGCAGGTTTGTTGTGCACAGAATGAAGGAATTTATAGATGACGGGCATTTATGAAGAGGGGCAGTACTTGATGATGAGGTACGCCGTGGCAGCGTGGTAAGTACGGCGCCAACAAGAACCCGGCGGATAAGCGCCTACATGAGATGGTTATAAATGTGGAAAATCTCAACTCTACTCACGATACATAACACTGAAGTACTGACGACGCAACCAAAATGTACGCTGCTCGTTAACTTGAAATGCTACTACTGACCATCTATCTCCCTGTCTAGACCAGCGCGACATGCCAGGAGTGCTTGATGTAGCAAAAAAAGTATATGTTGTTATGAGAGGGCACACGACGCGGCCGGTGGAGACAACACAACCGGCGGAGACAATACAACCGGCCCCAACGCGGACGATGCGAGTGCACACGCGCTCATTGACAGCAGTACACAAGGACCAAGTGTGTGCAGTTGCATTCTTCAAAGACGGTCGACGGGTCATAACTGGCTCAAGGGACTGCACTCTGCGAATTTGGGACGTGGAGACAGGAGAATTAGTGGGAGGGCCGTTCAAGGGACACAAAAAAACTGTTTTATCAGTCGCCGTATCTCCGGACGACAGGCGAATCGCGAGCGGTGGATATGATAATACCATCATCATCTGGGACGTCGAGAGCAAGCGAAAAGTTTTCCATCCGCTGGTGAAGCATACAGGCAGGGTGAACTCGGTGTGCTTCTCCCCCGATGGCAAGAGACTCGCAAGCGGCTCGAAGGATAAAACAGTTGTTATATGGAATGCAGAGACTGGTGCTGTCCTCTCAACACTTGCTGCCCTCTCAACACTCGAGGGTCATGGTTATGAGTTGTACAGTGTTGCATTCAGCCCAGATGGGCTAAAATTAGCATCTGGATCATGTGACCATACCATCCCGGTTTGGCACATCGATGACGCCAAGCTTGTTCTCGAGATCGTCAACGGTCATGAAGATTATGTTTCAAGCGTTGTGTGGTCGCCTGACGGCCAGCAACTTGTTTCCACATCATGGAACGAAGTCCAGTTCTGGGACTTGTCAGATGGGTACCAGATCGGTGCATCTTGCACCGGTCACACTTCCTACATCAACTCACTCGTCATCTCTTCTGATGGCTCCTTCATTGCCACCGCCTCGGATGACAAGACTGTGCGGTTGTGGAGCACAAAGTCACACCAGCAGATAGGACAGCCACTCGAGCATACTGCACGGGTTGACTGCATTGCCATTTCTCCCGACGGAAAACTACTCGTGAGTGGAGACTATGACGGGACGGTCTGGCTCTGGTCCATCGAGAACACACTCTCGGAAGCAATCAAGTTGTGTTCCTCATCTGACTCCTACTTCGCGCATCGCAGTCAGGGGAAATTAGACCAAAAGCTCTATACAGAGGCCCTTTTGGACGCCGAGAAGGTGCGGACAATATCTGTCATTGTTATTATTTTAACAATTGTGATGATATTCGTAGGTCATTGAGCTCAACCCTTCGTCTCACCTTGGATACGAACTGAAACATGCAGCGCTTCATGGAGTACAGGGCTATGACGATGCATTCGAGGCCTTCAAAATCATGCTCTCCAAGTTGGATAATGATCCTGACGCACAGATGCAAGGTAAGCCCAACATAGCTTAAGCGTCACCGTGAAGATGATTAATTCGTTCTCCAGAGCAACGTCGGAAATATATCAGCGCATCTGAAGTACTGGAAGCTGCTGTTCGACTAGCGATTCACGCCCGTATGGAAAACGCCCCACTTCGTCTAATCAACACCTCTACTGGGCGTTTATGCAATCGGGGCGCACAGATCAACGCTTTCCTCGAGAGCACTGGGTACAAGGAGCTTTTGTCTTCATCTGTATTGCATGGGCCCCTCCAAACGGAGCGCATTAAAGAAGCGGTCGCGAAGTACTTCAGTTGGGTCATGTTATCCCACACGTGGGAAAGGAAGGAGCCACTACTGCACGACGTCCTGGACAAGGTCATTTACAACTTGGATCCTATCGGCACCGTAGCGAAATTGCAGAAGTTCTGCAAAGTCGCTCGCGATGCGGGGCATCGCTGGGCGTGGGTCGATACATGCTGCATCGACCAGAACAACAATGTTGAGCTACAGGAATCAGTCAATTCCATGTTCATCTGGTATCGCTACTCGTCGCTCACCATCGTCTACCTTTCGGATGTTCCGCCTTCATCAAAGTCTGGCGCACTCGCAAACAGTGTTTGGAACACACGAGGATGGACAGTTCAGGAGTTCCTGGCTCCTAACATTGTTCTCTTCTACCAAGCAGATTGGACCTTATATCTCGACGTCCACTCACGCAACCACAAGAAGTCTGTCAATATCATGCAGGAGTTGGAAGACGCAACAGGCATAAATACCCGGTCGCTCATCGCCTTCCGCCCGGGGATGAGAGGTGCACGAGAGAAGCTTCAATGGGCATCAACCCGTGTCACTACGTTGCAGGAAGACATCGCGTACTCATTGTTTGGCATCTTCGGTGTCCACCTTCCTGTAATCTACGGGGAGAAGAGACAGAACGCACTTGGACGTCTCTTACAGGAGATTATAGCTCATTCGGGCGACATCACAGCCCTGGACTGGGTGGGACAATCATCCACCTTCAATAGTTGTCTGCCAGCCGATATTTCCTCATACAAGGCTCTGCCATGCACATTTCCATCTCTATCTGAAGAGAAGATGCAGAAATCGGCCGCTGTGCTGCGAAATATCGTGGCTGTGGAGTCCACTTTAAAACTGTATACCCTCCTTGAGAATCTCAGCATTCCTCGTTTCGCGAACGCCAGGCTGCAATTGCCTTGCCTTGTGTTTCCTCTTACAGAAGTCAGGCGGAAGTCTGGTCAAGACAGGGACAAATGTTTCGCTTATAACGTCAAGGCAGACGGCCTACAAGACCTGCTTGTCACAACGAAAGACAAGATAGTTCAATTCTCGCCTGCAAGGCCTACTCGGCAGACATTCTTGCTCATCCGTCCGTGGAATCGTTATGATCTTGAGCTGCCTGACTTTGCAGACGAGTCGCAGAGCGTGGGCGATTGGTCCGAGACTGGGTCCCCGCCAAATGATCTGCTTTGCTGGTCTCCTGGAAATGATGAGATGGTTACCCGAGGGTTGAGGTTGCTCGTTCGCATCGGACAGCCTTTTGGTGCACTTTTGCTAGCGCAGCAGCGTGGTGGGGAGTACAAGAGGATCGCGTCGGATCAGGATATCATTGCACGAGTCAGAGACATGGCTTCTGTTGATGACATGATGGACGTCAGGACGCTGGAGATATTGTAGCTCGGAACAACGGGTATTTCTGACGCATTTTCACTCACCCCGACAGCACCTCCATAGAACAGTACTCCTAGCACTTTATATCGTATCAAATCTTGTCATATCCTGAGTAATACTGTCTCACGTAGAACACGGTAGTCTCGAAACCAGAAGAGAAAACTAGTCCCCGACTCCCGCGTCAGTGGGGGAGGGCTTTATCGACAGACATAAGACTTAACTCAAGACTGCCAACTGCTCGCAATCAAATGAATCGAAGAAAAGAAAAATGGTATGGTCTCCCAAGTATTTACAACAAACAAGGAGAAGAAAAGATAGTAGCACTCGATCAAAATCCGAATTCCACCCTAGCACATCCACTCACTTCCTTACTCGCCCCCTGATCGTCATCCTACGCTGCATAATAGGAATCCCAGACGGCTTCTCAGGACTCGCATTCTCGCTCTCATCACGAGAACGCAAGGTCCGGAGCTTTCGTACGAAACTCTCAGGGCTCGGCGACAACCGCCTTATGATCCCCCCAGGTTTGTGTGCGGAAACTTTGAAGGCATCAGGACTATGGAGGTGTCTCCATACGGGCAGCTTGCTCCCACTAGATGAGGGTGTACTGCTTCCCGTAGGTGGCGTCTTGCTCGGCGTGGTAGGTCCTGTTGTGGGCGTCTGAGTAGACATGAACAGCGAGTCCTTGCTTTCCCCGTTAATGCCGAAGAGTCCAGGGGATGTCGCGGTGGGAGAAGCAGTAGTGTTGAGTACCGCAAGTGAGCCAGTGGAGTTCGTCAGTCCCAAAGAATCCGCAGAGTCAAGGATAGCAAGGGATCCGGTCGAATACTCGTTGATGTGCTCCAAGAAGCGCGAGTTCCTCCTGGCGCCTACAGGTGTATTGGAGCATTTGTACCTGTCTGAGTCCGTCTGAGTGCTGCCGGTGCTATAAAGCAGACTATGGAATGCGGAATTGTCGAACGACGTCTTGGAGCTAAGGCCACAA
The DNA here is from genome assembly GCA_016628065.1 of Suillus lakei. NCBI lineage: Eukaryota > Fungi > Basidiomycota > Agaricomycetes > Boletales > Suillaceae > Suillus > Suillus lakei. The sequence continues at coordinate 294,675 of JABBWA010000019.1, read as the reverse complement.
GCGGATATAGGTATGCCAAGCGAAGCGCTAAGAGAGGGGAAGGCGGGTGTGGAACCGGAGAGGCGGGACGGAATGCTGGACCCCGACACGGCGGAGGAGTTACGGCGGTGTCCACTTCCAAGGGCGACGCGGTTCAAATTCTGCGCCGCCATAATTATTATCTTTCTGAATGTAGAATGTTTTTGTTTGACATACCTGAATGAGGTCCTGGCTGAGAGTTACCGTTGGGCGTGCATTCTGGTCGTCAGATTCATCCTGCTCTGAATCCCCTGGTTCGGTCTCAGCTTCTGGAGGACCGTCCGATGATAGCGAGACGTTGAGATCGATGTCACCCAAAACCACAGGTGTCGAGCGCCGGCGTAGCTCAGATATCGAAAAACGCGCTCTCGAAGGTGGAGTATGTTGCAACTGTACAGTCGACCCAGACGCAGAACTCGCCGCGGATCCAACGTCAGAGGCTGAACCAGGGAGAACCAAACCACCTTGCATAGAGGGCCCGCCAAATAAATATCTAGTAGAGCCTGCATTTGCCTCCCGTCTACGAGCGATGAGCGTGTTGACAGCGTGTTGACGGGCAGCACTGAGAGGCTCGCGTACGGAGGATATATCGGACGAGGACGGGGTGACGGTGTCTGTGTAGCGGTCATCTTCCTGAGCGAGGCGTTTCCAGAACTTGGAGACCTTCTTTTGCGCACGGATTTTGCGCCGCACGCTGAGAGTCATGTGCAGCGCAGATTGATACTGTTCTGGGACAGGGTGACCAATGACTGCGGGCTTCAAGCTTGAGAGTAGCGCGTCTGGGTCGTGAACAGCGTCACCTATGGCGTCGACCAATATATGGTCTGCGGTACCGAGATCAGAATCCAGTGCATCAGAGATCCGCTGGACGGTGAAGTACGGAATGCCAATGTCGACGAGAAGGCCAGCGAGGCGCTGAAATCGTGATTCAAGCTTCTGGATGTGGTCCATGCCACGCGCAAGCTGGTGCTGGAAGCGGGCAAGTTTGGTCATCTCAGTATAGAGCTCGTTGCGGGTCCGCGAAAGATCGTTGGTGACATCAGCGAGGTCGGCTGCGAGTTCGACGTTGGTCTGACGGAGGCGAACAACATCGCTTTCGGGCTGGTGAATGCGGTTATCAGCGTACATGTCCAAAGGATGAGTCGGCCTGGGTTGATAAAGCTGAGCGGGATCGAATGAAGGTAGGGAAGCCTCAAGGGATACAAACACCGGGGCCGCTGAACCGTTGATTAGGCTAGATGATGTAGGCCTGACGCATTGGATCTGTCGGAAATCCATTGAGCAAGATGACCCAGTCGACGATGGTGGAGAGGAAACCATGTGGGACATGTCGCCTTCAGACCTTGTACGACGATGCAGCAGCCGAAACGATTTAAAGAACCGCATCCTGGTGGTTGCCTGGTGGTAGAAAGTGTAGAACAACAACTAGAACTATGTCATAAGTACAGTACTAGGACGCGGCTGACACAAAACAAGGAGCCGCCTATAAATCATCCAAATATGGCCTGGGTACTGGCTGGTCAATACCATGTAGTCAATCGCCAACCATATACGACGCACCGACTACTCCGAGGCCTAGCTTGTCTTCAAGCTCCAGGTTAATGTCTAACGCAAAAAAAACGAGTGATGCAAACAGTGCAAGGGCTAAATGAGAGACTTCCATGATGCTGAAATGATCCTCCGGACTTGCTACATTAATAGCGGTATAGTATGATATAAGGAAGATGTATGACAAAAACGAGTGCGAAACTAACGCAAAAGATCACTAGGTGTATATATTTTGAGGGAGTTAATTTCCCAATAGGCTTCGGTGAACTCATGTGGATTGTTGTCAACAACTGCGGGAGTCATGCATCAGGATTGCAAGCGATGAAATGAACGAGGTAGGCTTACAGCTCTTGCAAGTAGAGGCTTTTGCTGCACATGTGGACGCATTCCACACCGACTCGGACCCAGCCCAGTCGCCCTGCAAATTTGATGGAGAGGTTAAAACGACCCCGCGGAACATAAAAAGGGTACTTACACAGAATGTCAAATCAAAAACAATGTTATGTGCATCGAAATGTTTGGAATAGTTACAGTTGTTATCCGGCGACTCGTCTTGCATCGGGAAGTACGCATCGGGTGTTGATAGAAGCATCAAGTCCAGGATGAGCTCGTCACCGAGAAGAGGCAAACTATTGCGGCTCTTGAACCAGACGGAGACGCCCTTCTTGCTGCTTTTCTCCATGATGTAAAAGCCACCACCCCCTGCATTGAAGCTTGCCCCGTAAGAATCTTCCTCAGGAAAAGCGACTCCGCAACCCTGGTTGAAGTTCACGGATGTGTCGCACGAAGTGGACTTGGTCATCCTACGAACCAACTTGAGCGAATGATATGTATAACGGGTGTAGAATATCGAACCCTTTCTGTGATCGAACCTTTGACATACTGCAATTCGGTGTGGTGTGTAGCGATGCAAGATTTTGTTGACCAAGGTTGACGCCTTCGATGATATCAATTTCGCCACCGTGAGGCCAGGGCCCCTTCTGACTCAATGTCCACCACGCAGGCCACGTTCCGCAACCCTCGGGCATGTGTGATATGTCGAGGACGAACAAGGCGTCATCGTAGGCATCCCGCGAATGTATGCGTACACTGTCCCGTCCGCGGGCAGATTTTGCGACTTTCTTCGTGTCGTCAGCGCGCATGACAAACTTGCAGTCCGAAACTGCGAAACATTGAGCAAACAAATTGTGTACGAAAGGAGATATATACCAAAAGTCAGATTATTCGTGAGAGCGGTAGCTTGGTCGACATAGTTGACACGGCCATTCGTCGGATCGTCGGCTGTCTCCCAAGAAAAATTACCTAGAAAGTCATAACCAACATGTGAGACGATCAAATTGTAGGTCACGGTCAATGATGGGAGCAGCGACTGGGCGTTGACCACCGCCAAGGAAGCGAGTGCGAGTATTGCACATCTAGTATACATCATTGATAAAGAAAGGACAGGATCTCGTTGTTCTGACTTAAAGCCAACGGAAAGGGAACAGAAGGAGCGGGAGTCAGAGGGTTGACAAACTGACCTGGTCCTAATGTGAATGGCACGACCAACGGCTGAACATGAATTAGTGTCAATGGTATTCAAGCTATACGTTCGGTTGGCCTTCGGAGGCATAATGGCATCATCAAAGGCATTCCATCAGTCGAGACTGCAATGAAACATAAGTGATGGTCAACGTCGACGGATAGCTAGACAGCTCGACTCTTCTGGCGCCGAAAGTCGACTCGAGCAGAAGACTCCTGAGCGCAGGCCACGGTACCGGTGCAGCTGCCAGTGACGGGAGTAGAGTCAATAAACAATAAACGTATCGATAAACGATTAGCTGACAACATCCGAATCGAAGCAATTACCTAAGATCTGGAGCTCGCCGGCCGACCACGGTAAGCAGCCGCATTTTCTAGATCTGCGTATTAACTTGAAGCTGTCCATAACACATTGCTCAAAGTCAGTCCAAATGTACACGAATCGCGGGTTGTCGTTCTCTTGCAAGGGCCGTTACTGGTAAGTTAGCAAGCCTATCCCTTTCACATCACCTTTTATCAATAGACGTGCATCAAGCATTGTTCAATCCAAGACAAACGCTCGCTCCTGCGTTCCTCCAAGCGTCGCACGAGATTGATACGACGATCTAGGACGTTGGTCCGATCTTATCTTCTTTCTCACCTCGGCGTTTCTTGGAAGCGTCTGCAATATCACTCACGGCACAGATAAACGCTACCGAAGAACGAGAGGGGCTGTTGGATAGCTGAGACGTCGTTTGGTGTGGCCTTCAGGATCATTAGGCAAGTGTTGCCGCTTTATAACGCAACGAGTCGGAGGAGTGTTAGAGTCCTCGGCTCGCAATAATTGCCTTCAGCGTCTCTTTTTTCTACCTACTCCATGCTCAACCCATACTCGCCAACTGATAATAGCTCTTTATCTTTCCCACCCAGAAAGGAGGCGCTGGCTGTGCCAGAGAAGTGAAGGAGGACGTGAGTTATCATATGAACCATCATCGTTGAGCGTTTTCAACGGATGCGCGCGTGAACAATACTTTATCTACTTACCACATATCATCGTAAGGTAGTGATGAGCTGAAACTGCTGCAACGCAGACGAAAAAGACAATTCGATAAATTAGGATACATCAAGTACACCACTCTATACATACTTATACTTCCGCAAACTTCGCCGAAACTGGATACGACTCGACACTGTCCTGCTCTGGCCTAGCTGCTCGTGCAACCGATAAAGTCCCTGCGAATGCTAGAGCTGTAGGTGCTGCAGTAACTGGGGTCGACCAATCATGTGTAGCCCTCCCCCGTGCCACACGTATGATGATGAACAATTGCGTAATGCCCTATTTTTTGTTTGAAAAAAGAAGCTAACATCAGAGACGCAGAAACTCAGGTTTCTGCCTGCTTACCTGAATTTGGTTAATGGACAGGAAGCATAGAGTGGAGAGAGAGTTTGAATGCACAGCAAACGCAACTATGAAGATAATGATGAAGACAGTGTATGACATGGCGGATTCGACAAGCATGAGAATGATGGTATCATAAGTGCTAGAATCATATTCGGCCAAGGCTTGCTTCATCTTGCCTCGTATGGCGAACACACGTTTCGTCACGAGAACGGTATAAAGCACGGTGAGCGCCGCTTGGATGGCAAGGTACGCAATTGCGATGTCGATATTGTAAAATATCACACCAGTACCCGCCTGGACCAAGATGACAATAGCCACTACTGCTCAAGGTGTCAGCGACGACTGCCGCCTGGTAGGAGATGAACTGTACCAATCATGCCAATATAGAGGGCGGCCATGGGGATCATGACGCGCCTCGCCCAATTCCACATCACAAAACATCGGTAAAGCTGAGTGTTTCAAGCATTAAGTGTGCAAATATGGCAAATAATTTAGCTTACAAGCAGGGCTTGCATAAACCATACCGTGACATAACCACTAGATGAACCCGCTAACGCTGTCTGTGGATGAATAGGCAAAAGTGCTTACCAGCTTATCGCCAGAAAGTTGATACGGAAATGCATTGCGTTCTCGATCAGCGCGGCGGGACCACCAGGTGTATCACGGAGGTCTATCCAAATCATCACCGTGTATTTTGTGTTGCAAGCAAAGGTTACCGTCCCCAACGCGAACGTGATGAGTGTGTAACAAAGAAGCGCGCGACGATTATTTGCAATTTTTTGCCCATGTCGGGGACGCCGCATGAGAGCAGTCACGGCTTGGACTGTGAGGAGAAGGTATACCCCTATTGTGATACAGAGGTCAACTACCAAATCATTGTGTGGACCGAAAACGCACCGTAGGATACACCACCCAACATCATTCCAATGAGACGAGACCGTTCAAGTGATAAATCTGTCTGTGGGGTATAGGATGACATGACCCAAAATTTAGGAAGATGAAGGGATGTTGGGAAGAGGCGTCCTAATATCTGGGAAGCGGTGAGAATAACCAGCAGGGTGGTTTAGACCCGGAGAAGAGGAAGTAGTCATATATAGAGGCTCGGAATAGAGTTTTAACTCGGTGTATCGACTGGGGACACACTGGAACACTGGTAAGTTGAGACCCTTTCAGTGATAACGATGAGCGCCACAGAGGGTTGACATATTAATCATCCAGTGCAACGCGCCATGAAGACTTTGACGTGGGATGGAACGACAGAATGAACTAACCTCAAGCGTAGCTTCAGGCGCTTGGATATACGTCTCAAACTTCTTCATTTGTCGATGACCATGGTTCGAGCATTGAATTAGCTGCTCGTTCTTCTGGTGCCTGTTTCAGACTCGCCCCACGCACATCACAGTATTCAACCATACTCACCCACCCTGATAGGGACGCACTCGTTCACCGTGTCCCTTAATAGGAACGAGTGACTTCACCTTTTTGATCTGCTTTATCAATAAATGATGTGGTTCGGCAATGTCAGGAGTGAATGAAAGGTTTTTGGTTGCCTAACATGCTTATGTGACTGGTGGCAAGAAGGCAAAATATGAGTGTGACTCACTGATCCCGAATAGACCGAGTTCCGTAATTTAAAAGTTAGGATCATACGAAGCATGACCCCCATCCCCGTCATTGGATTGCATGTCCCGCAAGTGAGAACTGAACTGCTTGCTGATGCTATTATCATTGAATCAATGTATGTGAAATCAGGCCATGCCAGACAATTGGTTCGCTCCCAGAATTGCACAGGAGGTCCGGACGGAACGCCGCTGAGCGCCAGGGAATGAAGTTGGTGTTGACGTAATAATACCCGAGGCAGTGGCGTGACATGGACGTTCGGGAAGATCCCGCGGTACTGGGGTGATAGTGTCGACAAGAGGTAAGATAGGGCTCATGCACAAACCACCAATGTGTGACGCACTGTGACTGGCTGTGACCCGATGTGACCTCTAAGCGGTGGCAACAAAATGAGCGCTGTGTAGTGTAATAACATCCGTACAATATGAACTATATGCCATCAGATAGTGTATGCAAAGAAAGGCAAGATGTATTAGTGATTATATAGTGAATAATGGTCAAAAATAAGTCAGTGGTAATAGTCTAAAATGTCAGATTCCAGCTTTCTCGAGCTCAGCAAGAATAGAGTTAGGAAGCACTCGGTGACCGCGATATTTCTTGGTGGCCCAAGCTGCTTGCTTTCCTGACAAGCCAATTTGGTAGGCATTCATAAATCTACGAGAACGCCGCGCATATCTGAGGTTTAGGTGAGATAAAACCAACATGAAATCATCAGGGGCTCACTTTCGCATCTGTTCCACGGTCACCGAGTCCAGTGCATCAACCAGGTTCATCTCCAGGTGTTCCTCACTTGATGATGGCGGCTTTTGACGGTATATTCGCTTTGCATGGCCCCAGCACTGCTCAATAAAGTTAAGCTCGCAGTGGAACTTAGGAAGGAAAAGAACACTGATGCCACGTGCATCACATGCAAGTTCAAGCATAGATTTCACATTAATGAAGTCAGCTTCGTTGTACAGCATCCGTCGACAGCAACAATGCGGGATGCCAGGTTTGCAAGTGAAGTTAGGCTTGCACTCTGCCCGAACCTTTGACATGTCGCCGTAACCACGTTCTTCAAGGATTGTCGCCATACCCTTGAAAATACCTTCACGTGCATGACCCTCGGGGAAATAAAATGACTGGGCAGAACCGTCTTTAAAGGTGCCATTAGCCATGCGTATTTTTGTCTTTGACGGCTTCCCATCAGCACCATAAATGATCTTGCCTGCGGAGTTCCTCGCCGTCACCTCGACACCCCAGTTTGTCCCAACTTTAGGTATCCCCTTAGGCATCTTCCGTGCAGACAATGAGCCATCGGGGCGCTTGAGGTGAGTGGTTGCATTATCAAAGACAAACATATGATCCTCGTCAGGCCAAGAGGCTTGAACAATATCCATTGCCTTCTGGCATTGTGCGAGGATTTCCTCATTTGAGAAATACCCATCGCGTGATTTCCCCGCTTTAAATAATACCCGCGCTGACTCCTTTCCGTCAGGTGATTGCAACCAGCCGTGATCTGCTGAAACGAAGTCCGCTACCATCAAAGAAGCCCCTTCCCCTTTGGTATATGGAGTGGCGCTGGTGTTTTTGTGTACCCATCTTGACTTCCTTCGATCATTGGCATAGAATGTGCTTTCGTCATGGAACCAGACACATAATGGTCGCTCGGCATGGCAGATTTCCTCAAGATTTGTTCCCCAGGAACGCATTTTTCCTTCCTCTGCAATCCATTTCCTCAAGAAAACATTTTGACGATAATCAACAACATCGTTGCGCTCGTGACCATCAACATATTGACCACGGTGATTCCGGACCCAACGGTAGTCCATGAGCTTCATCCAGCGCTTTGCGGTTGCAAGGGAGATAGTTTTCTTCAACTTCAGTCGCATTTTGACTTCCTCCCTGTCCAGATACTCCACGACATCCTGTGCTCGGACATAGGCACCAATGGATTGAAGATGTTCATGGATCTCATTGGCGAGGTCATCGGTAAGTCGAGATAATGTCCATGTGCCATACGGATTGATTGGTATGTTGATGCGATTGTTAATATAGGCTTTTGTTGTCTCGCGAAGATCACGGGCCCACCAACTCGACATTCCCTTTCCGTTTGCAGTCAATAATGATGCTGCCATCCAAGCCTTGTATCCAGGAGAGGAGGGGTTTGTGTAAAGCGTGAGGAATGTCATCATTGATTCAAGTCGTCCTTTAGTCCAGTTGTCCAGGCCAGGGTCCTTGTACCCTCTCCCGGTGTCCCGGCAAGGTTTCAGCACATCCCTGAGGTCTTGAAGTGCAGTTGCACACTCCATGACTTCAGGTGCTTTCCGAAGCTCCCATGCAACTCCCGCAGCATCCACTCCGACACCTTTCTCACTCTCGATTCCATCCTCTAGAGCCTCAGCTTCAAATATGTCACCATCCTCATCAAGACCACCCTCACAATCATCTTCACAACTGGCATATTCTGGCATGCAAAGGATTTCGGCATCGTCTACCATGACTTCTGGCTCATTCGACTCCGAGTCATGGTCACAATTGGCTGTGGTAAAGATTTTGTCGAGAGCTGGGATAGAAGGTGGTAGCTGAGGTGATTCTTGCTGTGCCATAACCTTTGCAGCATCGAGGAATAGGTCTACTTCGAACCAAAGTAGGGGATTCCAGTTGGCTGTGTCCATGGGAGGGTTACCAGGTGAGCTGTTGCCTCGGAGTGAGTCTTGCACTGGCAGTGGAGGGCTGAATGCCGAGTTTGAGAATAAGGTTTCAGTAGGGTGTTCACTCCGAGTCGGATTGACATGGGCAGGCTGAGAACAATGTTAGAAGCAAAAAAGCATGTCCGAGTCACTAAGACTCACCTGCACATTTTCCTTCTCTTCTTTCCGTGCTTTTCTGACCTTGGTCCTCTTGGTGTTTATTTCAGCATGTCCACCAAGATTACTCAGGTGACCTGCCTTGCGTTTGGGCATTTTTCCGCCTGGAAGAGTTGTGGAATGAATGGTATACCGTTTTCGTAATGTTCCCCTGCACGTCACGCACACAACCTCCGTTCCGTAGCTCATAACATTTCATTTTCTTAATGCCACTCACAAATTCAAGTTTTCAAAAAATCCAGCCGCGCAGGGTTGTTCGGAATTCAAATCAGCAGAACACTGCGCGATTATATTTTCCAAAAATTAAGATTTACGAGTGGCATTAACTTTATATCACAAAATCACGCTAGAGTCACTCTTTATCACGTGATGTTGGTGGTTTGTGCATGAGCCCTATCTTACGAGTTTCTTTTCGTTGTGGCTGAAGACACGTGACGTCAGTGAAGTGTTAGATAGTCGTAAAAAAGGCATATCATCACTGACCAGAAAGCCAGAAAGTTGCGTTTGCAGATCTGCGGTGCGGCTTCACACACACGAAAGTGTCCTGAAAGATCCGACATATGCATGATCAGCCACCCAATGTCATGCGTGGTGGTCAAGTCTGTTGAACTTCTGATAGAGTTCAGGAAACAATATGAACCCACGACGACAAAAGTATTTAGGGTCCAATCTTTGCCTGACAGGCCGTAAGTTTGATATGGAAACCCTTTGCCTTAACAGCAGATAAGTTTGCTAGGGCTGTGGTTTGGTGTAACTGGGGTCTGAAAGCCAACGCTGCTCGGACGCTTCACAGAATCATGATATTCGTACAAAGGGACAATCTCAACAACTCCTAGCGGTGACGATGTTGCATGCCCCCGGTAGGAGGTTGACACTGTCGTAGAAGTTATCATCAGTAGACACCTTCAGACAGCTCAAAATGTGTGATTTATCCGATGTGGTGTTGGAGCACGTACCTCACCCTCGCAGTGACACTGGCTAACCTACATGGGAACACTAATTTATAGAGCTACCTATCATCAGAGCATTTGTCTCCCAAGTCGGAATCACGAAATGTGCCAAATCCTGCCAAAAGCGTGGGTGATTGACATGCCAGCTCCGAGTGGTGCACAAAATTGAGTGAGAACCGATGGCTCGCGGTCGAGCAACTAAAGCTTGTTGCACGTTCAATATACCCCGAAAACGCCAGCGCGGGGCTTGGAACAATAGCATTGCTATCATCTCAATCTTGCAGAGAGGAACTAGATCTTAGTCCATGACTCCACATCACGCATGGGCGTATGACTTGATCATGAAAGTTGTATATCGAGAACGCTCTCTATACCAGGAGCTTAGTAGATCATCGAGTGAATGTTACTAACCTACCCAGCGATCGGTCTCCGCCAATTATAACTCACCGCAAGTGCGAGATTTGTGGACCTCGCTGATGTCAGTAGAATCCAACTATTTAAATTATTTGTCCAAGTCCCAGACTTAAAAACGCACCCCAAAGGAATCAACCGCCGTTCCTCTGCGTCAAGTTGTTTGGAGACCACGGACAAGACGCCAAGCGCCACCGCATGGAAGATAACCAAGCATCTTGTGGAGATCTTCCCGGACATAAGTCACAACGTAAGTAGACTGTTGCATGTTGTAGATGATGTGGGACAAGTCTGTGAGAAAACATAGGGTGGTGGTAGATGTCGTCTGATGATTAATTGTCGGAAAAAGTTGTTTTTGGTTGATAGGAGCCCTTCAATTGACCGAGCCCATTTACATAATGTGGAAGTGGCTGATTGCGACCTCATTTAGGGACGGATTAGATTTTGAGTTTACAGCGCCTTGCAATGCGCTTGCAAGTTCTTTTTAATTACATTCTTGCAACCCCTGAATTAGCCTCTTGCAAGGGTCCCTGGCAAGGCCTAAGAGCTTTGAAAATATCGAGTGACGAGTGGCCTGTTACCCTTCCAAAGTACTTCGGCTCCCCAAAGCTCCCGAAAACAAGGTACTAATGCAGCGTAACGCAAAGAACGTAATGACAAGACCTCGAAAACCTCGTCAGCTGTAATTTTGCCTGACTAATCTGAGCTAGGAAAAGCGGGGGCAAAACCTCTTGACCACGATGAAAGTCATTGCTCAGCAGAGTCGGCGACGGCAACTATACAGGACAATGTTCTGGCACTCACTGACGCCAACGTGAACAGCAATCACTTTTCCCTTTGCGACACCACACCGCCCACACAAGCAGACTTCGCGGTTGTGCACTTGGTTCACAACAGCATCTCCGAGTCTTTGCTTGTCCAGAGTATTCCCATCATCTAACTCCCAAGCTAAGCTCCCCCATTTCATCGCATGTTTGCCCTCCTGCCTTACAGCTTCATCAATTAATATTTGCTTGTCTCTCATCTGTGGCCAATTTATTCATGGTATTGACATGACTTTCTGCCTATGGCCATGCATTGGCTCAGTGCTCGTGGTATCGACGAGTTCCAAGCCGACAAGTACCAACCTTTTTTTGGCGTCAAAATCCTTGCTTTAGTTTATCATACATACAGTAGAAGGTCGTGGGTGGACCATACGAGGGTCACGGAAGGTCATGCATCGCGCCAACATCATGATTTGGCGTGGGAGCCGGCACTAGCATGAAGTTGCCAGGTGTGGGGGGCAAGTGGAGGTTGAGTGCGCGGGGCCTGGGTAGTGAGAGACTGCAGGACATTATTGTTAGTTCTAACCGGCAGGCGAATCCCACACGTGGGTGAGGTTGGGCATGGCCCAGGGTCAGACTAGCATCAGGGCAAGAGACGGAGAGAAGGAACGAGAAGCAGCGTTCGGTGGCGCGCGCGACAGCAGGGTGCTTGACCTTATACATGAGCTAAAAATAACGAGCGGTGCTGGAGGTCTTAACAGGTCTGAACCTCTGCTGTAAGTGATGTAATACACGTATCTACCTTGTTCCTCTCAAGATTTGGGAGTCGAAGTACTTCGGAACGGTATCAGGGCACCTACGACTCGAAATTTCTGACATACGTTGGGTGTGATAAGCGATAGATAAAGCATAGTACCTGATGTGACCAGAGAGGTTAAGTGAAAAAAAATGAAGACTAAAAATTTAATGGGATGGGAAAGTCCCTTAAATAACGAGAGATATGATACTCAACCTTAGCTCTCCTTCTGCCGTGCATAAAATCAGCTGATCAGAGCCGGGTACTAGAGGCTTGAGCACTTGCAGCCTGATCAACCACTTGGGGAATTCTGATAGACATTGTCATGTCATTGGCAAATCTAAAGGAGGCTGAAAGGAGCAGTTGATATGCAAAGTACGCTGCCACTTGAGGCAGCACAAGTTAGGATGCGAGACATCAATGAGTGATATTGACGAGATGACGAAAAACACTGCGACATCACAAAAATTAGTTACCAAGATGAAAGTGATTGTCCATGTGCTACGCCCATTAATGACTGGCGTCGGTGGACGGAGATGCACAGCAGACGAACAGCACGACACGAGCCCATTATACGGGGCTCTTGACGCGTATCCCCTTGTCGCTAGCTCGTTTCGGGCGCCGAGCAACATACAGTGCCTGTAATGAAAAACTTGAGATACCAGCCATTGGAAACACACACAAGTAAGACATACCTACTTGTTTTATTGGGCAGCAACTTCGACAGCGGGAGGACTGCGACGAGAGGAAGTACCGGGCCCTGGGTATCGCTGAAGTTCAATTTGTTCATCAGGCGTTGGGTTGGGAGCGACGGAAGAGTGGGGGGATGCGAGCGAGGAGCGCACGTGTACGCGATCCCTAGGAGGGTGCAAAAGTACTGCGGCGGCGAATGTGCAGAGGTAGGGTCGTCATGATGGACTCAGACGGTGGATAGTGGAAGACTGACAACATAGAAGCATAGAAGTCGGAACAAGGACTACAGGTAGGATTGAGATAGCGGTAGTGCACAGAACTACGGTCTTGCACATCATCAAAAAAAGCCTGGCAGTCGATGGGGCGCTGGACGTCGCGTAGCATTAGCCTAGAATGTTGAAGTCACAATCAATGACAAGGTAGAAAAGGCATGAGACGATACATACTTTCTTCCTGAGTTCAGATATTTGTGCCTGAGAGCCATTGTGAATGAGATGGCGAGTGGGAGTTTAGTCGATGATCATATCAGGTATGGACAGGAGGTCTTCTAAACCAGCTGTCGGATGGCTTCATGAATAATGTCCCACACGTATGCATTTTCGTCTGGTCGGGGTCAACCTGAGCTGCACATACTGGTAATCTCTAGGTATTCCATAGAAAACAATGGACGGTCCTTTGAATGATGAATAATCAGTAACACAACGTTTACGACTCTGAAGCAACGCGTTCTCGATTTATTGTTGGTGAATAAGTAACGGAAACATACAGATCGAGGTAAACAATTCTAGGATGTATAGGAAGATACGGTATAAATCAGGAAAGCTACAGAGAACAAAACATAGAAAGCTTGGTGTAACGAGCTCACGAGATAGAATAAACTGATGAAAAATCCTATGTAGTATCACATCGTAGATAGTCATGAAATCAAGATCTGAAAAATCAAAAAGTAAAGAAGATAAATACACTTATAATCCCGTAGCAGATGCAATAGATAGTGCGACAGATCCGTGGCGTTGGCGCTCCCATAATTTGTCCTTTGCGCGGACTTCGATATTCTCAAAGGCGGCGCCCTGCGACAGTTTGACGCAGTCTCGCGTACCAAGGACAAGAAGCTCGAAGAAAAATGCAGACGCAGCACGTCGAGAAGCTTTTTCCGTCATCCTGCGGAAGCTCATGACGCGCTCCTCGTCATCCTCGCGGTCTTCAGGTTTCAGCTCCTTGCGAATAATACCGAGTGCCTTTACGGTGTTTTTGCTATATCCTGTGCCTTCGCCATCGCCAGCAGCCTCTGGAGCCTGAGTGGGCGAGGGCCGCACATCGAAAGATGCGATAGGGCACGTCAAATCAGCATAGGTCTCGTCACCTTCTTCCCCGTCGACGGCTGGCGTGGACGATCGACTTTGTTCCGTTGCGGCACCTTTGCCTCGTTCCACACCCAAGTCATCATGTGCCACCGGGAACTCGCCACCAACATCCATCTGGAACTCGTCCAAACCGCCCGTCATGTCGCCGAAGTCAAAGCCACCGTCAGGAGCCATACTGGCGCGACCGCCAAGGGCTTCGCTAGCAAGTGCGATGCTCGGAGCAATACTGGCGTCCCGCCGAGCTTGTTCGACCTGCTCATCCTCATGTATGCCCCCCTCAACCCTAGGCTTTTTCCTCCCTGCCTTGTCGGGGGATGCGCCCCTCTTTTTCGATGGGAGGCCGGTCTGTAGAGGACGCATGAACAGGTCGGATAGTTCAGGTGCTAGTCCAGGGGGCCCAGCAAGGAAGAAAGTCCCTTCGGGCGTGACCTTGGTGGGAAGAAAGTAGGCAAGGGGATCCTCGCGGATCTCCATGAGCCGCATCACCATCGCGGAACGAGGGAGAGATGGATGTTCTGCAAGGATATCGCTGACATCCTTGACGACAGGTGCACCTAAACCACGACCAGCTCTAGCTCCGGGGCCATCGGTGAGCTCAGTAACATCATCGATGATTTGCTTCTTTTCCTTGGGCTTGCGCTTGGCCTTCGCAGCGACTGCATCGTCAGCTAATTCTTGTGCGGCTGCTTTTGGTGTGAGGAGAAGGTCAGGTGGCGGTGTTTGCGGAGGCTCTGTGAGCGGAGAGGCTGTTTACTGAACGTCAGAAAAAGTGAACCGAAAAATATATGCAGGCACGGCGTACACATCCGAGAAGGAGACCTGGTTTGTCCGGGAGTCTTTTCACGATCGCTCAATGGGCGATCCCCGAAATCGATACCCAAGTCAATGTCCATGCCTCCCATGTCTGGGCCAAAGCCCATGTCCACGTCCATGTCGGCGCCAAATGGATGTTCGGAAGCTTCTCTACTTCTGTTCGAGAAGAAATCTTCACCCTCTCCACCTTTTCCCATCATTCTGGAATCTAACGATTCTCTAGCACTTCGTGGAGTCGGGGCGTCACGACCAACTTCTACGCTTCCGTCGATAACGCTGACCGGCCCGTCTCCAAAGTCAAGACCAAGATCAAGCTCCCCAAAGTCCTGTGAACCGATGCCATCTGATGGACCAAGGTCAAAGCCGTAGCCAGGATCGTCAAGGTCAAATTGCAGGTCGTCGGCGGTTTGAAGGGTAATATCTGCTTGTCGTGCAACATGGTGACCCTGAGGTTCAGCAATACGGTCCTCAAAGTCGATGTCCCTGGTCCAGCGCATGAGCCAGGGGGATGAGAGACGAAGGAATGCATGAGGATCTCACCAGTTGATATCTGGCAGCAAAACATCCAGGTCAAGATTTCCACTTTGAAGTGTAATGGCATTGCGGTTGACAGCCAGTTGATCCTCCGTCATATCAACAACACCTGGGCGGAATGCCTGGAACAAGGTCAACAATTTATGTGACACCAAAAACACAAGGCATCACCATCTTGATTTTGAGAAGTGCTTCGTTACAATCATCCAATAGATATTTCGCTTTGCGGCTGTAGATTCGAACAACGCCAAGCAATAACTGTCCGCTGAGACGTAGGGCCATGACTTCAACCTCCTGTCCCATGATAGCGTCTGGGATGAGGGTAAAAGGTCATATAACGCGTCAAAAGCATATCAACTAATGACGCACCCGCTGCCTGTTCAATGTCCGTCTGTAGTGTCTGTGTTTTGGAGAGTTTTCTCTCCATATGCGCGGCCAGCCATACTTTGGCCAGTGGCCCACGGCGCGATAAAATAGCTTCGGAGTAAAACTTTTCCAGAGTGAGTGACCACCAAGTAGTTGCAGAAGTTGATCCTACGCACCATGATAATCCAAGCTTTAGGTGATATACAAGAAATGAAAAGAGAGAAGGTGTTGACCAGGCACCCGGTCACGGTTTAGAACAACTTGGTCAGGCGGTGGCTGTGTCGCAGTGGAAGGTTGTTGAACTGTGTTTGGTCCATTGACCTTTTACAGATTTTTGTGGAAGCCGGAACTGGCCAGAGTCTAGGATGCTGGCCTCTACATCGCGAAACTCTCTTAAGAGAGTCTCCAGGAAGGCTGCTTTGTGGTCTTCCCAGTCCGAATGCACTGGGGTGCTGCCTGTGCCCTTTTTTCGTGAGTCAATTCGACCACTCGTTGGCAAACGCGGTTTTAAACTCCATGTAGGATGTCAGAGCACCCAACAGCAGGTTGCAACAAAGTCTGCTCCACGTTCGAGCTCATCCACAATCCGGAATAAACCATGGTCCTTCGTTCCCGATCAAACTTTCCAGGGAACTGCACGTCGTAGTGCTATAGCGCGCTACCAGTTCAGGTCTACAGGGATTGCCAATTCCAAGAAAAGCATAGATGCTCTAAGAATGTGCAGAGAAATGAAGGATGAAGGCGTAAAACCGGACATCATCATTTACAATAACTTGCTGGCATGTCTCGCGGAAGACTGTCAGATGCTAGAGGCTTGGGCTGTTGTCGAAGACATGACTTCTATGGGGATTGCGCCCGACCGAAACACTTTCCATCATCTCATACATGTGCGTTCGTTTTCTTTGGCCACTGTACCTTACCTTATTGTTCCACTATTGAACACAGGCGTCACGTCGACTGCAGTCAACCGCTATGTGGGATATCCTCGAGAAGATGGACGCAGAAAATATCCCTCCGAACGAACAAACATTCCAGCTAATGATACAACGCCAAACAACGCCAGAAAAAAGAAACCTCGAATTTGCACTGCAGTGTGTTTATGAGATGGGGACCCGGGGGCTCGTCCTTGAGCTTACGATCGCTCAAGATGTGATAAGACTGGCGGCAGAACTCGGCTGTCCCCGACTCGCACTCGACCTGGCGGAGAATTTCGAAGCTACGTCCGTCCGGAGATTAAGCCCGGAGACATGGTTGAGATGTCTAGCATCATCTGCAGAAGCTCTTTACGTGTGTGGCATTTCTGCTCTGTATTGTTTCCACCTGACATTCGATTGGAAGACTGAAGGTGTTCAACGATGCTGGGAAAAGGTCGTAGGTGAATTTAATGTCACTCCGGACGAGGGGCTCTGCCTCGATGTTCTCCACACCGCTGGACGTCGCGGACTCTCTGACCTCGCAACAGACGTCATTCGTGTCCTCAGAATCCTGGGCGCTGACTGGCAAGAGCACCACTTTGCACCCCTCGTGGAAGCACTGTGTAATGCCGGAAAGCTAAAAGATGCCTTTGGCACACTCGACTTGATGCGAAGTAGTAACATCTTCCCTACTACGATAACGGCTCAGCCGATATACGACTTCCTGAAGCAGGATATTGACAAGGTGGACGGCGCTTGGGAATTGCTTGATAAGCTGCGAAGTGAAGGGAAGACGATCGACAGGACTGCCATCAATGCCATCATCCGCGCTGCCATATCACTCTCAGATCTACAGCGTGCCGTGGGCGCCTACAAGGCCTTCCCCGACTACAAATGTGTCCCTGACATCGTCACCTTTAACTCCCTCCTTTCTGGCTGTATCGTTGCTAGTCACCGTGAACTCGGAGACAGACTGCTCCTAGAACTGAAGGAGTTGGGCATCAAGCCAGATGCAACGACCTACGAGCGGATCGTCATCCTTTGTCTCACACAGCCCACATATGAGGATGCGTTCTTCTATCTCGAGGAAATGAAAGCGCAGAAATTCGTACCGCCACGGAGCGTTTACGATGCCATCATTCGTACTTGCGTCGCTGCTGGTGATTCGCGGTACACGCTAGCACTGGACGAGCTGAAACAGTGTGGATACACCGTTTCGAATAGCCTGCAGGAGTTCATTGATTCTGGAGGACGAGAGTCGCGACCGAGGTCATAGCGTTCATGTGTCAAGTTACATTCATCACCGATAGGTAGCTATATCTACATAATTTAGCTCCCAAGATGTGGAGTTTAGAATTGATGCTCGCACCACTCCACGGATACCGATCACTCCATATTTGTAAGACTGTCTTCCTTGGCGGTTTGCCTAGGAGACTAGCTACTGGTACCAAGTGGTTGACGTATCGGATTTCAAGTACACGCGATAGCAATTGCGCCCACTTATAAGCCAACCCAGAAATAGGACCCTTGGCTAGGTAACAATAGCTATCGAACGGGCCCTGATAAGAACAAGACCTACGAACACCTGCACAAACGCGGTTGATGATCCGTCGGGTTGTCGGGGCTTGAGACTCAGAGCTCGCCATTCCTGATCGCCCTGACCGGTCGTGGTTACCTGCCAAGTTAAACAGTTCAACAGATTTGTGCATTGCGTTATATATATCAGACGAGCAGGTACTTGAAAAGCAGATACAGCTACCCCACCCACCCCTTTTTCTCTATTGTGAACACCCCATCTCAGGACAACTCAGCACCATGGTTTGTACAATGCTTTCTCCCAGCCCACTTGCTACACGCCCCCGACTACTTCCTCTTGAGCTCTCCCTGTACTCGCAGAGACAGGTTCTTCGTCCTCCCACGGGCTGAAGTTGGGCTTCCGAATCAACGGCAGCGATTGCAGCCA
Organism: Suillus lakei; assembly: GCA_016628065.1. Classification (NCBI taxonomy): domain Eukaryota; kingdom Fungi; phylum Basidiomycota; class Agaricomycetes; order Boletales; family Suillaceae; genus Suillus; species Suillus lakei. The sequence continues at coordinate 276,170 of JABBWA010000019.1, read as the reverse complement.
CGCAGGTAAAACAGCCCCCTTCCCCCCGAACGCCGGCGCCGGCTGCGCCTCAGCGTTGGCATGCACTGGAGAAGATGGGATACTTCCGACGTCGCTGAGGCTCGGCAGACGCTCGAGGCTCGTATTAGTCGAACCACCAAGTGCGCGCTGAAGCACTTCACGTTCCGCTCGAGAAGGAGCAAAGGCGCGAAGGAGGGCAGATGGAGTCGAGGAATTGCTGGTCATGAGCCCATTCGGGTTCAGCGCATCATAGCAAGCTGTAGGAGGGGCGCTGGTGGGTTCAGACGTAGTCAGAGCTTGTCGTCGCGGAAGCCTGAAAACCTTGGCATCAGGATTGAGGCCTTTGCGTTGCTTATCCTTGGCGGACGTTGAGAACCACCTGCGTGGTCCAGAATCCAACCCGATGGTAGCGGCATCATTGGCAAGTGTGTTTTCCAGAGCACGTACGGCGGAGGGATCAGAGTTCGTGCGATGAGGCAGGCTCATTTTGTCATACATGGCCTGAGTGTGGTGGCGAACTTCGAAAGGATCATACTCAGCGTTCATTTCCTGTGTGGGCGAAGGTCCAGTGAGGGACACAGGTGACCCACTGAGCGTACTTCCGGCTCTTCCAATGCCTCGCCAGTCTCCAGAAGGGGAGTCCAGCACGCTAATGAGGCTACTTGGGATGAATGCCGAAGACGGCGTTTGAACATCAAAGGGAGAGAATGTCGAAGTCGTATGGGGGGAGAAATAACCGTGAGCAATTTGACCAGATTGTGATGGGTGCGCGAGGGAAGCGATATCGTCATCAAAGATGGCGTACCCCTTGGAACGACGCGAAACGGCACCCGTTTCACTTGCATTGGGGCTGAAATTTGATAGTGATCCCAACGAAAGTCGTGGAGGTCTCGGAGAGCGAGAGATTTCTCCTGAATCAAGACCGCTCTGTGGGTGTTCTGAAGACCCGGGTGAAGAGTGGGTGTCTATTGGTTCATCAAAGGGACTGAAAGTTGAAGACCAGGATGTTGCATCTGCTTGACCCATGTCATAGTCATTTGCGTTGCCGTGACCGTTGGTATGACCGTATTGCTCATGGGTTGAGGCATGATTGCTGCTCAGAACCTGCATAGGGACGAATATTGGCTCATGTTTCAGAACCTCCGTCCGTTCCCTAGCTGTTCTAAGTCGCTCGCGAGCCTCTGTGATTTGAGCCTCGAGCTCCTTCGCGCGCATGCTGAGCGCGGCAACGACATCATCGGCAACCCGAACCTCTTTCTTCTTCGCCTCAAGCTCCTGCTCCAGTTCCTGTGCTAGGTTGGCATCCTCGATCTCAGCTTCTTCAAGTAAAGTCGCTCGGTCTGTCTCGGTTTGATCCCCTAATCTGCCAATTTCATTCTCCAGTTCCTCAATGCGCCTTACAGCGCCCTCCTTGACACCACGAGCAGCCTTCAGCTTCTTCTCGGCATCTCTTCTCCCTGCTTCAGCAGAACGTCGTGCATCCTCGAGCATTTTGGCACGAGCTTTCCCTTCAGCTTTGCGTTGATCTTCATCGCGCTTGCGTATGCGCAACTCTGCCAATTCAGCCTCCAGTGCATCGTGGGACGCAGCGGCCGCGGTCTGAGCCTCACAAATCTGGGTATCTAGTTCTGCCACGAAAGCTTGCTGGGCAGTGATTTGCCTCAAGACTTCCGCGATCATCGGTGAGTCATCGATGGATACAGATCTCGAAGGGCCGCGTGAGATGGTTTGAGCAACAGGCGGTACGTAGACACCAATGCAGGTCTGGTCGGGAACCAGTTGAGATACTGGAGGATTGTGCTCGTGCGTCCGGTGATCTGTGTGCAGGGGAAGTGAAGCCGACTTGGGAAGTGGCGGAGGCGTCGAGTTACGGCGAGGAATTAGCCCTAGGCGTGGGGTGAAACGTTCACGGTTACGCAGCCTAGGGGGGGTGCCACGTGAAGGAAGCCTGGGACATGGAACCGACTTCGCAAACGGCAGACCTTCTTTTTACATTAAGACCGAAGGACAGATACAGGATCGAAAAAAACATACTATTAAATTCGTTGAGCTTGTCAAGTGCCTTAAAACCGAGAATGCCAGAGCTCCAGCCCTCGGCGTCCTTTGATCCGATCATGGCATCGTGATACCACGAATCAACAAGACCGCCGCGCCACCAGTGACCAAACGCTCCAATAAACCAAGAATCTGAAACTACCGATCCGTCACGATCAACACCAGACAAATTCCCGTTACCATGTGCACTAGCAGTGCTTGAACTACGTCCACCAACCCCAGCAGCTCCGCGGGTGGTGGCGATCGTGCAAATGCCAACACTATGGAAGATATGCTTGGGAGTGCGTAGAGATACTGAAGCACGATTTGCAAAGTGAAACGGAAGGGGCGTGCGATCAGTGAGTGTATTGCGGTCCACGGGACGCGAAGAGTATTGGGCATCAATATCAGAAGATTCGTCTGTGGTATCATCAAGATGACTGAGGTGTTGGCGGAAGGATTGCTCGGTTAGATAAGCACGGAATGATGTCTCTGAGGGATTCGTGAGATACGCTGGAAGTTTGTAGGTTCAATAAGGATGCATCGGATGGACGATCAAATGCCGTGAACAATGATGATATGCAAGAATGAGACACAAGCGAAAATAAAATGGTCAGTGTGTGCAATGAACGAACTTGAACAATATTGCTCACCAAGTATGAGTACTACAGCAACAAATACAAGAACAAAGACGAAAGACCTGAATTCACTACGAACACGGGCGGAGTCATCCCAGAAATACAACGGGGTCCATAGGGAGATCAAGCCAAGCCCGCCAAAAGATAGGCTCATTAGCAAGATTGTCGATAGTCTTGATGACGTTGCGAGCTTTGGCACGCTGGGATGAAGATTACGAGCGGGGTGGGTGTGATTAATGGCAGACACTGTTGCAAAGGGACAATGCCGTCCCCGCAGTCAAATTGAATTGTACCTATACAAAGTGAATTCAGTAAGTGAGTTCAACGTTTATAACAATGAGCTCGCCGTCGTTTTAGGGATGGAGAACGTCGTCAACGATGATCACGTTGAGGAACGTTGAGAGTTTAGGAAGAAGAACAGCGTCCGCAATCAAAATACCGGAGTCGGAATTTTCGTACGTAAATCATTGCCACAGTTTCACAACAAAACTAAATTTGCCACTAATCATAATCCAGGATGCATCACCCACACAGCTTGCCAGACTGGTTTCCTTGACAAAATTGCAATTTAGGACAGTGACGATGATCGTTTTATTAGCGGTCCCGAAAATATTGTGCCAACCTCATATTATCTCTTTGCACTTTTTTTTTATTATCGATCAGCCGTTATCCATCGATAGTCCATCAGTGGCCCGATGAATGGGCGAACAATGCGCCAAGAATTGTCCCTCGTTTTTACTTACCTTGGTTTTACATATTTGACCAAACATGCTGCCGACCACGAGCTGAACAACGTGTCGTACCATTTTATACGCGCAGAAAATTTGCCCTGTAGTGGTCTAAGTATGTCCAGACTCCACTTCGCATGACATTCATTCACACATCCACCCTGCTGCAGACATGATCGATAGACCCTACACGATTTTTTATTATTATACTTGTACATAACCACAACATCTATCTCCCTGGTAGTATCGTCATTGACCGGTCCGTCCGATTGCGTGGTATGTGGCCAGGTTTGTAGCTCATGACCAAATTGATGTTGCCTCCTGCTCTCATTGAGGTATGGATGAAGTCTAAGACATTAATGCTATATTTACGCATTGCGTACTACTGCTGAGAAGGAAATAATGCGCCGAGATTGAGAAACTTCCCATGAACTCTTTAGTGGTGCACCCCGGGGCCGCATCCCGTGTGGCTCCTGGAATTTTGATTCGCTCATGCATTTCTCTTTACAGTAACGCCTGCTTGGGTATTGGCCAGAGAGCACGGAATTTCCGTGCATAAACTAGTCATCTGTTGCGTTGTGTCACGAGTCGATCCAGGAGAAGATCACATCAGTGACCGATTCGATTCGAATCTCGTTGGCAATGTGAAGAGGCATCGACTCGATTTTGTCAATGTTGGAGCAGAAGCCCAGTAGCAATAGCTTCTCTTGGGGCCCGAGTCCTAAACAGTCAAGTACCTCCGTGCGCAAGTGAGTAATTTCCATTACCCCACTGAGTATGTACCTTTACTCAATTACCCTACTGGGGCGTGCTTCGTGCATGCGGTAAGGGGGATGTCTTCGACAGACTTAGTTGGTTTTAGCTTTTTTTACCCTCTGTTGTGGATGCTCGGGGACATCCGAACCTCGTATCTCTAATACTCCACTAGAAGCTCTGGATAACTACAAGGGAGCTGCCAAGTCGTTGCATAGTCCTGCATATAATGTTCCTAGATGGGCCCCACGATCCAACTAACCTATCTCGTGTACCGGTACAATTGCCGTTCGCAACCACACTTACCTTTCAAGAATAATTTCGATCCAAGTCAGATTCCAAACTTGGAGACGATCGACGCAGTCCGTTTTCAAATTCGGCTCCTCCGCCTCGAGGGGTCTGCATGTACACGAAGTTGCCTCCCGTGACTTATTCGCTTTCTCATTCGAGTTTCAGAAAATGGCGGGTTGGAACAAGGATCAATGGGGAGTCCAACAGGGACAGGGATATCCGCCATTCTATGCAAATGGTGGGGAGCCGAAGCCAGGACACTCTCAACCATATGCGCAACCAGCTGTTCAGCCCCAGTACGATCCACAGTCATTTGGAAACCAAAAATCACCATTCGAGGACGGTCGGTTCCAGCCGAAGAAGCGGGTGAACGATATTTTCTTTCTGATCCTTTTCATTCTTCAGGTCAGTCTACGTTATTTCGTAGTGCACTCCTTCTAACGCCGTGGTAGTTTGCGGGGTTTGTCGCACTTTCAGGGATTGCCCTCTCAGGATACGTGTCGGGTAATGGGCTTGGTGGTGGTGTAGGCAATGGCTCTCAGGTTGGCTCGTCGGTGGCCCTCAATCGGTGTGTTGTCTGCAGACATTCATCGGTATATGTAACTGATGTTGACTGCATTAGACATACTGCCTATCTTCTGTTGTTTGTCACTGCAGCAGCTCTTGTCCTGTCTATAGCCTACTTGATGCTCGCACGCATCTTTACACGGGCCTTGATGCACATAACTCTCGTTCTGTCTATAATACTTAACATGTAAGCCGCTTTAACACCTCAAATCGAGAGTTATGCTGATCGTTTATCTAGTGCCATTTGCATCTATTACTGGACTACTGGCTACTATTGTAAGCAATATGAACATCGGCCACCTTTTTATTGACCACAAAGCTACAGCTGGTGCCATCATATTCACTATCATTGCCTTGTTCTCGATCTTTGCCTATTTCGGCTTTAGGTCCCGCATTCCGCTGGCATCCCTTCTCCTGCAAGTAGTAATGGATGTCTCCAAACATCACAAGAGTGTCTACGTTGTTGCCTTCATCGCCTTGATCTTGCAAGCTGCTCTAAGTGTGTAAGCTGCTGTCGTCACGCTCGAGGAAGTCTTTTCAAATACTATTACAGGTGGTTTTCCTTTACACTGATTGCGATGCAAGTGTTTCAGTTTGCTGAGCAACCTTAAACTTCTCTAACCCATTTGTAGATATACGAAATGGACGCCTGGCAATCCAAGTAAGTTTGCACTACCAGTAAATTTAATCAAGTTAGAACGATCACACAGGTTGCGATAACGGAACGTCTTGTTCTGGGAGTACTGTGGCAGGCTTAGTATTCTACGCAGTATTCTCATACCTCTGGACATCTCAAGTCATTGGTAACGTGGCTTTGGCCACTCTCGCTGGTGGAGCGTACGGAAGTGAGTTTAGTCGGATGACTCGATTGATTTCATTATCTGATACGCACACCTTAGGTTGGTATTACTTCAGACCTCGAGAACAAGGACAGATGGTAGTATTCTGCTCTGTGCGCCCTCAACTATGCTTACATATTAGTTTTAGCCAAAGCATCCGACCCTCAGCGCTTTTGGACGTGCTTCGACGCTCTCCCTTGGGTCAATAGCATTTGGATCCCTCATTGTTACTATTCTAGAAGTCATCCGCCTTATCCTGAATGCTGCGAGGAACAATGCAAACGCGCAAGGGAGTTGTGAGTATTAATCTGAATCCTCCCCCCACATCAACGCTAAATGACAACCTTTGACCAGTCGTAGAGGCATGTCTTGCATGCTGCGCAGAGTTCTTCGTTGGATGTATAGAAGGAATGGTGAGATACTTCAATAGATATGCCTACATCGAAATCGGTAAGCTACCTCGGTTGGTCCGGTTATACCAGTAACCAAATGTTATTAGCGCTCTATGGAAAGCCCTACATTCAAGCGGCGAAAGACACTTGGACCCTGTTCATGGATCGTGGTACGCCCCGTCACCCCCATGTCCCGTAAGCACTCTCAGGATGCCCAATGTTGTAGGGATTGATGCGCTTGTCAACGATTCTTTGGTCGGAATGAGTGAGTTGCCAGATGGGAATGCTGACGTCTTCTGATCATGCTCGGCAGCTTTGATGTGGGGAGCGTATGCCATTGCGCTTCTATGCTCACTCTTTGGGTATCTATACCTGCGCCGTGCGTACTACATTATTGCAATTGAGGAATTGGTACTATTGTAACTGTACAGTGACACACCCTGCCTACAACGTCGATGGGCAGTACACAGCACCGGTTGTTTTGTTTGCATTCCTCATTGGATTGCAATGTTGTGCGTACCTCTTTCTGGTTTCTTCGACAGTTCTGCATGATTGTTGATATTTTGCAGCATTGACAATGTCAACTGCCATCGAGGCTGGTGTGTCTACCATGTATGTGCAAATCTCAATGTATGTAGTTGTCAACTGATCCACTCACAAACTAGCTTCGTGGGTCTCGGAGAAGATCCGCAAGTATTAGCTGCACGCGCGCCTGAACTATTTGGGGTGAGAACTTCAATGTCGCAGCACATCTTTGCCTGACCAGCTTGCAGCTTATTGCTCTGACTTATCCTCGTGTCGTTCAAGGGGTACCGAGGGTCTGATGCTCTTGGTTTTGGATATCCTGTTTGGTCGGATCTGCCTTAGATCGCTGCCTCAAGAAAAGTTTTGCGAACGTCCATGTCAGATATGGTTCGAGAGCTCTGGTATGTCGACATGAAATCATGTAATTCTATAGGGACAGCCTCAAGTATGAGCATAAACCTCGCACACAAGTTAGGAGTTACAGTGAACCGAACTACAAATTTTCCGAGTCATACGGCTATGACAGTTCTCCGGTCCGAAATGAAAGGAATGGTAGACATTACCTAAAGCCTTTGTGACCGTCATCGCCGGACTTGAAGTGTCTCCATGATACTCAACAGGAGCTTTTTTTGACATTGTTCAAGGGGTGCGCTGGTAGGTTGATTTTTCAATCACGACGATTGTCTTCCTTGCGACGGTACGGTTCCCTAGTGGAGGCGGTTTGCTGCACCTTTGCACTCATTGGGTATCAGACCCGAAAAACAATATTTGTTGTATTGATTCAATTGTTACTTACCCTCATTCGGTCGATAGGTAGTATGATCAGGTCCACGAGGCCCCCAGCCGTAAGCCATGTTTCTCCGACCTTTCCCCAGCTTCCTGACACCGCGTTTCGGTTAGTACTATGATATGATCAGTGGTACGAAGTTTCTTACGACGAATGAATCCAGTGGGTCGTGCTTCCCTTGAAGAGTTTCTGTGCTCACCCGTTTTCGCTCTCATAGCGAGCACGAATGATGTTGGCGGATAATCGCTTTGAACGTCGGTACTATTCGCGCAATTTACGCAAGTATTCACTGTTCCATGCGAGCTGTCTGCTCACCTGATAGGCTCCTTCAGGAATGGCCTGCAGCTTGACCATAACTTTTAAGTAATTTGAGGGTATGTACGAGAAGTTCTTACCCTTGCAGAAGTAAGTGAAATGGAAGCAACATCATTAGGGTCTATTCGCTCAACTTTCGCGATTATCCTCTGCTCCATGCAAGTTGTCAGATCATCTGATACTCCTTCAGGAATGGACGGCACCTAACCCGCCTACACTTCAACCGGAACCCGGGCAAAGTACAGTATAAAAGGTCTCAGCTCATCATCATAGGCTGCATCCCCATCTTTCTCGAAAGCCCTTCACTATCTCCAAACCATAGTTATTTTGTGAACTCTTCAACTACTGTTCCTGTCATCGTCACCTGCAATGAACTGTGGTTCCATGGGATGGAGTATACCGGATTCAGAATGTCGCCTACCCCGAGCAGAAAATAGGACTTAAGGCCCAGGATGTCTTTGTCGTCGGTCGTCACGAGGATTCGGCTGATCCACGTATCGAGGTAGGTTATCGAACATCTCTCTCTCTTTGCACTACCGTCCAGTTCTCATGGTCTTTGCAGTGGGAAATCAAAGCCACCAAGGTAGGCGACGACTGGCAGCAATATAACTATCCAGTCCGATTCCCACTACGTCGGTGTTGACGTGAGTTTCACTTCCCCCTTATTCTGAAGTTTGATACTAACTTCGCAAAAGTCTGAGAAAGTGGTTTACAATACCACATTCTATGAATGGGGTGTATCGTATCGCTGAGGTTGGCAGGTGGACGTGAGTATGGCACAAGTTGCGCGTCTCCAGGGTGTAACCTGGCTCTTCTCTTCAGCATTCGGGACTCTTCAGGCTTATTGGTGTATTTGCCCGATGGGGCTGATGGAACAGAGGTACGACACTGTCATTTTACGCTGTTGAACAACATCTTACTTCGTCCCTTAGGTCAGACTCATGGAGGATGTCGGGGACCCTAGGTCATACTGGAGGTTCATTCCCTATCAGACCCCCTTCAAATTGACCGGATGCGATGCACTGAGATTGTTAGTGTTGATGTGGCTTCTGTGTTGGTGTAGGTTAGCGTGTACGTTAGTGTACTAAGCACTCTCAGACGAGCGGGCAATGAAAGGCGATGTTCATATAGTGAGTGATTTGTGATCGCAATTTTGGAACCAGTGCCACTTTCGAGGCCAGGGTCGAGTATGATCGACTCACGGCCTCAATCACTGTCACACCGAACTAGGGATGGATCCAGCGCTCCACACCAGCATATTCCCTATGGCTACAGCGCAACAGCGCACGTCAAGTTGTCAACTATGATGAATCCAAAAAATAACCAGCTAACATCGACGTCATCATCTGTGGCCGTGGGGGGCATGATGTGGGGTGGGAAGATATTCATATCTTGTTCATATCCGTATTTTTGGCGCGGGGAAGTTGAGGCCTACATAAATGTGCTTCAAGGCTTGTTGCATGTTGCCGCAGTTGCGGAGTAAAAATGCCAAATGTCCCAGGGAGGATTCGAACTTCCGGCTTCGCAGATTGGAGTGGCCACAATGCGATGATTTAACCACTAATCGACAAGGACGCTAGCCAGTGTCCGCCATCAATGGATTAAGGGGACCGCGGGAACAACAAGACTTAAGTTAGCTAATTCAGCCACTACGCGTTGTAGCTCAGTCGATCACTCATATACATAGTTTCATCGCACCAACATGCCCGGCAGCTTGCAAGGTCAATATATCGGACTCGAAGGTGGGCCACTCCATGTGGCCTTCGTATCTGTTTCATGATCTTCACCCTCTACCTACAGTCATCAGCGGAAAAAATATCCAAGTCCCCTTCATCCGCATACCCGCAGGCATTTACGTGTCCATCAAACTCGACTCGAGGAGACGCTGGAGTTCAACCGTACAAGTCCTATCATCCAAAAGCGCTGTAGCCTGGGGTGATACTCTGACCATGTAAAGCCTTCTAAAGAGACTTGCGGGTATGATACAAGTGCTCATCATCGATTTGCAGATCACCAGATGCTTCGCCCAAGTTGTCTCTGGAAATCAGGGCATCCTTTGAACTCGGCCGAATGCTGGGCAACGGGAAAGTCATTAGCAAACTTGAAACGTCATGGAATGAGTTGCTCGATCACGGAGATGAACCTTTTGGTGAGCAATCTGTTTCCTGTTCATGCACATCCACTAACTTTCTGTAGATCTATCCTTCTCACCCATTGATGATATATGTCCTTCTCTCACACTGAAGGTCACTTCTGTACACGCTTGTGGACACGACGACGGCACGTTAATTGACGTAAGTAACGTCAAACGCCGTTATTTTGGTTGTTCTGAAGGAAAGCAAACTGCAGTCAGGTGTTGAATGCGAGATTTCTCGGCGCACACATGCAGGTCACACTCGACTGTTCAAATACATGAGGAGCAATAGTGGTGTCTCTCACCTCAATGGCGCTGTGAATTATTTTCAGTGGGTCGTGGCCCAGTGTTCGGTCGGCCATCCTGATCGTGCTGCCGCTCTCACAAACCTCGCGTGGGCCCGCCTTCGAGGTTATATTCACGAGGGTGCGCAATACATAGACTCTATGACCTCTCTGTTCCGCGACGCCCTTGCATTACGTCCGCAGGGCCACCTCGATCATCCATTATCTCTCTATAATCTTGCCACAGCATTGACCTGGTGCTACAGCAAGGACAGTACTATTGCCATTATCCACGAATGTGCACAATTGTGCTGTCAGCTACTGCCCCTCTGTCCAGAGGGCACCTACCTTCGCAGCTTTGATGTAGACAGCGCTGTCAATTATGTAATCGGCACATGCATCGCTATTCCTGTGGACGCATCCGATGAAGGCATTCACCTTCGACGACTCGCGCTGGAGCTCTGTCCTCTAGGCCACCAACACCACCTCAGGACCTTCTACAACCTTTCATCGGCACTCTACGGACGGTTTTTGCAATGTGGCAGCATTGTTGATATCGATGAAAGCATACAACTTGGTCGTGACATCCTTTCTCTTTGCCTTGAGGGACATTCTAGCCGCGACACATACTTGAATGACTTGGCCCTCTCACTCGCAACTCGCTTCACTCACGAAGGCAGACCTCATGACCTCGACGAGGCCATTTCTCTAGGCGAAGAAGCCCTGCGCCTGCGCCCTCTTGGGCACAAATGTCGTGATATACCCTTGAGCAACCTGGGGACCGCACTTCAAACTCGTTTCATACAACGCAGTGATGTCAATGACATCAACAGAGCCATCGGTCTCGCTCGCGAGGCACTGAAGTTATGTCCGTCTGGGCTTCCCAGACGTGACGCTATGCTTGCCAACCTTGCCACCGCGCTCACTAGAAGATATAATGGATTGCATGTGATCGAGGATATTAACGAGGCCATTGAACTGTACCGCGAATCGCTTCGGTTAACACAGCCCGACAATCTAGAGCGCCATAAATATCAGACTAATTTGAGCTCGGCACTCTGCTCTCGTTTCATGCATAACCAGAAGAATAAAGATGTTGAAGAGGCCATTTATCTTGGTAAAGACTCCCTGGCGGCTGTGCCACTGCTCCACCCTGAAAGGCACTACTCCTACTTCCACCTACGACAGGCCTATATGTCTCGTTACAGCGTGCAGCATAACCCTGCTGATTTGTCACTCGCAGTCGAGAACTTCAGACTGGCATCGAAACATCCTACTCAAGGATTTCCTGAGCGTATCTGGGAGGCTATTGAATGGGCTCGTCAGGCGGATTATTATCGACATGAATCTGCCCTCGAGGCATACCAAATGTGCTTGGAGCTTTTCGACAGACATGTGATGACGCGATCGTCGATTATCTCGCGGCGCAACGCTGCAACCGCCCTTCGTGGTGCACAATCACTGCCAGTGGATGCGGCGTCATGTGCCATTCGTCGTAATGATCTGCGACAAGCGGTTGCACTCGAGGAGCAGGGTCGCGGCCAACAATGGTCGCTGGCTTCTCGACTCAGGACTCCACTGGACGACCTCAAGTCCGTCAGTCTGCCACTAGCTCACAAGCTCTCGGAAGTCAGCAAGCGCCTATCTGAAGCTCAGGGTTCCACAGGCAGCACAGACGGAGCTGCTGCTGACCTGGCAGTGATAGCGTACAGGAGACTTACGACGGAATGGGAAGCCACGGTAACTGAAATACGACAACTCCATGATTTCTCGCGATTTCTACTCCCACCAGGGTATGAAGATTTGCAAGCGGCAGCATGCCATGGTCCAGTCATCATCCTCATTGCGAGTCACTACTCGTGCAATGCCATCATTGTCCCGACATCAGGGGAGCCACGTCATGTTCCCTTCCCATCTCTCACTCTCGCAGAACTCAAGAAGCTCAAAGATGACTTCGCGAGGGCGATACGGCAAGCGAATATCATGGCTCCGACGAAGCCTAGGACGGAGCTGATGGCACTCTTGCGGTTTATATGGGACGAGGTCATGCTACCCGTCGTCAACGTACTCCAGCGTGATCTGAAATTACGGCGCCGCTCTCGAATCTGGCTTTGTCCAACAGCAGCCTTCACTTCCATTCCTCTCCACGCAGCTCACCCCTCTCGAACGAAGCCAGATCGCTCTGGGCGAGAACTATGCCTGGAGGATATATATCTGCTCATACACACCTACACTTTCAGCTCTTATTAGAGCGCGACAGACAATGAAGACGCGTGTGACCCCGTCCTTTGTGGCGATCGGGCAAGGTCAACCGGGCGGAGGACAAGGCACGGCACTCGCCGCTGTTGACAGCGAGCTTGAACTTGTCCAGAAGCTCGTTCCTCCCAACGTCAAGTTCACCAGTCTTTCTGGCGACGAATCCACGCAGGCAGGTGTACTCGAAGCGTTGCGACGCAACACTTGGGTGCACCTAGCTTGTCACGGAAAGCAGGACCGCGAGCAGCCTTACAATTCGCGTTTCGCCATGAGAGACAAACCTCTCACGTTGCTTGATATCATGGAGAACGATGCTCCGCAAGCTGAATTTGCGTTCTTATCAGCATGTCATACCGCTGTCGGCGATGAGCAGACGCCCGATGAAGTCATCCACCTCGCAGCTGGTCTGCAGTTTTCTGGGTTCAAGAGCGTCATTGGCACTCTGTGGGTGGTTGACGACGCTGTCGCAAAACACGTTGTAGAAGCTTTCTATGAGAAAATGTTCAAGGATTTGGAGGAGGGTGTTATGGACTGTACGAGGGCGGCCTGGGCACTCAACCATGCTACGTGCACCGTGAAGAAGGAGGTACCGCTCGAGCAGAGAATTGTTTTCATTCATATAGGCGTGTAGTACTTAATAGGTCTATGCCGCGTTTCTGCTGAGGTACAGTTTTACTACCCGCTGATATTGGAACATCTTTCGTTGTGCTTATCGCTGTCCTTTTAGCTCGCGAACTGTTGAACTGTTAACGCGCCTAAATGATGTCACAAGGGTCTTCGGGGTCCCCATTCATAAGCTTCGTCCCGGACCTACTAAAACAGGGGAATTCAAGGAGAGTCGTACGCGTGCCTCACTGAGGGCGCTCGAGCTTCGGTAACTTTGATCGAAGTTGATAATCTGCATTAACGAGCGCGATGCGGCGTCCAGCAAAAATTGACGTATGAGATTCTGTGAAACCTAAGTTGGTCTAGGTTGCTCTTGCCAAGGGTATGATGGGTGGACCGGCATGCGCTGGTATCATGATACGGCTTGGAACAGTAGTCGATATAACCAAGATCGAACTTCATCCAGTGGCTGCGTCGAGTACGGAGACTACAAGCTTTAGCATGATACGAAGCAAAGAAGCAATGGGGCACTAGTGTGATTGACGATTGATGGACGACGTCACAAATTTCAAATTTTCTATGAATACATGACCCATAACTTGGGACTCACTTTGAAGTTAGAACACAACATCATAATGTGACAAGTGGCTTTGGATGCTTCAAAACGGCTAGGAAACAACGATATAGTGGTTAGTTACTGCGAGATATCCGCCTTTCCTTCCAGGGCCGTCTCTCTTGTCGGAGCTTGAGGCTTGCTGAGATATTTGCGCGAATGGTTGGAGATATCACATATAGCGCCAAACTCCGGAAATGATCGTTACATAATACCAACAATAAAAGGCCATGACAGGACAGCTGTGGAGCAGGAATATTACTTTGCCCTCGCAATCTCCTTCAAAACCTCTGTTACAATGAGGAAAACGTCATATGCAGCGACCTTTGCCGCCGTTCTGATCATCCTTGTCATTGTAAGTTGATTAAATCCCTTTCTTTGAATGACACTCATCCAGTGGGTTTTCAGAATATATTATCTGCCCGTCTTCCGGACTGGTTCGCCCAGAGAACGTTTTAACCACCAAATGCTCGCCTGACATATTATTTGAAGGCTTATTGCTAAATATGACATCGCGAACGCTCAAGTCACGGTTCGCTATGGCTTGATGAAACGATGCGAGCGTGCTACCATCAGCTTTCCTGGCCCCAGCAAAGGTGGACATCTAGAATACACCGACTACGAATGTCGCACATTTCCGCTCCGTGTACAGGACAAATGTGATGACGAAAACCGCCTATTCTGTGCTCTGTGGACCTCGGCTCAATATTTCACCGAGCTTGGCATCGGGTTTGCAGCAATGGGTCTGACCGCTTTGGTCATTGGTGTGAGCACGCACTCCAGGAGGAAAAGGGTTTGGAGAGCTGTGGCAGGGCTAGTCATATTGCACGGTTAGTCTTTATGAAGCACATGACATCATGAGGCATCATCACATTCTGCAGCTGTGTTCCAACTCGTGACGTTTATCCTCGTCACCGAGCTGTACCGCAAGGACCGTTTCCCGGCCTTCGAGCACGCCAAGCCCGGTTAGTTTTTGCGGTACTTTCTCGTTTTGTTGGCTCTAACATGTTCTTTAAAGGTGTCGGCTACGTCTTAAACGCTGTTTCTTGGGTTTCAGGTTTTGCCGTGGGGGTTGGCGTCATTGTAACCGGTGTAGCTGCGGACCGCGGCTATAAGTGGGCTGCTGGTAATCGATCATATACTCCCATTCAAGGTCGTGGTGATGGATCATACCGACGCATTCATGGTTACGGTACAAATGCATAGTTCACTTCCTCCTTTCCACGAGCACACTTCACAATTCACAATGACAGTACTCTATTTTCGCTTGACTTGTACCATATTTCCGATACCTTTGCACTTACCGTATGCACGCATTTTGTAAATAAGTTCATTAAAGTCGCTCTCCGTTATTTGTAAAGATGTGATTATCTGAGCAGGACGTATGCAAATAAAATACCAAACATCAGTTCTGCAGATACGACGCCTCATGACCCTTCTTTAATTAGCCCTCTTCGGGATAATCTACCTGGTCATATAACCTCAACGTCTCATTCCAGTCCCTCTTCCGCCTCCTCCTGACAGAGAAATACTTCGCCCCGCTGTCCCAAGTGCTCCTCACGCGACCCTTCTGCTTACCCCCACGCTCGACAAAAAACCTTTCGGGATCATCCGATAATCCCAAAGTCCCCACAGCGAGGTTCATCAATCGCGAATGTAGATCTCGCCTTGTCACCCGTATCTCGTCTAGCGTCTTCTTCCCAACGCATAATAGCCTCGCCAGCGCCATAAAGGCGCGGAAAGCCGATACCGCATCTTCCGTCCATCTCAGCGTCATCCACATCATCGCAGGGACGATAAATGTGGTGATCGCAGCAGAAGGAAGCGTGAACAGAATGCAAGCGGCCCAGACGGATAGACCTGAGAAAAGCCCGTAGACAAGCTTATATTGCGCAATTTCGTCGAAGGTGTCCCAGACTGGCCCGGTTCTCTTGAAGTTGCGGACGGCGATGAATGTGGTTATGAATACGGGTGTCCAGAGCACCAGGCCTGGGAGAGAGATGGTAAAGAGACATATGAACCACGTCAGTCGAATGATCATTCGCATGGTAATCGTTCGCAAGGAGAGGGGGCTCGCAATGCGGTCGTCTTTGATACCCCAGTGAACAAGCCGGTCCTGATAAATCTTTTGACGGTAGTTTAGAAACTGGTACAACCGTTAAAAAAGCTCTATTACCTTGAGGTCATAACGTAGTTGGTTGAGCTCAACGTCCTCCCTGGTGAAGTCGATAGACTGGTCTTCAGCACTACGCTTACTCTTTTGGGTGTCATCAGAAGCTTTGAAGGCCTCGACAAATATTCTGGTGATTCGCACAGTAATCTCCCAGGCTCATACGAGTCCCAAGAGGTGCATATATGCGTGTCGCCATCTTTGCGGACCTCACAAATTCCCAAGATGGCGAGTCAATCGTCCGGGAACTAATTTGTTGATGCATCCGTGCAGTTAGAGCCCTAATTTCATCGTACTGTACGGGAGCGAGGAGCCCTGGATTGTCCTGAACCACAGGAGTTGAATGAAGTGTTTTATAGAAATATAGATATGCACACACCTTGGGAGTGAATGTCATTGGGGGGTTGAATGTCACTAGAACATCTGACCTGAAATGTTGCCGATGCCTACAATTTCACGTGATCAGTAACTGTAAGCAGAAATATGAGAGTGGCTGATTACATGTAGGTGATTGAGCACGTCAGGATGGATACGGAAAAGTTTGGATCATCACGATTACGGCTCAGGACATCCGAAACGATGCGAGCCACTAAATGATAAGTGAAGCAGACATTAGCAGGTACTAATCAGTCGACAAACCTCCTGTCTTAAGGGGGGCAATACTGGGGTGATAACGACTTGCTCCCTCCGGAAATAAACAAACTGCGTCTCCAAGTTCGAGTGCCTGTTAGATTTAATTCGACCTTCAGATCCCCTATGTATACTATGGGCGCATCTTACATCCATCAATTGATCCATGACTTGAGTATTATCAACCTCGTTGTTATTATAGTCTTTGCGCCGCTTAATGGGCACAGTGCCTGCGGATTCGATTAGCCAACTGGTAAATGTCCGATGGCCGAATTGAGTGGATTTTGCCGTGAGCCGCAGCATATTACGCGTCTACACGGCAATGAGTCAAGTGGTGATGCCGGGATCGAGGCTGCTTACTCTGGATGGCACAGAGGTTACCAGAAGACTGACATATACAAACTATGAGTTAACGCGCTTGTCCAAGGCAGATGTATTCTCACAGTGCATCCGTCAGACAATTGGAATGGTTGGCGCAGACAATGCTGGATCGCAAAACTATTTAGCCAACGGAGGATAACATGACAGAGAACGGACCATGGTTGCCCGGTCTTCGGTATAAGATCAGTATTCTCGACGACAATGGTCCCATAAAATATCTTCAGCACAAACTTGAAGAGCAACCTAACACCGTGACGCGATCCTTCCGAGTCAAATTGTGTTGACCTAGGTACGTCGCTGTCCTCACCGAACTAGGATGTAAGACCAGGGCGTAGTAGAACCCTTGGGCATATTTATATGGATCTCGTCGTGAAGGTCGTGTACATGAACTGACGTGTGTTATGGGGAGGATCCAAGGGTCTACTATACACTTCAAGGCTAAACTTAAAGTAGTCTTTGGTATTACATAATCAAAATTTTGATCAATGCCGCATGTCTGTAGGACGGTCATTTACTAGCAAGTGATCTACAGGTGATCGTCATGGAGGAAGCGTTGGCCAAAATACGGCCTCATACGACCTCAAATCTTGCCCACCAGAAAGCACCAGCAAACTTGCTCCAGGCTTTAGAATCCACGTTTCAGGAAAAGCATACGGACAGGACACCTACGGCTTATTTTGCTGCATTGATAACAACTCTCGATGGAAGTATTCAAAAGGAGACTTCACTTGGAGATGGAGACGTGCTACCTGCAGAACTGTATCTCCTGGCTCTAGTGGCTCCCTTCGTCCCCCCGCCAGTTATCCAGACCAATCTCAATACACTTCTCTCCCTAACTGCACCACTTTTTCCTACCTTGATGGCATATGCTCCTCCACTTGAGGTCGCAGCTGACTCTTTATAATGCCGTATTCAGAGCTCTTGATAAATCGCAACTGGACGTTTCTGCAGTTCGCCAATCATTTGCATCTATACTGCAATTATGTCTGGATCCCCCGACCAAAAGTACGCAAGAAAGCAGCTGACATCGTAAAAGATGTTCTTTCCTTCCCACCGAGTCCATTAGTCCGGCATCCTTATGCTCAGCGGGTGGCTGAGTGGGCTCATATTGCGCTTCAGCAATCGAGCTCGGGCGCCCTACCGAAATCAAAATCATCTGGGAAAGGGTCCGATACCTCAGCTGCAGAAACAGCTATTCATCTCCTTGCATTCTTACGCCCAGTACTTCCAAATCTTCCCCTCGATGTATGTCTAATACCCTTTGAATCACCGTCCGCTAACCCAAATATTCGCAAAGGCCATTCCACCTATCACCACTACGCTCCTGACCCTTCCACGATTAGGAAACCCATACCTCTCCCAGGCTGCATACTCGATTCTTTCCGATCTTTTTACTGCATCTACTACGACTGGCACTGCCAGTGCAATAGAACAAATTCCGGCCGTCTTAAATGCCGTCCTGGAATCCCCGCCAGCAAAATCCGATAATTCCATCTCCCCATCTTGGATCCGCGTTCTTGGAGATGCTATGTTTGCCTATCATGTTGCAGGACGCATCAGCCTGTGCCGCTGAGTTCAATAAAGTGTGGAAAACAGTATGGTCGTACTTCGAGACGAAGCACTCACCTACTCGTAAAGCTGTTGCGGAGTCTCTGGCTTTACTAACGCGGTGTATCACGCCTTCTATCGTGCAAGCCTCCATCGCTGACGGCGAAGCTGGCAAATCCCCCCTGCGAAGCATGATCTCGCAAATAACGAAAGCCCTCGACTCCCTGGCCTTTGCATCTGCGATGCAGGAGCTGCTCTCTGTTATTTCAGCTCTGGTTTCAAATCTAGGCGTTCGTGTAGACCCCGCGAAATCTACTACTGCCACAGAGGCTTTACTCATGCCTCTGGTGTCGAAAATCGCCGATCTGCGCGTCCAAAAAGGCTTTGAGCACAAGGAGGCTGCTGATTCTGTGCTCTCGACAGCTATGCGAGTAGTGGGTCCCGCTGTGCTTCTTGAAGCAATTCCTCTGAATCTAGAGCCCTCGGATCGGTGAGTTACTTCGAAACGGGGAAAAGGACTGAAGCTGAATATATATATTAGTCAAGCAGGCAAAGAACCACGCGCGTTCCTTTTGCCTATGCTTAACCAACCCCACCCATCACTCCTTGGGCATTTTGTCTCATACTTCGTACCTATGAGCGAGCGAATGTTCAATTTGCAACAAAAGGCCGATAGCGAGAAAGAGGCAATCAGAGGCGAAAGTGTGGAGTGTGCTTGTTCGCTCAGATATGGACTGGATTTGCGGGCTATTGTCATGCACCTCCTGATGTCAAGACAGTGCGTGTGGCGTCCGTATAGAAGCTCTTATATTGATGCCAATCATTTTAGGCCCTCACGCCGGCATTCTCGCAACTCCTTTCTCAGCTACTTTACAGCCAGCCTGATCTTCGGCCACCCGTACTAAGGGGCCTAAAGGCCTTGATAGAGTCCAACAAGAGTATCGCATCCCAGACCGATACAGACATGGGAGAGCTCTCGAAAACTGACAACGCAATTACTCCCAAACAAGCTTCTCAGAATCTTACCTTCCTCAAGACACAAGTAGAGAGTTGGTTTGCTGTCTTCTTCAACGTCTTCGGTAGCGTGGACAGGGATAATCGTGGCATGGTGGGCGACGTCATTGGCGTTTGGGCTGGACTCGCAGAGAAGCAAGACATTGCAAAAGCCTATCGGAAGGTTGTCGATCTTTTCCGTCAAAGCCTCCAACAATCGGACAATGGGAACACCACTGCAATGACGGCAAGATCTTCTGATCCTCCTTCTCCCCTTCCTTGATGCACAAGATATCGCCGCTCTGTTCTCGACGTGCCTCGCGCAGGAGGTGCTGTGCCACAAGGACAACGGCGTACAAAAGCGTGGTTACAAAATTCTCGCGAAGCTTCTAGAGAACGGCAAGGTAGAAGAAGATGCGCTCCAGACTTTCCAACGTCTGGATGAGCTTTCTGTTGGGCTTGCACCTGCTGCGAAGAAAGATCGGTTCATTTTGCTTTCTCTGCTGATACTTCGTGTACCTAGTGAATCTCTGCACATTATCCCTTCTCTTATCCCAGAAGCTGTCTTGGGTACGAAGGAGCCATCAGAGAAAGCACGGTCAGCGGCGTTCGAGCTCATCGTTGCTATGGGTCCAAAAGATGAGCCAGGGTGGTATAGTGAAGAGGAGCATGGTGGACGGAATGGATGAGGATGGCGCCGAAGGTAAATCGTGGATGCACTGCTAATCTCAGTTATTGACATACCCTTTGCAGCACAAGCAAGTATTAACGAGTACATGACCATGGTTGCAGGAGGCTTAGCAGGAGCTTCCCCGCACATGATCAGTGCCACCATCACAGCCGTCTCCCGTCTCGTTTTCGAGTTCAGAGGTGTGTAGGTTTGAAGTCGTGACCTCAGTCTATCTAACGATCTGGGCAGAATCCATCGATACCCAGATGCGGACAGAGATCTTCACGACTCTTCTTGTTTTCCTCTCCTCTGCCAATCGTGAGATCATCAAATCTACACTCGGGTACATCAAGCTTGCAATCCATACATCACCTATTGAGCTGCTACGACCACATTTAAAAGACCTCGTCCCTGCACTCCTCGCATGGTCTCATGATCACAAGAACCACTTCAAGGCAAAGGTCCGCCATATCTTCGAGCGGATGATTAGAAGGTTTGGGTGGAATGACGTGTATCAAGCGGCAGGTGAGGATCAGGCCGCAAAGGTGTTGGTGAACATCAAGAAACGGAAGGAAAGGGCTAAGAGGAAGAAATCGCGAGAGGACGATGACGAAGAGGAGGAGGTTGGTTTTCCTGAGCGTCTACCATTCCTATTGCTCACGACAATACCTAGGCGACAAAAGGAAAGGTTCCCACGGGCGATGCCTTTGAGGACGTTTTGTATGGCAGCGAAAGCGAGTTGGATGACAGTGACGAAGACGAGCAGGCATCTCGACCCATGGCTGGACCAAAACGCAAAGGAATTGAACAGGGAGTGCGTCTGCGGGTGGATGATGACGAACCGATGGACCTCTTGCAGGGTGTTGCCTCGCGTCTGACCAGTGGGTGTTCATCATGTGCTCGCATCTGCACTATTTTACCTTTCTACAGATGCCCAAGCAAACCGACGCCGCAAGCCGGGTCAAGATGCAGGTCGCTTTAAAACTGATACTGACACTGGAAAGATTGTTATCAATGAGGACGAGGAGTCTGATATCGAAGTCAGCTCTCGGAAGGCTGCCAAAGACGTTGCTGGCAGTGCATATCGGGAGAGTATGACCTCAGTGGATGGCTTTACTCGCGGATCCCAATGGGCGCATCAAATTCAACAAAGATACTAAAAAGAGACGTCGCGAGAATGAGGACGAAGACTGGAGACGTTGAGATGGCTGATGGCTGCTGCCACTGCTCCGAAGAGGAACAAGCGACCCACGGAGCCAAGACTGGGCCACGAGTTCAAGGCCAAGGTGGGTGTGGTCTGCTGTGTTTGTGCTCACAGGGTCTGATGCTCTATTGCAGAAGGCTGGCGGTGACGTCAAGAAAGGCGGTGTGGACCCGTATGCTTACATGTCGTTGTCTCAAGCCGCCAAGAAAAAAGGCCGGAACCGTACCGGCATTGCTGGAAAACATTGATGAAGTTCAGCGCAGACTACCAAAAAGCGCGTGTAGATTTGTTTTTGGATCATTGCTTGATTTTTGTTATCAACATCTGTACCGAGGCTGTAGAATACGCTTGTCAACCGTACAATGTTTGATCATGAGGGGTACCAAAAAGACCATGACCCCAACTGCTAGGCTGCTTCCAGTTAAGAACGTCTATTTGCAACACCTTGGATACTACAGCTGCCATGAGCTGGGCGTCCGATCTGTTGTCCCCCTCCATGACATATTGCAACAGACACACAGTCGGAATTTGCCATGTCTCGGAAAGCGAGGAAAGGAGGCGACGAGATAGGCCTCCGCCTGGAATGAAAGGTATGGCTGTCCTTTCTGCATCGCTATGCAGGACCTGGGAGACGGGTGAAGTGTAGACGGGTATTGGCAAGGTTGTGAGAGCGGCCAATGGACCAGAAGTCAGATCAGGTATTCCAGGCGGGACGATCTGACAGGTAGGTGTCCTAGAAACATCGGAAGAATATCAATTCGCAGCTCAGATGCCGAATCATTGCAACTCAACAGCATCTGAGGATCAGTCCTGTTGGACATATCCACTCCGCCAATGACGAGGACAGCTGAAGCTCCTGAGGTACGGATGAATTCCAACAGGGAGTCAACAAAATCCTGCTTCGATGACTGGTAGGGAGGCAGGATCAGCACAGTAAAAGTTCACATCTTAGTGGAGGCTTCATTACTTTCAATGCTGGAGATCGCTTGCTGTATGACTGCGACATTAACATCATCGCGGCCAAACACTAGCCTATCTGTTAGCCCAGGCTCTGGAAAACATGCGCGAAGACATACACTCCAGTGGTGTTGTGATGCCAGGAAGATCATCTTCGCGAGCTCCAACGACAGGAACTAGATTCCTAGGGTCGAATATGCCTACGCGATAGCAAGGAAAGTGAAGCGATAAGCAGATCAGCTGCGAGCTGGGCAACGTTCGCAACAGAAACAACGGGCTACCTTGGAGAGTTTGTCTTCAGTGAGTTGTCTTGAATCGGATATCGGCATACGCACAACGACGAGGACTTTGCCCTTTGTACTGAAAGAAGTAGTCGGGTGATAGAATGTCATGGCCTGTGAGGTTGTACAGTAAAGAATTTACTAAAAGTCTTGAGAATTATGATATTGCCGCGCGTCGATTTGGCTCTAGTACTAGGTGTGATTACCCACATAGTCGAATGTCCTGTGGCGTGTCAGTAAGCAAGTTAATTAGCCGTTATTTCCTTATATAACTGGTTGATGGTCACCACGTCAAACTCTGTTCTATCCATCCATCCATCTGCTATATGTATCAGGACGAAACGATTAGTTTCGCGGAAACAATTCGCGCAACGTCCACTGTGTGCGAACTGAGCGCTCACATGCACACTGTCCGGCGTGCGCTTGACAGTCAGCTGTCTGCTGCATAGCAGGATACTTCGTGCATTATAACTCTGCTCTATCTACATGCATATGGTGGGATGGAACGGTTGATCCTATAAAGAAGGAACGACAGTCATCCTTCTATTTAGTCTGCCTAGGGGGGGAGACTACGTCTGCTTGCCATCAGCCGCTCACGAGTTTCGGTTTCAGACAGACCAATGCCGACCGCTGCGACGATGTCTGTATCGCTTTATGGGATATTTTGAAGATGAAGCTTGAAGTATGAGCAACGATCCCGATCAGGTGGAAGTTTAGCACCTTCTGGAGGTGCTGAACATGAAACATCTGCTCCACATTTTTGTTACTTCGATCAATCAAAACAGCAATGAATATCGTCCCTTTTGGACCTTAATTCATAAAAGTCCTGAATGGTAGTATATCTGGCACGAACGCTATCGTCAAACATCCGCCATGTTCGTAAGCTCGCCCATATCCATCCTCGAATACCATGACCTTGGTCTCAAATTTGGTGGCCGTCCATTAATTCGTATCTTATTTCCAGTCATTTTATGGGTTCGTGGATGTCCAATTGGACGATGTCATGATCTAACCTGGACTGTAGTTTCGTAGTTGCCGCCTCTGCTGGGATAGTGTACGATTGGGGTGAGCAAGCTAATATGGACAGACCGCTGATATCTTTATGGTATCTTTAGTACTGTCGTTCGGACAAGAGGTACGTCCATGTCATGACCAGAGGAGGAATGTCACTAAGAGTGGTTCCGTAGGTTGAACTGGTTTGGGTGAGCAGAGTCCTGCACTAGAAGAACAACTTGAAATTACAATCAATTCGTGACAGGCAATGCTGCCCTCTTATGAGTTATGACCGCTCTGTATCTCAGTGTATGTAGCTTGTGTTATATATACTTAAGTGTGGTTGGGAAGGTCGTGCCGACGTGGAGATATCCTAGATGCGCTATGTTGGAATATGTTATATATGTTTGAAAGGCTAAGTAATTGGTGCTGTGCTAATCAGCCATAGTCTCCCCATCAACAGCAATATTAATGCGTTGACTCCGCTGAAGTATGTGCCCCCGTATACACCGTGTCTGTTGCTGCTGAGCTGACTGGCGGCATGCAGTTTGTGTTCCTATGACCTCAATGACAGATGCGGTGAGTATCCCACACCAATACCTGTCATTCCTGTCTAATCAACTGCACTCCCATGTAGGGGTGAGTGAGATTCTTGATCATCTTGTTCAATATAATGACTGCCACATCTACGAGTTGCTTTCGAGTGTTCGATCCTCTGATGCTGATCACTAACTTGAACGTTACTGGATTTGTCAGGCCGCGTTTTGTACTTCGCAGAGATCAGCTAGATGATTATCGTCACAAATGCCATACTTGAGGTATATAGTGGAGGATCAAGCCTATGACAAGTCTCTGGTAGTATATCGGATAGTACACCCGCCTGTCATGTGACCGCGGGAGAGCGGGGTTCGACTCCCCGCCAGAGAGTTTTTTGATTTCTTTTTCACTTGTCACCGCATCCGTCTCTCTTTCTTAATCCATTATCCTCTCTTTTTTCCTTTCACATCACATACACAAATTCAACATACCGGGTACGTCCTGGGGACTGAACGGTCATCCTGGCGGACAGCACAGTAAATTTATTGTCGTAAGGGCTCGCGTTCGCAAAATTCCACAAATTAATTGACACTGAGAACGAAGCGAAGCAAAAAGCGTAGCATAGGAGAAACGACCATCTTCATTCGTCTATGGTCTGTCTAGGGGAGACTAGGCAAAACTAGCCGGGGTGTATACTAAATCAGATTTTTTGCACCTTAGAGAAAATGAGCCGGTATGAGCTGTGGTCTCCGAAAAATTAGGAGCGAAAGGACGCAACTAGTTCCGGAAGGAAGCTGAGTTACTATGCACGGAAAGAGAGGCTGAGCGTCGACGACCTCTGCCCCTTTGCCGAGCACGCCCGGATGAACGTCTCGAGCGCCGGGCACGACGGGTGGATGAATGATCATCTGGCTCATCTCTGGGCTGCAAAGATTGAAGGCGCTGCAGGCACGATTCCCACATAGACGAAGGGGAGTAGCACACCACGCAAGTGCGCAAAGTAAAGGCAACAAACAATCACGCAAACGCAGGGCAGTCACCAAGTCAAGGAAAAAGGCGTCAGCGAATGGATGATCGAAGTGAGGATTAAAGCGCACCTGCAAGTCCCATTCATCGTCGCGACGACACTGGTCTTCCCGGTAGATTTTATCAAAGGTCATTCTAATCTCTTTCTGATCTAGAATAGAAATGTCCCACGCCCCGTCGGGGAGAGGAATAGCTTGGTGCCATGCCCGCCTTTGCTCATCCTGGTAGACGAATAACGCACGCTCTGCAAGAGGGTTGGTTGAATTCCAGTAATCATGGCACATTAACGCTTGCCAGAAGGCTGCAAGCATCTGGATACGCCAGGCTTCCCAACCACATTGTTTGAACGACGCGAGTGCGCGAGGGACAGCCTGAGCGAAGTCGATGGCGGTGAGGCTATGGTCAGGAATGACCCTAGCATGATGAGCAGCACCAGCTGTAGTGGAGCTCCCAGGGCTTGCAGAACGTCCCATGCCTTCGTTGTCGGCAGTGCGATGATTGAATCGTGCATCTGCCTGGAGACCCCCATTAGTCCAGTAGTAAAGTGCCACATACTGGCCTTCAATGACCCTTGTTAAGGCAAAATCAGAAATGAGGACGTCGTGTATGGTGCATGGGGGGCGTGAACGGTCGGGAATTGGAATGTATTTGAGAGGATTTTGCCTTCGATCTTCCTCTTGCCTAGCCGCCCCCTCGAGACACGAGACTTGGAGCTGACCGTGAACGAGGCTCTGCTGTTTTGTGGCGGCGGCTTGGTCTTCCTGAAGTTGCCGCTGCCACTGGACCTTATGAGTGTTGCTGGTAACTACCCACACAGCTTGCAAATTTTCGACTACTTGAGCGTCGTTGTTGTTCGGAATAACAAGTCAGGCGCTACTGGCTTGATAGATGTTGGAGGCAAAGTCCGGACAGTGTTCTAAACTCGGATCAGATGCAAGCCTATTCATAGTGGAACAAGGAGGTTGGCTGAAGGACCTGAACTTGAAGCATTAATAAGATTTTCGTGTAATACTACGCTTGGCTGGAGCTCGGTGTCAATAGGGACGTTATGCTGTGTTGTTGCGTCCCATAATCCATTTACCCCGATCTCGTACACAATTGGATCATGCGTAAAACGCATAGCCTGCGCTTGGCCTGTGCGCATAATACGCACCTTAAAAGACGATTTGAACCGGCGGGTGCCCGACTTCCTTGACTTCGAACCAACGCCCACTCTTATAATCGGTGATTCTAATTTCTCGTGAGTAATGAATATTGCCAACGCTCGTCTGCACGGCGGCAAACGCTTACTTACCAGCCACGTTCGATTTCCGCAAAGATATCTTGCGAATTCTCGAGGAACGTGGGCAACAACATCTGCACACGGCTTGTCGACTCACCAGCAATCTTTTGCCCTTGCCTCGTAGTCCGTTGAACTTCAAAGATCCTGGCAGACTTCTCTCACATTCTGATCTGCCAATGTGGAACTCTCAAGCGTCGTTTCCTTGGCCCTATTCCCCCACCGCTGAGACGCGAAGTACGCCATCGATCACGCCGCGGCAGACGTTGTGTGGCCATACCAGCCGGGTACGAGGTGTTGTGCACCTGCCCGGCGGACAACGCATCATCACATCTTCGTCGGACAGCTCACTCCGACTATGGGACCTAGAAAGCGGCGCACAGATTGGCGACGACTGGAGAGACGAGAGGGACAGTGCAGGAGTGTACACCATAGCATTGTCTCCGAACGGCAGCACTGTCGCTAGTGGAAGCGATGATGGGAAAGTGAGGCTGTGGGGTGCTGAGACGGGAAAGGTCGTTGCAAAATGGACGGGGCACGCTAAGGATGTGTGGTCAGTGTGCTGGAATGCAAATGGTGAGCGAGTTTTGAGTGGATCTGCGGACGGGACAGCAAGAGTATGGCATGTCAAGAGCGGCAAAACCGTCTTGAAAATCGATACCGGGCACCAGTGGGTGGGGAGCGTGATGTACTCTCCCAACTCGAAAAGAGTTGCAACAGGCGGATATGACGAGACTGGTGTAAAGATCTGGAATAGCAAGACGGGCAAGCTCATCTCCACACTCACACACACTTGGCCAGTTTACTCTTTGGCATGGACATCAGATGGAAAGAAGATTATCTCCGCGTCATATGACTTGATCACGATATTCGACACCGCTACTTTGCAGCAGATCACCGAACTCCATGGTCACAACCACTTGATCCGCGCCATCACTTTGTCTCCAGATAACCGCCTTCTTGTGAGTGCATCATGGGATAAGACTGCGCGTCTGTGGAATCTCGACACGAATCTCCCACTCGGACCACCCATCCAGCACAACGGTTTTGTGGAGTGCGCAGCTTTTTCTGCCAACGGAAAGCTGCTGGTCACCGGCTGCGAGGACAGTAACACGTACGTACGTGACGTTCACGACATCGTCAAAGAAGCTAAAGACCCATTATCCAATACTAATGTGGGTATCAGCATATTATCCACTCACACTTGCTGACAATCTTTGCTATTAGGATGGACACGAACGGGAGGCATCATCTGATGCTTCGGGAATAGAGCATACACCCCGCTCCTCGCAGGACATGGACGACAAGTCATTTTTG
The DNA here is from genome assembly GCA_016628065.1 of Suillus lakei. Taxonomy (NCBI): domain Eukaryota; kingdom Fungi; phylum Basidiomycota; class Agaricomycetes; order Boletales; family Suillaceae; genus Suillus; species Suillus lakei. Next base: position 248,422 of record JABBWA010000019.1, on the reverse strand, counting down.
GACGTATGTGACACGTTTTGTGAGCTTTCTCAATCATTATAACATCAACTTGCCAGGTTGATGCTACACGGGGTGTTGACGAACTCCCACCAACATTTTTTAACGACATGCAACCCGATGTTCATGTGCGTCATCAGCATGTCTATTAATTAATTCTTGTCTGGACCTCCGTACTTCTCAGTGTTCTGCAAAGGGTGATGCCCACCCTCATTCCTCTGCCAGTGCACTCCTCGGCCGCCTTTCCTCGCTCCTCCACCGCTCTCGACCCGACGGTGAAGCGACTAAACCTTCGCAACTCCCAAGGCCTTCAGGGTTACATTCACATGTGCTCATCGCTCGCCTGTCCTCACTCGTCCACCGCTCTCCACCCGATGATGATGCAGCAAAGGAACTCCAACAACCCTCCACGCCTTCGGGGTTAGGTCCGCATGCGCTCCTTGGTCGTCTGTCTTCACTCTTGCCCCACTCTCGATTCAACACCGACTCAGCAACCGAACCTCAACATCCTCCAACGCCTTTGGGTTCACGTCCAGGTGTACACATTGGCCGCTGCCTGTCCTCACTCTTCCGCTCTCCACCTGCCACTATTGAAAAAATCGAACCCTTGATGTGCCCAATGCAAACTACCCCTTCCCGTCGCAGTCCCCATGTCGTCGAAGTGGCTGCAATGCGGGATAAGCAGGTATGTCTTTCTTCAGTGTACTTCGATTACTGGGGTTTGATGATTTCTGTGCAGGCATTGTATGTTGCTCCACGACCGGAACGAGATCGTTCACGCACAACCTGGTCTGCTGGTACTGCTGTAACAACGGCGCAGTCAGGACCCCTCTCATTATGGGCTCATCTCGTGCTTTTTCTCTGCTGTGCATCTCCTCGACAGGCGGAACAAACACAGGATCAACCGCAGGGCCAAGTCCAAGCCCAGGCATCATTGCAAGCTCAGCCTGCTGCCGCCTCGACGTCCACAACACGGACACCTACTGCAATTGATACGAGTGCTACCGCGCCAGGTGCAGAAAGCGCGCAGTCACGTGTTCCATTGCGGGCTCGTTTCGTGCTTTCTCTTTGCTGTGTATCTCCCCTACACGATGATGGTCATTGATAGTAACACTGGCGTGTGTGGATCACTGTTTCAGCTCTGCGTCTAGTTCTTTTGAGACAGTTGTCATCTATCAATCGACGTCTTTCGCTAGTACATCACGTCCGTTTAGAGAGATTTTCAGGACTTTCTCAGCCTCAGATTATTTTCAACGCTATGCCTCAAATATACTCCCAAGCAATTGCTGGAATCTGAAAAGTGCTTTAGGTGAAAGACGAAGCTCTGGTTCATTCCGTCAACATCATTACTGTGTACCCGACAACATGTTCGTGTATCCTGACCTCATTGCAGTTGTGTTGTAGAGACCTGGATGTCGCGGTTCTGCACGCCTAGGTTGAATCTTGATCTCCAGCCTGAGAGATGCGGCGAGCCTTCTCCCGCGAAACTTCCAGAAAGGACAAGGGATAAGGTAGAAGCACTATACACTGTCACTGCATGACTGGCTGCATTTAACGTACAACCCGCTACCGATGCAGGCTGGCCACCAGCCTAGATCGCGGAAGCATTTACTAACATGCAGTGTATGCCTCCGCTATCTAGGAAAGTTGCGCTGCCTGATATCGCGTCATGCTCGAGTGTGAGGCTCCGTGCGACAAGGAACTACCAGAATGATTGTCGACAGCGGAGAACATGATACGAGTTAACGTAGATAGAGACGTGCGAGTTCGAACGAGTGAGATATCTAACTACTAATTATTGTGAGGTATGATGTAAGTACGAAACGAGAGGACAAAGGCGTCGGACTCGCGGCCACGGCTACTGCAGCGCTATGACTAGGACAAAGGACAAAGGGGCGACTTTGTACTTTACTTGCAATGAATGAGTGAGGAGCGTGATCAATATTACTGTAAGGTACATAGTGATTAGTCAAAGGGTAATGTGACTGTATCGAAGGTTTCCAGGTCGAGAAAGGTAAGTGACAGTAATGTCAGGTACGGCCGGAGCATCCAGTCTTGCTGAAACTCGAAGCGGAATAGATTCAACGGAGCTGAGGTGGGCAGAGACGACGTACGTGAAGGCTAGTTTCTGAGATAAGAGTTTCTCCTCAGTGAATGGAATTATAGGCAGCGTGTACTGCGGGGATGCGCAATGCGTTAATGTGCTCAGATACTTTGATCCAGAAGTGTGGCAACTATCAGTCTTCCATATGCAGAGCTTGAACTTTATACTTGTAAGTCGTTCCAGGCAATGATGGGGCCCTTTGTTGAACACGTTCTTCGGAAATAGCTTTTAGCATTGTCCATGACTGATGACATCTCCTCGAGGCTGCCAACGAGGCCGACTAGTACTTGGTGACTTTACCGAAACGCCGCCGTTAAGGCAGAGTGGTGAAGTTAGAGACTGAGGTTTGGATGTCGACGAGGCGACAAAGGAAGAACCAAGGCAAACCGAGGCAGTATACGGTGCGACCCAAGTCGACGAGTAAAGAAACTGGCGCAGGATAAGTAGATAGTGAATGCACAGTAATTAAGGTGCACGTACTGATACACGGAGGAAATTAGTTTGAATGGTAGAGTTCTCACTGTATGTAAGACGTCTAGTAACGCCTGATTTAAATCATTGCTCAGCTTCTCGACGATCCCTCGGTGCTGGTTCTGAGGTATTGGTCTGGTTCTTTTTAGCATTGCTGAACGACAACCTAAATTAATCCCAAAAAAACCACGTAGACGCAGGGCTTGGCAGGCTTCAGAGGCCATCACCTTACATGCTCGATTATCCGACTTACATGTATTCCCCGCATGATGCATCCACAGACCCACAGCAACACTGAGTGCGTCTGCATGGATACAGGTAGAATGGGAAATCTGAGCATTTCCCAATGTTCGCCCCCCAGAAACAGTGTGACCAGTAACGCCTAATTTGGATCGATCAAATTTCGTCAGAGGCGTGATAAGATGTTCCGTGGGTGTACTTATCAGAACCCTCAACAGGATCGAGGGTTCGACTTCGAAGTCCGCTGCATCTCCTACTAAGCAGCCACAAATGAGGTGGAGTGTATAGTGAAGATCGTGGGGAACGCGCCGCCTGTGGAGATGACATTACCAGCGTAGATGGGACGAGCAAAAGTAGTGCTGCCCGATGCTGCGTCATGTTCGAGAGAGGCCTTGGTGTCAGATACAGTCGGAACATCCAGTATTGCCGCAACTCGAAGTAAAATAGATTTGGCAGAGCTTCTTCCCAGAGAGTGCAACTACAGCCTATCCCAGGCAACGTGCTGCGGAAATGCGTGATGCATAATGTGCAGCATGCTCAAACAATTTGATCTAGAAGTGAGGCAACAATTAGTCTTCCTAGGCAGACCTTAGACGAATGAACTTTGTAAGGAGTCGTTCTAGGCAATTGCCAATGATCCCTTCAGAACACGTTCTTTGGGAATAGCTCTTGGCGTTCTCCATACCTGATAACCCATCTCCTCGAGGCTGTCCACAAGGCCTGTGATTTGACTAAGATGCTGCCGTTAAGGCAAGGCAGAAGGCTGCAGCAGATTATCAGGATAGTCGAGATCGCCGTAGCCGCGGTGAAGCCGCTGTGAGTCTTGAACGGGCCGCTGATTAAATAGGGTGATTGAAATTTACAACTCCGAATCTTGGGGTTGTCTCACGTAACGTCAACTTACTAAGGTTCCTCGGACTCAGCCTAGTCACTACTTACTGAAGCGTCAATCAAAAGGCAAGTGTCATTGTTCGAACAACTAACATGCGTATTGTAGTAATTTCACCACCTTCTGCGAATAATCGTATTGACACCTCGGGTTAGAATGTCCAGGCCAAGTTCAACACCAGAGACAGATTTCGCAAGACATTGGCTTCAAAGGGTGCGTATCAGCTGGCAATCGACCAATTGAACACATCCTGTGAAGCCTCGTGTTGGAAGAGCTCTATTAATACTCCTGAATTTGTTCGTTTCATCGAGCTGCATCTGTAGGTCCCCCAGGCACCTCACGATCCTTTCACTTAAAAGGCGCCACAGCTACTAGAAACTGACGTGGTACTACTACTAGTAACCTCAACATGTCTCGACGCCCAAGTTGTAGATTTTATAACTCGCCAGGCGGCTGCCGCCGTGGCACATCTTGTACTTTTGAACACATTCCAAATGCACAGCGTCTAGGAGGAGATGGAAGACCGGCATCACCGGGCGCGTCTTCTGATGGATCTCCTTCACGACGCGATAGTCAACGCCCTCAACGCCCAATATCACCGTCAAGTCCGCCTCCTCGAGGAGTGTGCCGATTCTTTTGGGAGACAGGTCGATGTTTTCGAGAGTTCGGCTGCCGTGGTGCACATACCCTCCCGCCGCATGGCCAGGATGGCAGACGATCTCCGCAACCTTTTGTGATCCCCACACAGGCTGCGCAAGAATTCATTGCCCCATTCCTTACAGAGAAAGGTTTATCAAAACTCGTAGGAGGTGGAACCGACGGTTATTTCCCTCAGGATACCACAACGTCTCTGACTCCATCAGAGACCCATAGTCGTTTGAGGAGATTCTTCCGAGAAGACTTTCGATTCAAGACTGCACATGAGATCTACGGCTTTCTCATCCCACTGTCGAGTGCCAATATTCAAAATGGTTCATGGGTGGGTTTTAGACATCACGCAACTCGTCTTGATTAACTGTTAGATTTAGACTCAAGAAGAAGGACAGGTATGCTGCTACTGCCCGATCTCATCTCTATGTTGACGGACGGGAATTATCCCAGTTGCTACTTGAAGCTCTGACTTCGGTGCGTTCATCAAGGGTATTTTGAATGTATACTCAACCGAAATTCGCAGAACACTGGTCGACTTCGGGTCGCCGAGATAGTGACTTGGCCTCAGGTTTCCTCAAAAGCAACGATGAGCCGGGAAATTCTTTCATTTCAGAGAGGGCTTATTCCTCTGCTTAGAGTACGTCGACATATTAAGCGCCCTTGCTAGTGTTGATGTTGTTGCAGTATATGTCTTCCGATTTCGTTGTTCAGAGCACTTTAAGGACTCAAGCAAAGTATGTATCTTCAATTCGTCATGACGCAATGCACTGAGCTGCCGCTAGTCAACTGTACATGACGGTTTTACAGAACCTGCCAAGTTTTGCAGATGCTGTCGAGAAGTCCATGGACAGCATTATCGCTTCCCGCTCCTTTAGTGACCCGGGAGCTTTTGGAAAAGACCCTATTGACGCACAGGCATTTGCATCCATCGCTGGTGTCCTGCACGAGTAAGGAATTGTCACTGTCTTCATTATTTTTACTCCAATCCGCATCAGGTTTCTTGTTCGATTTAAGAACGCTGTCGCGACATATGCTCGGCTGGCACCCTTGGTCATGAACTTGCAGAAATGGGTTGTGGAGTGGTCGGCTGGTGTCTATGCTAATCCGCCTTCGTTCGATAATTTCTTTGGAGGCCTGCAGCCCACTGTACGAGACCTGCTCGTTCAAACTCTCAACGAGAAGATCAACAAGCTGGTTTCCATTGTGGAGCGAGAACAAGGAAAAGAAAAACGCCCTGATCGTCAAAAACAGTCCGCCCCCTCCAACGAGGGCATCATTGCCGCTCTCCACAGTGGATATCAAGGTCCGGGTGCCGTTCGTGAAGGTGGACCTCGTCACGACAATGACCTTGAGGACATTTACGACATTCGCATTGCTCCCACTCATGAGGAACTCATGAGCCGTATTCCCCCATTTCTGCCTGTGAACTTCTTTGGCGCTCCTCATCCAGCACCTATGGAGAGCATGCAACGCTTGCTCGACATCCAGTTCAGGCTTTTGCGAGAAGAGTTGACGTATGTTGGTTAATCTTAGTTAGGCGCTGACTGAACTTTGTGCAGTGCCCCTTTGCGCCAAGCGGTTCAGCTCGTCCACGATGACCTCAAAACGCAGTCGCGCAAGAAGACCAAGCTCGCAGATATTCTAAAGAACAAAGGAGGAAAGTATCGTGGCCAAGCGGACACACAAGAGAGTCTCATGTTCAACGTCTACACTGGCGTTGATTTTGAGTCGCTCGTTCCTGATTGGAGAGGTATCTCTGCCAGCATTATCATTGACACGCCCCCGGGCCGTGCACGCTCCAACAACTCTCGTATGCGAACTGCATTCTGGGAGGGTGGCAAGCGCCTTTCCCAGGGTGGTTTGATCGCTCTTATGTGGCAATCTGGCAATGATGTCGCTGTGCACCTTGGGGTGATCGCCAATTCCCTTAGAGATCTCACTGAGCATGCGAAGCGCGATCCAGATCGTGTGAAGCTTCGCATAGTCTTTTTCGACACGAAGTTGGAGTTGCGTATCTTGCAGGAGCTCAGGAACCCTCAGATGTCCGGACAAAACATCAAGTTGTTGGTAGAATCTTCCGTCATGTTTGAAGCCATCCGACCATTCCTCGAAGCTCTGAAAGGCGAGCCCGAGCTAATTCCGTTCCCGCGCTATCTAGTTCACCGACCACCGAGCTACTTAAAGACCTGTAAAGTGGACCCTCCGCGTTACGCCACGATACCTGGTTTCGCGTTCAATCTTTCATGTCTCTTTCCTGACAAGACAGATGTGGAGGACTTGACGCTCTCAGTGACAGATCACCAATCTGTCGAAAATGCCCGTGCTGAGTTGCGGCGAGATAGCCGCCTTGACCCGAGCCAAGCGGATGCAGTTATTGATGCACTGACGAGAGAGGTATCCTTAATTCAGGGGTGAGTGTGTCGCACCCAACGAGTGTGAATGATGACCTAACAGTATGTCCAGTCCCCCAGGGACAGGAAAGGTAACAACTCTCATGCAACTGGTTAGATCGCTGCTAACTCGCGCATCCTAGAGTTATACCGGTGTCGAGTTGCTCCGTGTATTACGAGCCAATGATGTTGGTCCCATCTTGATGATTGCATTCACGAACCATGCACTGGATCACATGCTTGGCTCCGTGTTGGATGCAGACATCACCAAAAAGGTTGTCCGTCTGGGTTCTCGCTCGGCAGATGAGAGGATTTCGCAATACTCGATCGAGACACTTGAAAGGGTGAACGAGGACTCTCGCCTCAACAGAACGTTTTCCAGCAAGCGCAGGGAACTCAAGGAGATCCAAGAAAGCATCAGGAACTTGATGTTCAAGGTTCTGAAGGATGACTTGGAATCGAACTCCACCGAGGTCATTAAGTATATCTCAGTCTTGCATCCGGAACATTCCGGATACCTAGCCGCTCCGCCAATTTGGATTCGAAACATCAAGGCGCTTTTCAGTGACGACAATGACGACGACGACGGTGAATGGCAGCAACAGGGCCGACGAGGCAAGACTTTTGTCAAGGACATGTCATTCTATGCCTTTTGGAGGGACGGATCTGACTTGGAATTAATTGGAGCTTTGAACGATGGCTCATACGCACCTTGGAAAACCACGCTTCCGCCTAACGAAACGACGGCGACAAGCAACAAGTTTGACCTTTTAGAACAGGACTCTTTGCCCGAATCAGATGATGAATACATGACGAGCGAGGAGCCTGATGAGGAATCTGAAGACCTACCGGTTGAGGACGCGTGGATGAGAGTTAAGGTCAAGTTGCCATCTCCAGAAATTGCTAGTTCGGAAGAAGTCCTTGTTGCTCCCACCAAAGCTCCCGTTGCCCCCATTCCATCTCCATCTCCTGAACCTCGTAACGACGCTGGCCTGGGACAGGCAGACTTCAAGGATCCCGAAGGATTTCTCGAAGCCCTCGGATGCTCGCAATGGCCTGTCGTTCCTACTTCCGATCGCCCCTTGAATGAACTCCTCGATGATGTCGGTGACGTTTGGACCATGAGCAGGGCAGAGCGGCACATTTTGCATAATTTCTGGGTTGAAAATACGCGCATAGAGTTGGCTGAGACACAGAAAGGCGAGTTTGAGCGCCTTCGCGGACTTCACGAGGGTATACTGCGAGAATGTAACGAAGGCAAAGAAGAGGTGCGTGGCTGTTTCACTCTAGTTATCAGCTAGTTCAAATAGTTGTCTAGGTCCGTCGAAATTTACTGCGCAACATTGATATCATCGGTTGTACCACGACTGGTATGCTTATTTCTGTATTCAGCCGAGCATCTCCACTTACAACGTGGTCTTCACTAGGCGCGGCGAAGTTGGCCACGCTCTTGAAGGTCAGCGAATGAGATTGACGTCGTGTTCCGTCTGATCTGAGCTCTTACAGGGTCTGAGTCCTCGAGTTTTGCTCGTTGAGGAAGCTGGACAGGTTCTGGAGGCTCACGTACTCGGAAGTTTGGTGCCCTCGATTGAGCACCTTATTATGATTGGTGACCCATTACAACTCCGGCCGACACTCAACAATTTCTGTGAGCAGTTCATGACGAAAATAATATATCCTCTGACAATCCAACCAGCATTGTCCATGGATAGCCAGAGAGGGCGAGATCTCTATAAATTCGACATGTCTCTGATGGAACGCCTTTCGAGCTCCGGACTTGCGATGTCTCGGATTGATGTACAACGCCGAATGCGGCCTGCAATTTCGAGTTTGATTAGGTGCGTCTCTTCTTACATATCAGGCGCATACTTATTCGCTGCAGGAACACGCTCTACCCCAGTCTTGAAGATCATGAGCTCGTCCGCCACTATCCCTCTGTCCGCGGCATTGCGAAGAATCTATTCTTCGTCAATCACAACCATAGGGAAAACGAGGGTGCAGAAGACTCCGCCAGCAAGTACAATTTATATGAGGTAAGGCTCTTTATTACCTTGATGACATAGCCGTTCGCTGATCCATAACAGGTGGAAATGATTCGCGAACTAGTGTTGTATCTGTTAAGGTCCGAGCACACAAAGCTCTTCGTAGCTCGAGGATTAACCTGTTTTATTCAGGCAAGGCTGCTATTCTGAGGAAGGTGACATCGTGGTTCTTTGTGCCTACCTTGGTCAGCTTGCCAAGCTGCGAGATGCCCTCGCTAACGAGGTGGCAATTGTGATTGATGAGCGCGACCAAGCTGCTCTTGCTGACCAAGAGGGAGATGATGAGAACGATTTGAATTGTGGGATCACGATTGAACATGTACAAGTCACGAGAAGGGTGTGCATTGTTGTTGTGAGGCAGTCTCTTTGTGTGCTCAATTAGCTTCTAGGTTCGATTGCGTACCGTTGACAACTATCAAGGCGAAGAGGGTAGAGTAAGTGGCTTCATCAGTCTTATTTCATTGTCCTGAATGTTTTCTCCTAGATCGTGATCTTGTCACTGGTTCGAAATTCCGGTGAACTCGACGATGAAATGGCTACGCTTGGGTTCATGCACGGAAGTAGACCTAGCATCGGTTTTCTCAAGGTGAGTAAACAAGGATACAACTTTGAGGTGTGCTCTGAATTCTGATTTCATGGACAGTCTGAGAACCGCACGAATGGTAAGCTGTTTAGTGGTATAACGGTGTGGCACTGATCATCGTGTTCTAGTGGCCTTGTCTCGTGCACGCGAAGGCCTTTTCATCTTTGGAAATGCTGCTAATTTGTCCTCCAGGAGTCGAATGTGGCAGCGTATCATTGAGGAACTCGAAAGGGACGAAGCCCTTGGTCCAGCACTTCCTATCGCTTGTCATCGGCACCCGGAGACACTCGAGTATGTCTCCAAGCCAGGTCAACTACCTCAAATCGCGCCTGATGGTGTGTATGATCGCTCCTTGAACTCGACCAATGCATTGACTCACATTTTCAGGAGGATGCATGCGATCCTGCGACTTCCGTTTGAACTGCGGTCACCTGTGTCCATTCAAGGTAACGTTCTCCCGTTCAGTGGGGTGTATGAGATTAACATTCCTTCTAGTGTCACAGCGATGATCAGAAACATGCATCTGTAACTTGCATGCATGCATGCACGAGGCTTTGCACGAGGGGCCATCCATGTACCAAGCAGTGCGCTTCCACATGTGGCAACTGTTTCTTCCCGGTAGCCAATGTCGAACTTCCGTGCGGACACTTGAAGGCGTCTGTTCCATGGTGTGCCTTGACCAGTCTCCAGCCGAAAACTTGACATAAATGCTTTATTTCTAGTCACGAGATCAGCGCATTGGAAAATGTCTACTGTGATTTCATGGTTGACAAGGAACTGCCTTGTTGCGAGCATACTGCTCACATGGCATGTGCGACTGATCCAGCCATTTATCTCTGCAAGGCACCATGTAACGTGATTATGAGCTGCTGTGGAAGAACATGTAACGCAAAATGCTACGAATGCCAGCAGAAAAATACAGCTTCCGAAGGAGAACGTACACGGAGGGCACAACATTCTGCTCACCCCTGCGAGAAACCACTTTTCTGCGAGCATTTGTGTCAGGAGGCTTGTTCTGATGACCACAAGCACACGGTCGCCTGCAGGAAGCCATGTAGACAAGCCTGCTCTCATGCCCGGTGTCAATCGCTGTGTTCGGTGCCTTGTGCGCCGTGTCAAGAGCCATGCACGTGGTAACTGAAACTTTTCTAAAATGATTTCCCTATTGTCCGCTGATTAACATCCCCAGGAGCTGCCCACACCAATCCTGTCCTGTACCATGTGGCTCTGTCAGTGTGCCATCCGCTTCAGCTGTTTCGTGCTTTCCTGATGCTCCATTTTTAGGTCTGTGCAAGGTTGCCTTGTGACGTACCTTGCGACACAATTTTGCATTGTGGACACAGGTGTCCTTCTGGTGAGTAATAAATCACTTCCTCGAAACCTTATGCTCACGTCTTGGAAAGTCTGCGGAGAAGATTGCAACATCCAAATTTGCGCGCAGTGTGCTCCCGATGATAAGAAACGCCATGTCGTTGATTTCATCATGCAGCGCACATTATCCGAAGTTGCGCCGGAGTTGAAGACTCTCGACGAGATGTTGATTACCATTCCCTCGTGCAAGCACACCTTCACCGTAGAAACTCTGGATGGTCACTGCGGTATGAGTGATTTTTACTTCCAGAACGAGTATGGGCAGTGGCTTCGTATGCTTTCCCCCATCGGATTCAGAAAACCCCCTACATGTCCAACATGTCGTTCGCCGATCACAGCTCCCAGATACGGTCGCATCTTCAAGCGAGCTGATTTAGATATCTTGGAGCACAATGTTGCCGCCCGTATGTCTCGAGCGCTTGACCAGGTCCAAACTGCCATTCTCCGTATTTCTGAAGACGAGATGAAGGCTGCAGTCATCCGTGATGCATCTACCATCAAAATCCGCCCCTCAAAGTCCAAGAAGTCCAATTCGCAGGCAAAGGCTCGTTCTGAGGAGTTGATGTCAGGGAGGGAGGTCCCCACCTCAGAACGTGCCCTTAACTCTGCCAACGCTACCATGCATGCTATCGATTCAGCGGTGGCCCGAGCTTGGGGTAAGATTACCCACAGGCTATTCAATGCCTACAAGGAGGCGGCTGCAGTTGCCGAAACGCGCTCTGCCCACCTACATGCCTGGGAGTCTGCATTTTCATGCCTGTACCACCGCGAAATGACCGCTCTCTGTCGACAATCCAGCTCGTATGCCTGTTCGGCCGCAGGAAAATGCGATGAGGCTCGCGAGACTACAAGTTGGCCAGTCGCGTCCTCTAGCCGATCGGCGGTTCATCGTGGAAGCCTTCTGGTGTACGTTGCACATTCGCCTGACTCTGATTACTCTGGGTCGCACATGGCTAGAGGAGGTGGGCAAGCGCGAAGCCGACTATCCGCTGTACCATTTCCAGCAATGGGCGACCTACGTCAAATTCATGTTGCAGAGTTGTTCTCACGATGTGACTAAGGCTCTTGAGCTCGCAAGGAGCTCTGAATCTCACCGACAGGTCACCAAGACTTCTCTTCTCTACATGCGTGTCGAGTTGGAGAACTTCCGATTTGGCTTATACATGTCCAATAAACTTGGAAACATCAAGGATGATCGATCGAAGATGGTAGAGGCTGCGAAGCAGTACGGCCGCGGAGCGCAGCAACTGATGAGGGATGTAGTCACAGAGCATTTCGCAAATAAGGTCACGCCGTCACGAGAGGAAGAGGCTTCCTGGCTGGCAGAAAACTTCTCTCATGCTGCGCAGACGATTGTGGATGAGTGGAAGGCCATTAAGGAGGCCGTCAGTAGATCCACGTTTTATCAGGAAGTCTCGTTAAACGAGCAGATGGAAATAGTGCGAGCCTTCAACTTCGGTAAGGTTATTGTTCTTGAAGCGCAGATCCTTTTTCACATTATTACAGGCAGCACTGGACACTTCTATAACTGCGCAAATGGTCACACATTTGTGATTACCGAGGTGACACCATTTGAGTATTTGGTTTGCAACGCTAATTCATATCCACAGTGCGGGGGAGCCATGGAACGCAGTGCTTGTCCGGAGTGCGGCTCTCCCATAGGAGGACAGAGCCACCGCCTCGATGATACAAACACCAGAGCAGCTCAGTACGACGAGCTTGCTCAGCGAGCAAACCCCGGTATCGAAGAACCCCTTGGGCTAATCCTTATTAGGGAGCTCTTATGACTTCAACCATCGCAGATGATATGTACCAAATGGTATTCTCAATGTAATTAACTAGCTAAGTAGCAACGGATTTCAACGCTTCGCATCTCCGAACGGGGTTTTATCAGCGTCGAATGTGACACGAGATCTCAGACCACATCTTACCGTGACGCTCTGAGGAAATCCGGAAGGTGTATGTATATGTGGCTAGAATCAAATATTTCCTGTTGACAAGCCGCAATCACTTCTACATACGATTATTACTGGGTGGGGATAGCCGGATAACAATACGACGTCGAGGTTGATGTATGTACATGGTCACGTCATGATTGACGCGTTGCATGTCAGCTCAGCTGTCGCAAATCCATCCAGCCCATGTTGGTCGCTCCTCCATTTGACGTCCCTGATATTCTTCCCTTTCCAATTCCAATCGACCCAAACACATGTGTGTCTAGGTTCACATCACGACCGCGCATATCGACTGCTGTTCCGGATCCGTATACGCTCTCCATAATGCCAAAATATCCAGAATCTGCAGTTACAATCAGTCAGAATAACAATGGAAGGAACAGGGACAAAGACTCACGCGGGACAACCTATCGCAATTGCTACGACTGCAATGATAATATTGCCCTTCCCGACACCAAGTGTATTGTACATCGCTGCAGCAAACAAGGGAAATCCGAAACCTGCTAGTGACTGCAGACAGGTGACGGCAGCCAGCGCTGGACATGAAAGGCGTGAGATGGTGCAAAAGAAATGCGAAAAGAATGATACCAGAAGCAGCATGACGGGTAAAGCAATCGACGACGTAGGTCTGGAGACAGCGCCAATTCAAAATAATCCCTGCGCCCACAAGCACGATACCCTATCGAAGCCGTCAGTAGAGAAACGGTACTGGCAGAATAAAACCAACAATATCAGGAGCTATCCAATGAGTATGGGCTTCAGTAGTCCAACCTGCGGTCAAGCACCCTATTGGAAGTAGTATAGTTCCGACAAACATAGCAGCTGATGACGCAGCATATTAGCACTCAAGAAGGGAGACATCAGAAAATCACATCACGAACGCAATCTGAACTCCGGCTTCCCGACTTCACCATGTTTGCTCTTTAAATGAACATAAATCTTGTCCAGTGTTCTCGCATTTAATTGGGAGGCCATGACCAACCCTATGCTGAGTGCAATGTAGTGAAAGCCGGCGATTCCTACCGACTGCTAGTATACACCCTGGAAGATCGATGGTATCGTCGTCAAAAAGACTGAGATAGACTGAGATCACGTTCATGGAAAAAACAAACAACTTACGATAAGTTGTCCCGTATAGATATGCCATGTAAACCCCAAGCAACTGCACGATCGGTTCATGGACAAAGAGTGCAAAAGGGCGACTGAGCGCTGCGGCCATGATGGTCCGCCAACTAAGAACGTCGTCTTGAAATGCCATGTGACTAGCACTATGAAAGGACGTACGAGCGATCTTGACTTTCGAAAACGGTGCGGATATCTATGTGCGGCAGTTTTTCGGCGTCCATGAATCTGCGAATTTGTTACGCCTTCCTTCCCAACAAAAGGGGCGCGTAAGCTGAACAAGATCAATAAGAATGAATAAATTGCGACCAGTCAATTACTCACTCTTTCGAAGTACAAACAGTCCAAGAATCTGAATAACTGCATCCACAACGGACGTAGACCAAAACTATCAAAGAAATGAGAGCAGTCCATAATTGGTGAAAGAACCACATACCACCCATCTCCAGATTGAGCGTTCGGCAATCCTTGAGAGAATTTAAATATGTAGCGTTATTCAATTCGGAATAGACACCGACCAGGCGCCTGTGATAGGTCCTACAACAGGTCCCAACAGCGGAGCTAATGAAAGAATAGCCATGGCTTTTCCTCTCTCTGCTGGTCGCCAGCAATCCCCAAGAACGCCGCTGCCAATCTGAAGAGGGAAACCATTCAGATCAAATCTACCCATTTAGCAGATTTAAACTTTACCGACAGCGGGGCACTGCCCCCGAGGCCAGCTAGAAATCGAAAGGCAAGAAGCTGGGATTCCGTCTGCTGCGAAGCCACAGGCAAGATTCCAAGCTGTCATTCCAAGAATCAGGATGAAATAGATCAACTTATAAAGATCACATACCAAGATACCATAGATTTGCTAATCGCAATACGCGTGACCGGCCATATACTTCACTCATTGGGCCCAGAAACAAAGGCCCGACCGCTGGCATGTTATGGTTTGTCAGTAGGGTATCTAGCAGGTATCGAATTTGCCCACCATATAGCAAGCACAAAGATGGGTGTTGTAAGTGCGATTATGACGTCGTTGTGAATCCCAAATGTAGAAGCCACCTGGCCAGAAGCGGGTGCTGACCATAGAGGAAGAAACTAGACTAATGAAAGTAAACGATGATACAATTGTGGTCGTAGCCCATTTGCGCCTAAAGCTCCAACTGTGCGAGAACTGTAAGCCAGATGACCATGCTGCACTGCTCGCACAACGCACTTTTTAGGATTGTAAGGCTCATTTGGGCGATCCCAGTCAACGATTAAATCTGTGCCCATTATCACCATTATATGACTTCTGAGTACTACTCTGTTCTAAAACATGCACTGGGTCTGGCACATGGTCGCCTTGTAAAGTTAGGTGTCGGAAATACGTCTGCTATGGATGCAGGAGGTTGGTTCGTGATGGACATGTACGGGTTGGCGGTCCCTTCCTGTGCACCTAATTACTTTTTAAGTAAAAGCAGGGATCATGTAGCGACCATTACGAGGTTAGTCTGGTAAACGGCTTAACTGGCGCCGGGCGGGGTGTTCACCTTAATACGATCGGAAGAGGCCCTGCACACGACTGAGACGTACTAGTTTAGGTGTAGAGACGAGACACGAAAAAATGAGACGTTCCACGCGGTGACGCCGGGTGGTAGCTTAGTTGCATAAACGCTGGGACTCCAACATGAGGCTTTTATTTTCTGTAAAAAGATATTAGTAAAATAAGACGGACACGATGAGGCGTAGGTACTCAGTGCGATAAAAATTAGAATATCGCAGCCAAGGAATAGTCGTAAGCAGGGGAAAACTGGGATTTCAAATGGAACAGATCGACGCGAACAATGCATGCTTGCTGACGGACACCGGACGGCAAGTGGGAAACTTGGCCGCAGACGTTGGAACCTCGGGCTCGAATACTTAGAAGTTAAAACAAGATCAACCAACGACTGTCTTCGTTTTGCAAAGGTCTGTCTAGGGGAAACTACGAGAGGCATATTGATGCGTTACAAAAAGGTGGAGTTGGTGACAAGGTCCGACATGGGATGATTGTTTGCCAGTTTCGGGAACACGGATGGTGCACTCGAAGGAGATGGTAAGGGCATCGGATTCAATGGAGAGTTCGTGAGCGCTGTATTTGTCGTTCAAGTTGTCGCGCGGAAGTTTGGCGGTTAGAGGCTCATGGGCCCGGGGTAGAGTTTGGTTAAAAAATCTAATGAACGACTCATTTCCTGGTGAATTTGGAGGTCACCGTAGTCACAAGACGAATTGCCCAAGGTGACCGTGATGCGCGAACACCTCAACATAGTTGAACGTTGAGATGTGTAGTGGTGCAAATTCGGTGCATGGATTGGCAAAGTAGTAGTAGAAACTTTGGAGGGTTCGCAAACGACTATAAACACGTGTCACGCGATATCGATGCGTCCTGCACCGTATTAGTACTTGAATTTTCGACGCTTAGCATTACAACTGGTAGTGTACAATTTAGAAGTATATTACGGTATGAGTTTGAATCACGTCCACTGGTTCAAGTATGACGAGGGGCTCGTATACAATGAATGATGCTGTTGAAGTAGGAGAATCAACCATCGACTGAGATGTTTGTTTGCCACCTCGCCGTCCCGAATGAAGCCAGTCTCACTGAAAACTTTTATTTGATTAAAATATTCTGTACTCTGGAATCCTGACGAGGAAAATATCAGCTCTCAAGAAAATGTTTTGAACGGCGTACTATTGTCGAACATGTAATGCATAATGAAAATTGTACACGACTTGAACAGTCTATAGGAGTTGAACAGGTACAGGAGTGGAACGTTGCACGAAAGGAAAAGACGGGCTGCTTAGCTTCAACCACACCGTATCGTAATGTCAGAACTGCTGGGCGGTATGATGGAGGCCATGTATTAGGTAGAGTCCCGTCGAATGAAGGACAAAAAATCATGCTTGAAAGTTTCCCAGAAGCTGGCAAGCTCACCGTCAAACCTTCGTAGACGAGCCAAAGTCAACCTCCAAAAAGCATAAGCGATAATAGTGTCGACGTACCATGGCCAATTCTCTTTCGCCAACAAACCTGTTTCTCAGCAGTAAGCGACTCAGAAAACCCGTGTTCGATTGCAAACAGCCACAGCTTGAAGTTCAGCTTGTAGTTAGTAGTCGTGTAGTTGTACCGGAAAACCGATGATTTGACTGTCTTGTAGACGGTGCCCATTCCGTGTTGTACTCGCTCCAGCGCCCAGCCATTGTAGATAACTGGGTCGCACTGGAAAGGGGAGGAAGATGGGCTCATTTGTGGACGCAAAGCGAGCTCCTG
Source organism: Suillus lakei (assembly GCA_016628065.1). NCBI lineage: Eukaryota > Fungi > Basidiomycota > Agaricomycetes > Boletales > Suillaceae > Suillus > Suillus lakei. Next base: position 231,330 of record JABBWA010000019.1, on the reverse strand, counting down.
AGTATCCAGAGGCAGCTTCCAAGTATATTGGTCTCCGACGGTGCGGTCTGTGAAAGGGTGGAAGGGGGAATTTTGTGAGGAAGTGCCGGCCGATAGTGTGGAAAGCCATGCGAAGCCGCGTTCGCCATACTTGATCACGACAGTAAGGTCATGCAACGGTCTTGCCCTCCAAACTGAAAGAGTATCCCTGTTTTCAAAAGTCCCCACCGGATATAAGGAATAAGCGGCATCGAAGGCTATGAAGTTCATAACGCAGGCTGTATGCACATGTGCAAGTCCGTCATAATCAGAAAACAATAGAATAATCGAATTATTGGACTCACTGGAATGGAAGTTTATAATGGCATCGAATGGGCTTGTCTCGCAAGCTATAAGTTGGATCTTCAGAGGACCATCCGGGCCACGTTTCTCGACTGAAAGTACAGATTCGACTCCTCTGATTTGGTAGTACGATAAGAGCTCATCATCATCAAGTGACTCGTCGCGAATTTGAGTACCAGTCCCATTCATCAGATACGATTTCACGGTAATCCTCAGGTTGAGTCGAATCTGGCTTGAATTTATATCCTTCTCTGTCGACAAGATAGTCCAACACTTCTCTCACGTGCCCTGGATGCACGTAAATGTCCATGTCAGATCCAGGATAGAACGTCCTATCCAGAAATTGGAGGGCGTTCGAGCCCGCAATAAGCGTTCCGGTACGCGCCTGTAAGCTACGAAAATCGAGAGGTTTAGAAAGAAAGTGAGAAAGATGTTGGTGTATGTTGTAGGCACGATGAGAGAAGTCCTTGGATGCAGCGTACGCAGCACGACAACTGCAGCCAGTGCGCACAAGCGTGCGGGGCGAGACGCAAGAGAAGATGGCGTCGTAGATTGGAGCGCGACCAAACAATTCGCCTACTGCACAATCGTAAGCAAGTCGAGGTTGTCGTTGACTGGTGTGTTTGGTTGGGATTTGCGACATTTCACTGTAGAGTCAACTGAGGACTACAATCAGAAATAGAAGCACTCGTTGGATAAAAGACAACGCACCTTCAAGCAATGGAAGTGGACTTTAGTGGGTAAACGAAGGCAGACAAATTTGCGGACTTTTGAAACTGGGACGACTTACTTTGTAGTCAGCGGCCTTGCGCTATGATACGTACGTCGTATACTCATCATGTTCGTTTACGAAGCAGCTATGAAGCCTTGAGGCCTATATATCGAGAGCTGGACTCCGTGGTTGTGGATTCTACTTATAAGTACTACCACTTACGTAGTATCCGTTCATGTGAATTCGGTGTTCCGAGTTGCCGCGAGCGCTAACCTACTTATGTAGCACAACTTCATCAAAGCCGCATTTATCTCCCATATTTCCACTAAACATTCTTGAAGTCATTTGAAGATCCATGTCTCTGCAGGGTTTGATTTCTGGATCTGAATGTGCCGTACCGCTGAACCCGCTGTCGCAAGTTCTAAAACATACAGAAGGAGACAGAAGCTTGCAGCAGGTCTGTCAACAGTGCGAGAACCCGTAATTCATCTGACAGCACTTGCAAATAGGATCGCGTAGTTGGTCCTTCATCCTCCCGAGTCAGCTTTACTATACTTTGCTGTCCGCTGTACTTATTCCATCCATCAGCTTCCAACACCTTCCAGGATCAGCTCCAGCTCAAGCTGCCGAACAGGATGTCGCAATGGCACGGCAGTTCTTCGAGGGACAGCAGAGATCAGGCGGCCCGGCCCTTGTTGCACCTCCGTATCTTCATCCTGCAGAACTTGCTCGCATGGCGGAAATGAACAGACCTCCAGAATTCAACGAAGCATGGACCAGGGAAAGATATCAGCCTCAGGCTCCAGTGCAAAATAGTATGACTCAAGGCTCATGGGCAAATGAATTTGGTGGCGCTCAGCAAAAACCCATCAGTGGTACCGCCATGCAACATTCTGTTGCACAAATGCAGATGCCTGACAGTGAGTTGCCCTGCATAGGCTTCTGAATTTTAAGCTAACGGTAGGCATACAGCTCAGAGACAGCAATTCATCGGTTCACATGGGATGTATGGATCACCCATGGGTTTGTATGGGAACATGGGACAGCCGTTCTTTCAGGGATTCAATGCTACTCCCCTGAGTGCAGACGCGAGCAAAGGGAAGGGTAAAGCTCGCGAAGCTGATTACGAAGCTGTGTTTGCTCAGTACGCTGCCTCGTTGCAAAATCCACAAGAACCCACCTCTAGGATCGTCGAATTGGACGATAATGCGACTACTTTGGAGCAGGCAATGGAGAACGTCAAACTTGGAGATTCTGAACTGAAGACCAACGGGGATTTCAAGGAGTTCGTCGTTTTATTATTATGAGGTACCTACCTAAACTTTCTGTAGTATCTGGGATCACCTGCAAAACTCGGATATACCTCCTCCCACAGAAGATATCGGCAAATGGGAAGCGCAGTTCAACCAGCTCATGGGTCGTGAGCGCGAGGAGCTCGACCACGAATACTCCGCAGCCATGCAAGAAGCATGGAAAGACGGATTGGGAAATTCTAATGAGAGTGCCCTCGAATCCAAGTATAACGATGATGGGATACCCATCCTGACCGAATACGTTTTTGGTGAGTCCTATCCGACACGCCGAGCCCTCGTTTGTTCACTTATACAGAGTCGAACAACAAATACCTTGACCCATCTTCGTCTAGCCGGTCACCGCTGAGCGAGGCAAAGGCTTTTTTGGAGCAGGGTGGCTCGTTATCTGAAGCTGCCCTTCTACTCGAGGCTGCTATCCAGAAAGGAGAGCTTGGTGAAGGTGGATATGAAGCATGGATACTCCTTGGTGAAACCAGAAACATGGACGAACGTGAAGACCTCGGCTTGCGTGCATTGACCGAAGGTGTTCGCTTATCAGAAGCCGCCAGTGCCAGCGGAGTGGGCATGCTAGTGCGTATTCCATCTGGAAATGTCTTCGAGCCCCTTCTCATGACAGGTCACTTATAGTCCTTGGCAATCTCATACACCAATGAATCTTACGACCGGGCTGCCTATAACATGCTACTGCGATGGTTAGGAGCCCGATTTCCTGATTTTCCGATACCAGATGAGACCCGAAGGGCTGTCTCGTTGCACTCAACATGGGACTCGCATGAGAAACTTACAGAGACCTTCCTTACCCTGGCACGACAGCAGTATAATCAGGGGATCGTCGATCCCGATACTCAGATTGCCCTTGGTGTGCTATCTTATGCAACAACGGACTACGAACGTGCGAAGGATTGTTTCGAGAGTGCCTTATCGCAGCGTCCTCGGGTATGGACAGTTTCGCCCGCTGTCATTCTGTTTGTCACTGATAACAACGATCAGGATTACCTTCTCTGGAACCGACTGGGATCCTCTCTTTCCAACGGGAACAAACCTGAGGAAGCCCTGGGAGCGTACAGGGAAGCTTTGAATTTGCGCCCTACTTACACTCGTGTTATCTATAACGTTGGGGTGGCGTGTACGTGTCCTGGTTACCCCTCTAAACATTTTTAGGTTAACCTTACATGTAGGCCTTAACATAGGAGCGCACAAAGAAGCGGCCGAACACTTTTTGAGTGCACTTAGCATGCAAGAAAGCACGGGCGGTGGTCAAACTAGTGATCAGCTGTGGTTTACCCTGAGGCGTGCCTTTATCGCAATGGTGGTCATGTTCAGTTCTTTCATCTAGATGGGGTGCTGAGTCTTATCGTTCCAGGATCGTAAAGACCTTGCAGAGTTGGCTAAGCCTGAAAGCCGCTCAAACTTAGATCTCTTTCGTCAGCAAGGGTTTGATTTCTAGTAATTTTGCTAATGCGGTATGTACAATCTGATCTAGTAGACGCCACATATAGACCATAATCGGAGTTTCGTTTGGTCCATGTCGATGTAGATAGTGGCGTGTTCGCCGGCTCAGTGTTCAAATGTTCATATCTCACTGAGTGGCTCCTTGGCAGCTATCAGCACCGAGGTCCACTCCTGTCACGATCGCTATTAGAGTGTCGGTCTATACGGGCTTCGCACGCTTCTCTTTTTAACTTCACTCCAAGCTCACCAACACGTGTGCCGTGCCTTGAACAAAGATACGTCAACACTTTGGTCAAGTAGCATATGCAGGGGTTCAGTCGCTGTTTGTCAGGTTCTGAATATGCTGATGGCGGCGATTGTCTCCAGCCGGTACACTTTTATCTTATCGGGTTTGGAGCAGAAGCTGATCTTGTTTGAGTCATCTCAATTGTTGTGCCCCGTGGAGCTGCGTAGCAAATTAGCAACCCTGGATGGTACATGTGGCGCAGCCATTGTACGTTTTTATCCTGTCAGGCTTGATCTTTTTTAGCTACCTCACTTGCTGCACCCTGTGGGGCTGTATGGCGTTGACAATCCTGGGATTGACAGAGACAATGCACGCTTTGACTTTCCGCTTTTAATCTGTCCATTTTGGTCACTCCGACTCACGGCGCTAATGGTTAGCAATATAAAATGGCCCCTCTTTAGCTGGCTTTTCCTTCAGCAATCTGCTTCATTATCAACTGCCTCACATACCAGGTGAGTTGTCTAATCTGAGCCCCCTGACCATGACGCGACTAACACTGTCTTGCAGCTTAACCGCACTCACCATAACCATCATGTTCAACACCAACACCGAGCAATGCAACTGCACCTCCACGTGAGTCTTGTCCTGCGCTATATGTCAGCGACTGGTTTCTGACTGGCCGTCAACAGCTGCAACTGCCAGGCTGGTAGCTGCGACTGCAAGAACTAAACATCACGCGCAAGTGCATCCGCCTTGTCGTGTAAATATATCAGCCGTTTGATGTGACTTGTACTGTTGTATTGAAATATCAGAGTTGTTCTAGTTTCGTGATAAAGCTGACGGTTAAGACTGCAACATTGTCTGAAATTCCTAATGACCCTTGAACGTTTGAACCCGCCAATCGCTTCAAGGACTTTAGCAATTACCTTTGAATTCCAGGACCTAGAATTAGGTACTGGTTTACCAAAGGCAATACTCTGTCCGCACGGTCACACAGGCTCCACCAGTCCGATCTTAGTCATCTTGCAATCGTCTTCTTTTCGGTCTGAGTCATCTCGCAATCGTATGAGACGTTGTCTTATCTTCGCAACGCTGACAGTGGACGCCTCTGGTATTCTGCAAAACGACTTTTTATTATCTGCCATGGCTTCCAGTTCATCGACGTGAAGCCCTTCATCATTGGTTCCTCCCGCCTCGCTTGTGTTGTCGGATCAAGCGCTCGCTGACGACGGGAGCTCTACAGTGTCATCATGCTTCCTGCGCAAGTTCTTCGAGGTTTCACGAGTGCGCTTATCAGCGTCGAGACAGTATCCTTTTGGGATCTTTGTTGCCAGTCGTCGCTCCCAGCCTACGGCACGTTGCAGAACATTCTTGTCTTTATTTACCAGAGAGCGATATGTTGCGATAGCGCATGCTCATGCGGTTCGTGTAATGTCAGTCGATCATAAGGAACACATTTGTGATATGTTGCGTGTGCATGTTTGTGACGCGGATTGCATCTCTAACTTGATTGTTTTTAAACATCTAAAGACTCCCCGGCGTGGCTTTGCCAGTCAGAGAAGTTCTTCCTCTCGTGAGGCTGATACAGCTTCCCATCGTGTTGCGCGCATAGAGGCTTCTGGCTCGCAACGGCTGGAGACTTTGGAGTGTGATGCAGTTCACCATTGCGAAACTTACGTGCTGCAGCGTCATCATTCAACGTTCAACGTTCAACTTTGGATGATGCTGAATTTCCCTCTATACACACTTCTGAGGAAAAGCGGGACATTGTGTTACACTACCTCAATCTTCTTGGCTATCTTGGATGCCCGGAGGGCCTTTGCGAATTAAGTCAGAACCAATTACAGGCTTACAGCTGTGTGCGAAACCAAATGTAGTGTGGAAATTTTTTGCATCCGCGGTGACGAAAAAGGAAATACATGGTCCTCGCCAGCAGATTGCAGCTGAGTGTAACAATTCCTCAGCTCAATACACCCGTCGGCCCCATCGAAAAAATATGCGGGGAAAGTCGAGAAGTTCCAAAGACGCCACTGCTCACTGCTATTCCAGCTTCACACCGGTCATATCGCACTCAACAAATATCTGAAATGAATCTCAAAGTCACCGTCACTGCACGTTGCCCAGATTGCGAGGCTCACGACGAATCAGTCCACCATTTTCTACTCATTCGCCCAGCGCATGCCAACATCCGCAACGATCTACGAAAAGCAGCATTTGGAGATGTCACCCCAGAGGAGAAGGTGAAAGAGAGATAAGGAAAATGAAAACCCATACCTATCCTACCGGCGCCTGAAGAAGGGCCCAGATGTCCCTGCCAAAGCCTGGACCAATGCACAGCATGGATATTATATTATAGCCAGAATACACACAGCACACGTACGATACTGTAGGTAGTGTGCATCACAGGGCTTCGCCCCAATGGACAATAAATAAGGATTCAAAAAAAGAAAAATGTATGTAACGGTCGTTGAACTTGCGCGGTGGTATAACTCCTGTCCAATTGGATAACGTGCGAATGCTGACGTATATAATTAGCCTCCGAATTTGATCAGGATCATCGAAGGATCATCATCATCTGCTCTCAGAGCAACTGACATGGAGGCTAAGCGCTAAGCACCCAGGACTAGACTCGTTCTTTTGAGACGCGTACTGGCTTCAAGGATTTTTCCACTATACCGTCCGTCCTGTGGACTACTATTAGGAAGTAGCACGAGATGGCCTGGCCTGGTTTAATATAAGTACCACGGAAAGTCGAGTCGGACGTACGTCAAAATCATTCTCTCTCAAGGAAGTGGTCAGAAGTACTGGTCATGAGTCTACTTATTGTTATCGTGCACTAGATCTCTAATTCGCAGCTTCGGGCCGTCGTGGGCGTAGTTTATGGATATCCCGCTCGGCTCAGCCCATTCCTAGGTCATGGGACCTCGAGGTCGAAGTTGATTCGGCCCGACTATGATGTATTCCTTCAATATAAGAGATGCGGTGATATACAGCTCCAGCAACATATTGTCCACCTTCATTCAGCGTCAATTATGTCTGAAGTAGAGATGTAAGTCGATCATGCATTGGGGTATAGGTAGTATAAATCTCACCTGCAACGGCGTCCAGTCACTCTGTCCCACGTCCTACTGGGGTGCCCTACCCCGGGAAAACTTAACAAGATTTCCTGTCAGTTGACACAAGACAAAGTATCGACTATTCGTCTTTCTCGCTTCCTCTTACTGACGTTTACTGCGCTTAAAGGCTCGGGGAGGTGCCCAGGCTATGTGTAAGTTCTTGCCCTGAATGATAGTCATCGTGCGATTAAGGCGTAACATAGTATATGCCGTTGGTATGACAGAGGAAGACATGGACAAGCCGCAGGTACCCTCATGACAACTAGTGGTTTTTACATTGCCTTGACCATTCACTAGATCGGTATTTCACCTATCTGGTGGGAAGGTAATTAAACCACCCTCTGTGTAAATGTTGATGCTAAAGTGCGTTCCGTAGGCAACCCATGCAACTCTCATCTCGTGTGTTTTGCTTCCCGTTTTACGAGCGTCCGGTAAACTGATACTTGTGTAGCTTGATTTGTCCAAGAAAGTTAAGGAGGGCTGCACGGAAGAAGGTTTGGTTGGCTTAACCTTCAACACCATTGGTGTTAGGTGTGTTTTGTTATCTTCCCAATGGGTATGTGCTGAAGCTAGGTAGTGACGCCATCACAATGGGAACGGACTGGTAAGGTGTCTTTGATAACTTCCCTTTGGCATGTCTGATTGCATCTGCTCAGGAATGCGGTACTCGTGCGTATCATGGAAGTCACCGACATGATATTTTGTTGATATGGCGTATCAGCCTCCCAAGTCGTGATCTCATTGCGGACTCTATTGAAGCTGTAAATGGCTTCGCTGAGGCTTTAATTTCACGCTGATTCGTTTTTTTTCTCAGGTTACACTTGTAGGAGGTTACATCACTTAGTAGCCTCTGGATGCTCAAGTTCCTTGATTTGTGTAAGGCGCAACATTACGATGGCAATATCTCAATACCAGGTTGCGATAAGAACATGCCTGGTGTCTTGATGGCTGCCGCTAGACACAATAGGCCGACCATTATCGTGTACGGTGGTACCATCCAAGTTGGGACGCGCCATGTCGACTGCCCTTCTATGGGGTACGAGAAAGGCGGGACTGTCAACATCTCAGACGCCTTCGAGTCTTATGGTGGGTGGTTATCTGGTTCCAAATACTCTCAAGTCTTGAACGGGAGTCAGGTGCCTATGCTGTCGGCCTCATCAACGACGAGGAGCGATTTGATGTCGTCAGACATTCATGCCCTGGCGCTGGTGCCTGTGGTGGTATGTATACGTACGTGTTCCATCGATTTTACGCAGGCACCTCCTCATATGTCCTAGGGCCAACACGATGAGCTCTGCCCTTGAAGTCCTGGGTATGTCTCTTCCCTACTCCTCGAGCACACCGGCAATGTACCCTGGTGAGTTAAAAACACTTATATTGCATGTCACACTTTGAATTTGCATATTAGAGAAGGCACAGGAATGCTTCAAAGTCGCCAAGTACATGAAACGTCTTTTAGAGCTTGATTTGAAGCCCAGAGATATCCTCACCCGCCAATCTTTCCTAAATGCTATCACTATCGTCAATGTCCTCGGTGGCTCAACGAATGCTGTTCTTCACTTGCTGGCCATAGCCCGTGCCGCCGATGTTCCCTTAACCATCGACGACTTCCAGATGATTTCAGACAAGACCCCATACCTTGCCGATTTGAAGTACGTTCGAATTCATAATATGACTTGCGCTCTCTCACAGTATTGTCAGGCCATCTGGAAAGTATTACATGGAAGACGTTCACAAGATTGGTGGCATACCCGCAATCATCAAATACCTTCTCAAGAACTACCGATCTCATCGATGGCAGCCAGATGACTGTTACCGGAAAAACCCTTGCTGAAAACCTCGTGGATGTTCCGGAGCTCAACTTCGATAACCAGGATATCATCAAGAAGCTGGACGACCCAATTAAGCCCTCTGGTCACTTGACTATTCTCAAAGGTAGCTTGGCTCCTGGAACTGCTGTCGCCAAGCTTACAGGGAAGGAGGGTTTGCGCTTTGAGGTAATTCAGCAGTTTTTCAGTTCACGCAGAATCATAGCTAACGGACACCGTGGCGCTTCAGGGCGCCGCCAAATGCTTTGATAGGTACGGCGTAACGCGAAACCTTCTACTCAGCTGCTTCATATACTTCATCTTTAAGTGTGCACGACTTTTATCCTGCGCTTGAGCGCGGAGACATCAAGCCCGGTATGGTCATGATATTCAGATACCAAGGACCCAAGGGCGCGCCAGGAATGCCAGAGGTTAGATTTTATCCTTGACATTATTTCTTCCATGCTCACATTTAATTGTAGATGCTGGGTACAGTTGCATTTTGAACAAGCGCTACAGTTCTAATTCCTTTACACACAGGTCCTACCGCCGCTCTTATGGGTGCTGGGCTGGGTAACTCAACTGCGCTGATCACGGACGGTCGTTTCTCTGGAGCATCCAGAGGTTTCATCATTGGTACATCTTTTAAGCAACTTCACATCAAAGACTAATGCTTATTTCCAGGTCACGTTGTCCCTGAGGCGACCCTCGGTGGTCCAATTGCTCTTGTGGAAGATGGCGATGCAATTGTCATTGATGCAAAGAGTAGGACCATTGACTGGCAAGTCGGCGAAGAAGAGAAAGCACGCCGAAGAAAAGCATGGGAAGTTTCGGGCAAGAATGCCCTCAGGGAGCGGAGAGGTATCTTGTTCCGATACGCCCGTGATGTTGCTGTAAGTGGTTTCTTTTGATGGTTTGACCTTGCCTGCTTACCATGCTTTATAGCCTGCCAACGTAGGAGCCTACTGTGATTGAGAAGTCTCTTGTAATGGTGTAAGAGGGGTATCGAAACAATTGAGCGACATGGCCGCTAAATAACAAACATTCTTCGTAAAGTCAACATGTAAAACAGTGAACACAGAAGTCAAATATTTAACATGATTTTGGGCCTCCAATCAGGTATCAGGACTGTGAAGAGACAATGTTGAGGCTACTACCCCGATATCTTTGAAATACCCACCATTACATGTAATAAAAATTCTAAATGTATTCCGTGCTTCAAAGAATTGTGGAAAATATGATATGACAATGTCCTGAGCTACCTGCAACATGGCAGACAATTGCATATAAAGAAATATCTCGTTCTACGTACTCTCCCCTTATAGGCAGACCTTGGAGTCGAATGAAGATAAGTCATTCCTTCTCTGCCAAGCGTCCCAAGACAAACTCGCCATCAATGCATCGCCAGCCCGTCTGGCATAAGTTAAGATCGTCCATTTAAGAAGGATAAGTTAACTTGGAATGTCTGTTCAAAGCAAGGACTTCTCACGAGACGGAAGGATGGGATCTGACACTGCCAACATAAATATACCCTATCTTCACAGATCGCTTGTCCCTGTTTAAAGGCGTCAATGCACCATCCTCGTAACCACTGCGAGTACCCTACCAGCGGATTACGTCTTCCTTGTGGCCCCACCACTGATCACAGGCGACCACTCATCCACGAGGTTGGCCAGTACCTGAAGGTGGTCATATGCAGCCGGCTGGGGCCCACGCGGTTGGTACAGACTGTACAGTGCCACATACTGAAGACACAGGCGAACACATACAACACTACATATAAGTTCCACCAGCAAGGGCATATCTTGTGATTTGTCAGACCGCGGTCGTAGAAATCAGTTCCAGTCTCAGTAGTGGACTTTGTATAAGATGCGATTGAGTCAAAGTCATACTCGCGATTCGGGAGAGTATCATACGCAAGAAGACTAGATGGATCTCAGTCGGAAGTAGTTGCCATGCGGGAGGCTGAGAATGGAGGAGGCAGTACATCATATACACGAAAACTGGATGGATTCCAGTTGGAAGTAGTCGCCATCGGGAGGCCGAGAATGATGGAAGGCAGTATATCATATACACGAATTAAGTATATAATAACCTGTGGCGATGATAAGCACAGCCTTGATCTGGGTGTGTATATCGCATGTCACAGCTTGACAAGTCTGAATCTGATGGAAGGACAGTAGCTTCAGCTTCATTGATATGAGTATGCTGTGTAACGTCGCCGTGGGCAATGAACCCTATTGAGTGAAATCAGACGCTAATTTGCAATTGCATAAGGTACCTCAGGAAGTACTTGATGAAATGAACCTGTGGGTCCGTAAGCCCCCTATATGTCCCCTTCGACAACCTCATCATCTTGATCCAGTGGGCAGGAATAAGTTGAAGAACTGAGCCAGATCTGTATGTCATTCAAACCAGTGGTCCGGCATAGGTCGTGTCCGGTCGTGTCCATGATGTCCGCACTGCCTGCACCTGGTGTAGTTCAATCTGTTCAGAATGTCAAAATTTGAGGTGGGGTAGCAACACAACTAAATTCTTCACCATTTTATAATTCTGTCATTCACAGACTAGATATGCCATGGTGCGCCGTGTGTATGGTTCAAGACCTGACATCGACGGCCATGGCATTATTGCCGGACGGATACGCGTGCGCTGTGCTCATCGGGCTTCTTGTCTTCCTTGTAAGATGGCTGGATCTGGGGGTATAATGTATCGTTCCATCTCATTGGTTTCTTTGGGAGGGTTCCAATCTCTCGATTTCCGGCGTTTGAAGTAAGTACCAGATGAGGCCAACAATCCACGCGATGACCAGCACGCCTCCACATACGCTGCCAGCAATTATTGGTGTCAGAGCCTTGTGTCTGAATACGATGTTGAGCTTGAACATTTGGATGTATGTCGAAGGGCCAAAGGACACGTACCCATCAAGGGAAGCAGCTTCAGAGGAGTTCTCTGCTCGAGCTGCTCGAATTTTGGTTGCAATGTCATGTCCCTCCCACTGCATGTCTCTTCCGCCTTTTGTTCAGCGGTAAGACAGATCAGGTGGCCCTAGACCTGGGTTTGCTCTTCAAGGTCGGAAGTGAAGAATATATGTACTTTGTTCACAAGCTGGCAGAGGCGACGGTAAGTCCGAGATGGTTCTTGCCGCAGTGAGGGGCTCCGCAAACTGCCGTGGCTAGTGTAATTTGGCACAGCGGTCATCCAGAAGCTGCTCGTTCCGGGATTCTGAGACAATTTGCGCAACCTCCGAGCTCGAGTCCGGCTCTTTCTTTCCACGGAGTAAAAACAACAGCCAATGTCATACAATATTCTCGTCGCTAAAACTCGAGATTTGAACTCATTGGTCCTTTATGATGACCTTTTTGATGCCATGTCAAGTTGGCCGCACTTTCGCTCCTGTCATTAGTGGACCGGTATCCAGTTATTTGCGGCGCTTTGAATGTCCCTACTCGCAAGACCTGCATGCATTTCGGAATTTCGATATCGGTCCTGAAGCCGAGTCACTCCCATCATACTTCCGTACCAAGTTTGGATGGGGCTGGTCCGAGGTCGAGATAGCGGGTGCTGAAGCTGTCCTTCGCGTCGTTTTCTCCTTGCTCCCTTGCATCAACCGAGTAAACAGGACGGAGGCGTGGAACAAGCTCAACAGGCCCATCTCCGATCTTTAAATTTTAGAAGAATGTGTTGAGTATTGGGAGCATGTTTCGGGTCAGGTATGTTTGGCAGGATAGTCTTGAGCCTGTGCTTTTGTAATAATGTTGCCGCATGCTTGTCGGTTTGTTCGTGTCCTGTCGTTGTTCGTTGTTGCGGTTGTTCTTTTTTAGTTCTTGTGCAAACCACAGATTACATCGTTGTCAGCGATATTAGGGGCGATTCCTGGTTCAACACTGATCATGCGGATGCGGCAACACCGCAATTGTCAGTATAGTACTTGACCTGTTCGATCATCGATCGCCCCTAAACATCCTTCAAGGTCCAAACCCTGCCGAGTACTGGCACCTCGCTCAGAATTCTGTTCAGAGTTCTGTTCCCTTGATTGTGACAGGCAAAAATGTCACTTCCTGCCATGGACCGCATATTCGTAACTTCAGCATGGTTACAGTCTATAATTTATGGTATGCATCCTTTTGCAGCGTATAGATTCAGTGCTGATAATCCGCTCGACAGGAGTCAAGTGAGTTCAAAGTCGGAGAAAGGGCCCCAAAGGCTAACACTAGGTTCATTTTCGCCGATAGCTGCGTGCTTTTTGGCGTATGCATGTATGCCATGTTTCATCGGCACAAAAGGGCGCACTGGTTCGTATTATTACTCGTTCATCCATTAGCCGGCACTCACCTTTGAATCAGGACTATTCCTGCTTCATGCATTTTCCATTTTTCAATAGCGACAGCGCACAACATCCTATCCCTTTTTTATGCTCTGCAGGGCCTCACAAATCCTGCTATAATATCCGTCCCCGACGGAAGTATATTGTACTTCCTTAGGATTACAGCCTTGTCGATGACGATGTCAGGATTGTATATACTCAATGTATGTATCATATTTTTTGTCGTGAATCGCATTTTATTGTTCCTTCTTTCAGGTTCTTGTTCTAAATTTACTGCTAGTGAGTTGCTACCTGCGTGTGGAGGTGTCGAACCTAACACTCGCGGCAACAGATCTGGAGGCTTTATTTGGTTTGGAATCGCAACTTGATCCTTGCTATTGTCATGGTAAGATATCTTTCCATTGATTATCGCGCTTTTTACAAGTGTCGATATCCCTAGCTAATCGTAGAAGCTGTACACCTCGGTAGGCTTGTTTACTTGAGTTGGCTGGCAGATTAAGTGCTAACATTACTCCCCTGCGTAGCAATTGCTATCGCGTCTTGGGCTGTAATCATTCGGTTCGGTGTCGTCTTCTCAACAACTTTCGAAGCTTTATTGAAAGCTTGTTTCACGCTCAACCTCGCTCTCACCATTAGTCTCACGTCCGGGATCGCCTATCGTCTTTGGCGCGCGGGAAAAGATGTGTGTGGTTTGACTGATCATAATGCCTACAGAGCCGCCATATATACTATCATCGAGTGCGGCGCGATCTATACCAGCAGTATCGTGGTACTGTGCGCTATGAACTTGTCCGGTAGCGACGTTGGTATCATGGCAAATTACGTTGGTATCCAGATTGCTGTGAGTGCACTTTACGATTCTTCTTTCTAGTCTCACATTCTTCTAGACCTTGGCACCTCTTCTTCTCATCGCCAGTCTTAGCCTTGACCTACACGGAGAAAATAACGAGACATTAAACACTATGGGGCCCATTTTCACTCAACCAGTCCAGGTCAATATCACCGAGGAGATCCGTACCTACCCTGATGACACCACGGATTCACGACCCGCTTGGAAGAACCAGCGTATGCGGTCATGTGATGACAATGAAAAGGGACATTAGCTAGGAGCATCTCATGGATTCTTCCTTCTATTAAGGGACGCAGGGTAGGCATGCCAATAAAAGGGGATTTTGCAGTGCTTCGTGTTGCGCCCATGTTTGAATCGTGAACTTCGAGGAATGATGGTGAAGACTCTAGGAAAAACTGAAAACGTTGGACACGCGCAGGAACGACTATCTTCATTCGACTGGGGATCTGCCTTGGGGAGGCACAAAGAACGGCACAATCAATAGAGTCCCACGTTCCGAAGACAATATCATAAGAACTATGGAAATGATGAATGGTCAGATATCCAAAGACTTAGGACAACCAACTATCGATCATTGATGCATGCATCAAATTGGCATACATAATGGATTGTCCTTTGAGAGTACTACAGATCATAGACTGGGGTATATACATAGATATTAGGGATGGGGATATAGATGGTGTACATGACCACTGGAGTTATGCATGTAGTGCAAAAGATGGAGAGGAGGCTACGAAGAATTAAAATACAATAGAATTACTTGATTTTGCAAAAGTCTGGCCCTTCACTTGACGAGTCGATCTTGTGCCTGAAGAAGGAAAATCGATGAGTAGTGGACTTGGACCATTTGACAAAATGGTTATTTACTTGACTTTGATGTGCTGCTTGACACCTTTCAATAAGAAAATTCGCTGTGAGCCAATGCAATGTTGACAGTGATATTCCGACTCGGTAGGAGGTTTAGACTTCTTGCCTGATCTCGAGGGCTTTTGGGTCGGAGGTATAATGAAGAACATCGTTGCTGGAGGCGGTTTCTCGATGACGCCCTGGTCATAGCTAAAGTCAATTCCTTCAGTCGGAGTAGCGATTCCATGCCTACTAGAGGTGTCAGTAAAGTGAAAAAGAAAAGGTGATGACTTACGACCGCATATGATCAATCACGGTAGCCTTTTGAGTTGGGTCTCCGTGGTATACATCGCACTTGTTACAACGCCACGCTTGATGAGTAGCTCCGGGATATTTGGGCGTACCCCAACTTTGGATGACTTGAAGTTGTGCCGCACTCAAGAACTCCCAATGAGGCTCTTTGTGCGATGGACCATGTTGCTCGACGTAATGGAAGACCTAGAAGACCGTTAATAGTGTCAAAGTCACAAACACAGGACGAACGCTTTGACGCCAGTTCATCGCCATTCGATAGGATCCTCCTCTCTCTGGCTTGGGTGGACAGTTGGAGCAGAAAAAGCGACACTGGAGGTCATCCATCGTGACTGCAGTCGTAGTTTGGGCATCGAGGCCAACCAAGCTTAATAGAGAACGTGCAGCAGCAACCCCATGCTGAGAGATCAAAAATGTGCAAGGTGATGTCAGCGCCGATATTGCGTAGCTTCGGGCCATGCCTTGGCTGTGAGAAGACGAACGGTGATACTGCACTTTGTCCCATGTAATCAATGGGAAGGGATGCGGGTGAGTGCATTGGAAAATGGAGGTTGCCAGTTGCATCAACGTATCATCAGGGGCATCGATCACTTGGCTTTGTAGCGTCGTGGCATCTTGCACTACATCAGTGGAGAGGGCAAGTAGTCGCGTCAGCGCGAGCTTCCTTTGATGCAGAAATTCAGCACAGAACCCGGGAATTCTGTCCGCAAAAGCATAGCAAGGCTGAATATCACTTTCCTCGTCCCCAGTGGGTGGACTGTTGATAAATTCTGCAACATCAAAGAGCTTCAAGAAGTCTTCGCGAGGAGGTACGGTGCCCCATGGCAACAGCCGCACGTATTTCTGGTACATGGCCAACAGGCGGTTTTCCCGGAGGAATGATGCATCTCTTTGGGCCTTGAGGCGCCATTCTTCCTTCAATTCAGAAAGCTTGCGCTCGACTTTCGGGAGTACACGCTTCCAGCCTGGAGATTGATGAAGTAAGAGGACCAATCTTTTCAAATGAGGTAGAACACTGACGTGCGTCGGTAAGCTCCTTATCCAGTACGCCATAGTGATGATGGTTGAACATGCGCCTCACGTCTTCAGCATCGTGGCCGAGATCAATCAGTCTAGCTTCAAACCTGGGATGGAGAGTCAGAAAGTGACGAGATGACGAGTCAATGTAATTTACTTACATCTCTATATTTTGGCTGCGAAGCTCACGGGCACGCGAGAGTTGACGTCTACTGTCGTTGATGGCCCAAGCATCACAGACCGCCATATGCTGCGAAGCTGTTAGATGTAGTAAAACCACTCGTAGGAATCTTACGTCGATATCGGAATCAACATATTTCTTGCGTGATTGCTTGAAGTCTTCTAGTGCTTGCTCGGCACCTGGTTTGAGGTACACCTCCAACTCTTCTGCCATTTTCAGTATGTCGTCTGACCAAAAACATTTGCATTCATCATCATGATCACCTCCACCAACTGCGCCGGAGTATCAGATACTGATAAGTCATAGCAAGACAGCACTCACTATTACTGAATGGGATCAAATCCATGATGACCGGATCGTATCCAGGAAATTCTGATGGGAAGCCGTTCTCACAGACTAGGCTTGACGAATTGTTGGCCAGATAAGGGCATGATAATAAAGTAGTCCTCACTTCTCAATGAGGCATGAGCGACATACTCTGCGCCTGATACCGAAGTCTATCTGCCAGACATTCTTCCTGCCACATCCCTGAGCTTGTGGTCATGAAAGTACAAAAGGTGAAAATGGAGACCGGACACACATGACATTGAGAACTACCAAATAATAGGTCAGCCCATTCGACCTCAGACATGCCAGGCATGCAGTCGGGAACACCCCCACGATTGACGCGGGCAGCTTTCCAGACTGAGACTGCGTTGTTAGATAATAAAACCTTGCTGAAGGCTTTGTTGGTGCGTGACAGATGTAAGAGGTCTACCGGTTCCAGGAGGCTAAAAGTCTGAATGGAAGCGGAGGTCGGACAATAAGTAAGACGCAGCTCAACGCTCATTATCTCACCTCGAGAAGAATATCGATTGGCATAGTGACAATGAGACTAGGAGTCTTCCTTCTTCTGCCAGAGCCTTTTGCTGCAGCTAGTGCTGTTCCCGTTTCGGTTCCTTTGTCTGCCCGGGCGCGCTTTGTCGCGGGTTGTTTATCTGGAACTTCGAAGCAAAAATTGGTGAACATTTTCGCGGGAACAAATAAAAGACGGTGATTACTACATCTCTCCCCGCCATTTTCACCTGCACTGTTTTCACTGGATACCTCGCTCAGGCTGCTATGCTCACTACACTCGCTACCACCGGTACTATCTTCCAGTGAGTCCGTGTCTAGGTCCGTTAAATCGGGATCCGTTAAATCAGAGTCCGAGTCATAGTGATCCCTACAGTCATAGTCATACCCGCAACACATGGGGAGACCGTCGAGAAGGGTTGCAGATAGCTATAGGCACTAGAGACGCCCACGACGGGCTGAACGTAGTATAGAGCAGCGTAAAACGAAATTGAAGAAGCCGCGCTTTATGATGTGTTTGGGGCTTGGCTCAAATTTAAAGGGTTCAGCTATTGACGCCGAAGGTGACGAGAGGTCGCTAGATCAGATCCGGGAAACAAGCGTTCCATATCAAACAGTCTCGATGCTTAATGTTGAAGTTTAAGTAACTGTTAAATGTATTCATTTAGCTTATTGTAGTGGCTGGGACTGACCGATGATCGCGGTTATGGTGAATGCTTAGGCTACATAGGCATCACTCTTGCCACATTAATATCATATATGTATCACGGACTTTAAAAAACTGTAACACCAGCGAATCGAACTCCTTGGTTCGAACTGCCAGAAAGCTGGAGCTCACTCCTACGTGTTTAACGGTTCAGTCCGCTCAAACCTGTACAATCCAGTTTCGGACATCAGACAAGGCTACGAGTCAATTTTGTAGAGTCAGACTTGTACTGATACCTGATAGGTTTGCGCATCAAACTTCATCGTCAATTAACAACATCTACTTATAGATTCATATAGTAGATGGCCCAGTTCACGACAACAACCGTTACTTATTCGCTAGCAAAATATTCGCGGTCATATCCTACGAACTTGTCATCCTCTCAGAACCCTACTGCAGATGCGGAATGGCAACATTTCATCCACCCCGTCATCAATCTCTACTTGGACGCGAAGAAATCTTCCACGGGAAATCTTGTTTCTGTCCGCCTTCGAATTCTATGGAATTTTGACAGCAGTACTAATAGCACAGACGTCGATCAGAGAGAAATCACCCTCGTACGCTCTGACTGAGGGATAACGAATCACACTGAAATGCATAACCTTACAGGAGGATCTTGATTTACTCTCCTTCTCATCGATCTCAAACTCGAGGACGAATCCTGGGCAACCTGACCATGGTCTTCCTCTCAAAGCTGTCTATCGGGATGCTGTTGTTGGCATCCGGTACCTACACCCAAGAACAGCTGACTCGAACTGTCAACCAGTACATATGTGCCGTTCGCTCTAAACATTTTACCAAGTTTTGTTTCAGGCATATCGGCGCTTTCAGATCACATTTACCACTGCAACTAGCGCAGCTCAATTCATCGATGCCATCCGACCTGTTTGTCCTTGTAGATTAAATCCGCAGCCGCAGCTTTTGGCCACTCGCACACCTACTGTAGCTATGACAGGTCTTCCTGACGACCTTTCCCGTCGAGGTACTATACTCCCAAGTGTTTCACAGGCTCGGCCATCAATAAGAACTCCCCTCCGACCAGCCCCAACTGCTCTTCTTTCGGAAAATCCATCATCCGAATCCAATTTGCCGACATTCGCGCCATCGACGCCGGTTAGGTTCACACCTGTGGCTCTGAGCAGCAGTTCTGCGAAACCGACATCCGTAGCTGCAACTTCTCATGACAGTACCTTCTTTACACCTCCAGAGACGCCTCGGATAATCATCCCAAAGTCCAGCCAATGCCAAGCACTGTCGGGCTCCATCAGCTCCACCAAGGGTTCTTTACCTGATTCTTCCCAGCCATCCTCGTCTACTCCCAGTAGTTCAAACACGATGCCCCCGCCTCCACTGCCTTCGAGCGTCACACGATCTCTTCAATTAGAGAGTCGACCGTCAGAAGGTCGTAATTCAACTCGGGCCCAGCTCGTTGCGTCACTGCATGACACTCCAGCCCTTCACAAGCTACCCCATGCAGAGCTAGAATCCATCGTAGCGCAAGTCATCAGAGAGGAGGGTTTTGCCCAACTGGTAAGTGTGAAGTGATCAAATGAAAGAAACCATAACCTCAGATGGCGCTGCTGCTAATCGAATCCCCCAGCTTGCATCCTTGGACACCATGTGGAGAGTGAAGGGTTTTCTTGGTAAATGACGTCTGGCAGTCATGAACACCCATTTTTTGCTATCCTTCGAGTAGAAACTTTGCGAAATGTTGCCGTGTATATAAAGCCTCTAAGATCACGAATGTTACTATCAAGCACCTGTCTCATCCATTGCTTCCATCGATGTGCCAGCAACTTGCAGTTCATGGACGCTTTCCACACCGACACCCCTAAGTACCTTTCCGATCTTCTCTTGCTCTAATGCCTGGCGTTCGGACTCGCTCCTCACCATCAGCATTCCGGCAAACCCAAGTGAGTTGACGCTCAACGTCGCCCCTGACTCTCCCAGGGTATAGATTTCCCAGCGTCGCGGGATCAAGTGCATGTGTTCCAAGGTAAGAATCACATTATAGGAGGGGGTACCAGATGGGTAGTCCGGGGCATGTCGTACGGTTGAAATCACAAGATCCAAGAGGGATAGGAATGGAAGGAATAATACTTGTTCGAGCTGCTCCGGTGACGCGCCATTCGACAAACTCGGAAGCCGATATACATGGTTAGCGTATGGCATGGATGATAGTGAAAAGGGTTTGCCTAAGGATTGCTTAGGGTGAGCTTGGTTCGAATACCTAGTAGCAGCAGCATGGGGTACCTGAGACTTCAAGGTTTGCGGCCCTGGCTAATCTTTCGATTGGAGGTCCATCATCCTCAACTTCGATGAATTGGATATGTTTGTGATTTTGACTAGCTCCGCTATTTGATCCGCCTTCGATGAATGCTCAGTACAAATTTGCCACCCGATCGTCACATCACGTCGTAGAGATCCTCACAATTGTAGAAAGCGAAATAATGTTTACGTGCTTTTCGGGCCGCAAGGAGTAGCAAGTAAGTTTGGACCAGATCATGAGGCAACAGCGGCGAAGTTTGCGGCAGAAACTCTGTCGATCATATCGTCAGTGCGTGATCATGGAGTTTATGCAGCTAGTAGGGAACCTTTAGTCACAAGAAGGAAATGATGGGGGACGACCGAGTATTTGTTTAGCTGAATGCACTTGAACTGATGCTCAGACGGAGCAAAATGTAATCGAGCTTACTAGCACGCCGTACTCTGCCCCGGATGATTCGTCGCGTAAATCACCGATGTGAAGATTCGGGACATATGGAGGTGCAAAAGGATCAGGTTTCTTGGATCCAGCCTCGTCTGATTGATTACTAGATGGCGCGATTTCTGCTCCCCGAGCAGGTAGGGGTGCGACCGGTTTCTTTTGAAGCGCGGTACACAGGCGAATTTCCCACTGTGAATTGATCACTCGTACTGACGAATCGATGAAAGCGGACAGAAAAACACACCTCTATCCCGATCTCCTCATGCTTGCTCACTTCTGATGGGAAGAAAAGCAAATCCCCTGAAGATTGCGCAGCCTCAAAGCGACTGGGTAACGCAGATATGATATCAGAGGCCTCCATGACTGTGAACCGCACGTCAATATTTGGTCACCCGGCGGTGTGCAACCGGTGTGAGTACAAATCGAGCCTACTGCACTACGGGCTAATACGGAGGCCGTGAAAAGCCGTGCATTTTCCAACATCCTGCATTTGACGTGTCGTGCAACTGTTAGTGACAATTGGTCCATCACGACAAGCAAGCTTAAGCATCACGACCATCATTTCTATAACACTGTACACGAAGAAATACATAAAGATATCAAAAAAAGAAGTAACGGTTGCAGTCACAGACCGTCAACGGCCAAATGAATAGCATGGTAAAGTGAAAAGTTCGTAAGGGGGGAGAAACCGTCCGTTGTCGCAGGCATAAACATGGGGATCGCAAGCGTGAGCATATTATCCTTGCCCGCTCTGGCAGGATGTATTTTTCGTGGTCCCCTCCATAGTCTCTCCCAATGTTAGTGCACGGATATAAAACATGGCGGCGATCAATGACCACAACGCTGCGTTTGTACCCTGTCGTATTCCATGAGAGGTTTGCTAGCGTATGATATGCGGAGAACTTACTTGATAAAAGAATACCGCAACAGATGCTTGTATCGTCAGTAATACTACTCTGAGACCGAAACTCCTATGGATGGCAGTCCCCTTAAGGATAGGCGCAGGATACTCCAGCGTGACCATGATAAGTCCAAGGGCCATTGTGATTGCTTGCAGGACAGGGAATTTGACAATAACTGTGATGAAGACTGCGACCTTAGGTGATGGCCTGGGCCCAGCAGAACGTGAGCATCACTCAAATATAACATCTTCCAACGCGCTTACTGAAGGCCGCCAGGAGCACGCAAAATACCGCCGATGAAATCCCAGAAGAACTTGCGGAAGAAAATGCCCCAGAGACCAGCCCATACTGCATCTGGGTGACCGGTGATAGATAAGATGATCACCGCCAGACAAGTGTGTCACGTACAAAGGCTCGCTGTGAGGGATATGTTGCGACTTAGGTCATGCCAGACGAGCTTTCCCATTGACTCAAGAGGTAATATTGTCGACAGTCGAAAAGCAGGGGGTGAATAGCAGAAGAAGCAAGTGGAATCGAGCGCTGCTCAAGTCAGCTCGAAAAATGGACGATCGACATTGTATAAGCTCGGGAGGCTCGCCTATGACGTTTGATTCGGTTAAGTTCCATGAGGCTGTTGACTGGCTAATGATTCAGATAAGCCCATCAGAGTATTTACATTGGCCAGATAAGAATATCGTAGCGGCGGTCGCGCCAGTCCCCGACTCGCCTGTAAAAGGGTCAATTTGTATCTAGAAAGTCCAATTTGAGCCCGGTGATGCGTCGTAAAAGTGCTCGGTTGTGTATGAAATACTTCGGGGTCTTCGTATACGGGAATGACGACAATTGCAATTTGCGAACCTAAAGAGATGTCAGCGGAACTGAGACAAATTCAAATGCATATTTAAACCTGGGCTGTATACCATGCTTGCTGCTCAGCCTCGGTGCCTATTAGTGATGTCCATATCACGTACCGAAGTAAGTGTCCAAAGTATGGTCCAATCACATGCAGGGAACAATACCATAATGAACTCGTTAAGGAAATAAAAACCCACAAACTTTTTGACAGTGACGGGTACCTTTCTAACCGACAAAACCCTCCACCTCGGGAGTCTGGGATGAGACCTGCCTCAGATCCTTTGGCCCGCTGGACGTCAGCTGTTGCAGACAAGATCGCTCCACCACACTCTGGCCACCGCAGAAGAATATGTTTGAATACTCACCACGGACCACCTATTATTCCCCATTAATCCTTGCATCCATTATGCCAGCGAGCAGGGTGTGCTTCGTGTTAGCTAAAGCAATGGATCGGGTGAGATCTTGCTACGATTCCTATTCTTCCCTATCCCTGGACACCCCTGGGCGATATTGCAGAATATTGCCCCATCAACGCCATCAAACATCGAACAAAAATTGGTGGCTACCTCCACCAAAAAGGCAAAAGAGAAAATCACGAACGGATTTTGAACCGATCGCGTGCTATAATAAGCGTGACTGTATACTGTAGAATGGCAGCCTATGGCAGCTCATAAACTCATACCGTCTCGATTCTCAGCATAACATCAGACGTCATCCCTTTCAAGTTTCATGATCAGATACCGATGGCAACGCAATACGCGACTCTTTTCTCGCAAGACGTGCGCTATAAGGCGTTATACCAATCCGATTCCCCACGACACATCTTTGTATTACACACACAGTGCTTCCTCGTCGTTACGGGGAACCATCCACCACAGCGACACTCTAGCGACGGGTCACTACCACGTTTAGAACCACATTTAGATTGTTGAAACTTGGTCCAACATCTGACCTGGGCAGAGCAGACCACGCAGAAAAGCCTCCCGCCACGACCCACGACCACCGGCAAGCCCATCACTGTTCACGTACTTGCGCCACACGCATGGATAGGAAGCCCAGATGAAGACTCATTCGGATACACGACTCACCACAATAATAGCGCCATGATGCTTCTTCCAGAGTCGCGAGGTAGAGACAATTGTCTTCAGCCCTTTTGTTGGGATCCACATGACTAATTCTTCTAGATCAAACGTTCGGAAGCTCGTGAATTAAACATGGGCAAAAATTGCACATGAACATGCGTCATGATCGATGATCAGTTGCATGAGCACCGGTACTGTGGAGGCAGAAGCTTGAAGGCTCAGGTCGACACAGTGACGCTGAGCTTGAAGCACAGCCAGAGCTTGCTTACCTAAGAGCCATGCACGTGGGTCGGGAGTTAGCTAACCAAATCGTTCCGATCCGTTCCCCGGCACTGCGGCAAGTACTGTGGAGCAACAGTGAGCTAGACTACGACGTGACCATTCCGTCTTACTACCTTTGGCAGATAGGCTGACATTACGATAGCGACTGCTTTTCCGCAGTCGTTATCGTAATATCAATGCTAGTGCTTGCCTCGTGGTCACCAATTTAACCGCATCGAGCGCGGATTGTGGTAGATAAGTAGTCTGCATTTTTCAGGACGCATTTTGCACGTCAGGGCTCAGAGCTCCCTCCTCCAACAGGGTGGTTAAGTGCTAGCCAGCATGACCCTACTTGCAATTGGATTCGTGACTATTCCGTCTATGTGACAAATGCATCTAGACCGTACCCAGGGAGTCAGCCAGTCTAACTTGAAGCTTGGAGTAACAATGCTAATATATGGCTGACCGTGACTTTGTGGTTACTATTATATCTCCCAGTCAACATCAACACTGCTCTGTGATACATTGAGCTGCGCGCCGATCTGCTGTCTGCCCGGTGCCTATCCAAATCGAGACATGTTCTTTCGTTTCCATTACAATTTGCATTCGCCATTTGACAACGACCAGCATTTGATTGCGCTCACGTAGGTTCACGTGTGACCATGTTTCGTCTGAAACCCAGTGTTCTTGATATCTTGATAAACTGTACATGTACATACAACAGGGAGCAAAAGATATCGAAAATGGAAACGGGTACCCTGCAGTCGCAGACTGACAGTCTACCGTTCAAGAAATTTGGGAATCGCACGTATAAACGTACTCGTTATGCTTGTCCCACTCGGCCTTTGTTTTTTATTGCCTCCTCCATTTTCTCTCTCAATGTCAATGCGCGGATATAGAACATTGCAGCAATTAATGACCACAACTGCCGCATTTGTGCCCTATTATATTGCATGAGAAAGCTGGTAATACAATATGTATAGAAACTCACTTGGTAGAAAAGCACCGTTCCGGCCGCTTGTATTATCAGTAACACCACTCTAAGAGCGATGCTCCTATGTATGGCAGTTCCCTTAAGGATGGGAATGGGATATTCCAGCGCGATCATGGTAAACCCGAGGGCCATTGTGGCTATCTGCACAATAGGGAATTTGACAATAACCGTGATGAATATAGCAACCTTGGGTGATGGTCTAAGGGGAGGATATGAGTATAACTTGGTGCACGAAGTCTTCCGACACTCACTGCAGACCACCGGGAGAGCGTAAGGTGCCACCAATGAAGTCCCAAAAGAACTTGCGGAAGAAGAACCCCCAGAAACTAGCCCATACTGCATCTGTTAACGTCAGGTAAGATGGTTTCCGCCAGATCAAAGGATGCGACGTACAAACACTCGCCGTGAGGGAGATGTAGCGACTTAATTCATGCCAGATGAGCTTTCCCATTGGTTGAAGAGGTAATAAAGTCGGTGGTGGACAAAGGGGTGGCTAGCCGAAGAAGTGAGTGTGTCGAGCGCTGCTCGGAGTCGGCTTAAATGACAAGGGGCGGTGTGTCGAAAGAAAGCGAATGGAAATGTACAATAGTGCACAAGGAGGAGACCAGCTCAACAACGAAAAGTAATGAAAGAAAGTTGGGAGAAAAACAACTCGGAAGCTAGTGATACAGAGAGGAAGACTTTATAGAACACACTTGGGAGGAAGTAAGAAATAAACACGGCGCACTTGGCACTGCTACGTATTCACTGCATATGTGGGTCTCTAAGGCAATCTCCGATTCTACTATTTTTACAAGGGGCGCACGCTGCATTGTTCGGGTATTACATAAAACAGGAATGGAAACTCAACATCTCTTCAGACGCTCGGCAAAGCGGTTCATTGTTAGTATTTACGAGATTATTACGGCATTTCATTAAGAGCAGTGAAGCGAAAGGCAGCGTCGACGTTTAACGAGCTCAAACTCAAGAAACACTACACAAAGGTCTCTGCCTATGGAACTGAATGATAAATTCTATGGGAAACCAGTTGTCAAAGGCGGTGGGATAGTATTGGTGGATATCCTGGGACACACAGAGTTCTCGGAGTGATTGACATGCAGGCGGCGGCCAACGGCAGCCTGATACACTGCACTGCATTGTTGGGGCTCCGTTCTTCCAGTCGTGCGCCTGTACCGCAGCCAAACACTGCCGAATGTCAGATAACGTGCAATTGCCGTGTTGACCGGCCAGAGGCAGTATCATTTACCAGGGTCAAACTATCTTTAGGCAGGTAAATACTTACCTGAGGGCGATTGTCGAGCTAGAGTGCTCTAGTTGTCATGAAACGAACGTGGAAAACCTAGATTGATGATATAGACAGAGTCCTATTGGTGCACGGCGCCCGCCACCATCACTTAGTATCTATTCGTGACGATCACTTGAATGGATCCGTGCGAGCCAAGAATTTCAGACCGTGAGTAAGAGGATACCGTCCCCGAACATCATCATCAGAAGGTTTGTCGACGACGATTGCTTGAATACCAGTAGTTACTGTACTAGTATATGGGTGTTAATGCGAGTAGAGCCAGGCCTATTGTCAACAAAGACAAAGCAAAAATTCTCACGATCGAGCAGGCCGCCCTTAGCATCTATCATCCATGGCGTCCAAGAAAAAACCTGCGAAAGTGCCGCCTGTTCTTTCTACCTCAAGAGACCTCGTGCCAGTAGGGCCACGACAGGTTCAAGTCTCAAAACATGGAGGCAAACGTGACGAAAATGGTCTCAAACCTACCACTTCTCGAGCCCTGGTCTTACGAAATGGTAAATTTGGAGCAAGAGGCACTGGGGAGGTCATGCTTTCCAGTAAAATGAGTGGCAGAGAGAAACTTGATTTGCTTGCAGGCGAGTTGTCCATCTTGTCGATTGGCGCGCGATCGGCTCATTTAAGGTACGATGACAGAGGACCTTGTCAATGAGCACGCACGAACCGCTGTGATGTCGCCTCTGAAACTGGCAAAATGTATCAGGATCGCGGACTCCCAGTTCAATGGTACGCGATCACATGCACAAGTTATATCTTAGTCTCATGTAGTCTAGCATATTTGGACGATATTACCAATTTGCAAGACCCTGAATCCTTCCAGCGTAAGATTACAGAGGAGCTCAATGCTCGTACACCATATGGAACGACAAAAAATGGCAGGGAGGTACGATCAGATCCCTCCTATGTGGCGTCCATCATCGCAATTAGGTACGCTGTCCAGTGCTCCATTTTTAACCGGTTTGATCATCATATATCGGCTATGTAGGATTCACAATACATACATGGTTGCTTCAGCGTGGAAGATCGTCCTCGACTCTTTGCGAGCGCTTGAGAAGTCTGGCCTCAGTGACGCGACGGCTCACATCCAGCTGCAAAAGGATCAGGGTTTACTATCTCGTTATCTTATCGTTTGTGATTTGGTCTCTAACCTAGTTGATCTTGGTCAAAAGAAATTCTCTGTGCTTGCCACCACTACGCGTACGGCAACATCTTGTCCAGTTTGTGCATCGCCCGCTCTAACTATGCGACAGCCCATTATGCTCGTTACTTCAAGGCGGTTGAGAATACCGATCTAGGTGAACCCGAGATGGCCTTTGACTGGGCTGGTCTCAAGGATGCATGCAAGTCATTCTTAGACTCCATCATCATTGAGCTATGCTTCCCCAAGCAACCCTATCCGAAGAGGATTTTGTACCACATCCTGCACGACGCAGTCGATGAGTCTCCGAGAGAAGCAAAACGTTTTCCCCAGACTATGTGGGATGCCGTCGGCGAATTATCTGTATGTCGTAGAGCTGCAGGTCTTCATTGAGGTCTTCCTAGCTGACCATCGGCATCCGTAGGTCGTGTTAGAACTCCAGGAGCTTCTTGATAGTCCTTTGTTAGGAGTGCAGGGTGAGAAGATGAAGCAGACACCTCGCAAGATGCCCGAGCAGTATGAACAATGGCTTGATGCACAGATGTTTTCCCAGCAAGCATCGAATAACTTCGCCAATTTCAAGGACCTTGTTTTCCCGCTCAGCCGCACTGAAGACCGGACAGTCCTCAACGACATGTGGAAACATGTCGACGTGGTATGTTCTACAGTAATTTTCTCGCTTGTCCTGCTACCCTGACATAATAATTCCCAGAATTACAAGAGCGTTTCCAACATGTCCATAGATACTCTGTGGCAACTTGATGAAGCCCTCCGACGCACACCGCAGTGGAGTGCATTCTACGTCCCTCACCTTGCAGGTCACGATTCGGATTCAGACGATGGAGGTAATTTGGGCTTGATGCACGTCAAGAACAAAGGCGGAAAGAAAAGCGGTGGACACAAACGACCTTCGAAGAAGATGCTCGCCATTACCGATGGTCGTGGAGACGACGAGAGTGATGGCTCCATGCCCGAGCTGCAGTCTGTCTCCGATTCCTCTGACGAAAGTGACGACGATATGATGGACTCTGACCAGAATTTTGGGGATGAAGACGACTGACAGCGATGAATATGAGACGGAATCTGAGTATGACTCTGACGAAGAGGAGCAATATCGCAATATGTTACGAGAGGCTATGGACACGGCGATGGCGATCCCCGAATTTTTCGATGCGAAGACTGAAGTACCCGAGTTCCAAGCGATGGCTGAGGAGAGGAAGGGCAATCCGTTCTTAAAGCTCCTTGGCTCATTAAGAGGTTGAGTTACTGGTTCCTATGGTTGATCATCGACTTACAGTGGCTGTGGGATACAGGGCGCATGTTCTCCTCTAGCGCGAAGCTCAGTTCCGCGAAGCGTGGTGAACCTCGCAAGGGCATTTTCACTCCAAAGGCTGCCCCAAAGCCCAAGCCAGCTCCAGCACTCAAGATCGATTTGTCCGGTATTCCAGACGATGAGCTACCTCCTCTGCGACCCCTTCCGACCCCTCGGAAAAAACGGGTGCCCAGGGCTCTCGGAGCTAAGCCGCCACATGGTGCTGGTTTGTGTTTGTCGAAGCTTCCCCGTGAATCTAGACCTGACCTCTTCCTACGCAGGGGCTTCTTCTTCACAACCTAAAGATACTCGTACGACAGTTGAAGAAGTCGATGATGAGGATGACGCCGATGTTGACACCGCCTCCGCTAGCAAGAAGAAAAAGAAAAAGAAGCCAAAGAAGAAGAAGACCTGACTCGTCGGATCTGCCTGTCCTCCCCGAAGATGCCCCCGCATCTCCTATAATGTCTCCAACGCGTGTCTCGTCTCCTCCCTCTAGCCCCTCAAAGGCAAACCCTGCTAGGAGGGCCAGCTTGAACAGCTCGGCAACAACCCTTCTCAACAACATGTCGACTGCTTCATTGCCATTGACAGAACAGACTACGGCTCATTCTGGTCACTCTTTCCTGCAGGAGATCTCTCAGAAAGAGAAGATCAAATCTCGTCCTGACCATGCATCCATGTTCAACCGCGGGTTTTTGACCAAGGGCAAAGACAAAGCCAAGGATAAAGAGGAAAACAAGGACACTATGAACAACAAACACACGTGGTTCTCGAAGTTGGGTAAGAAAACGACTGGGTACATGCACCAGCTGCTTCGTGCTGGAGACGACGAGAGACGGGGAGCAATGAAGTGGGAGAGTTTCCTCAAGGTGCTTCGGATCTACTTTGGTATTGACTCAGGGGATGTTCATGCATGTCTACAGGTTATGCGTGACATGGGCTTTGAATATGATCCCAGTACCGCTGGGTCATCTGTGCGATTCGATCCGCCTTCCGATGGAGACAGGGTATGTTTCAGTATATCAGGAAGTTTACCATGATGCTGAGCTTCCTACACAGTCCATAACATTCCACAAGCGTATGTACAACCTCGTCACTTCAACTCCCTTTCTGATCTTCGTTTTTATAGCTCATCCGGATCCCACTCTGTATCCTGTGAAGATCAAGGAATTCGGTAAGAAGTTGAAAGAGTATTATGGATGGGATGAGGAAGATTTCCTGAAGCGGGCTGCTGCTGCTGCGTAATTGCTTTTTGATTATTTTGCTCAATCCATCCTTCGGGCTTTGCCTATTGTACTGATAGCGATATGTTCTGTTATGATACACAATGTAATGTATGAGAATGTCCGTAGGGGTGTGGTATTTGAAATGAACCGCTGATCTCACCCGTCATGAGCAGCTGTCTGGTATGATCACCGGGTTCATGGGCTCATATGGGAGGTGGTCCGATGACCTTGATTGTGGCTCTGTTCTGATGGGTCTTTGATGCTCGGGCTGGAGCACAATTAGAACTAGTCAGGCGCAAGGCTCCTACACTCACGGCGGCCGGTTTCGATTGCGCCAATCATGCCTCGTTGCCAATTCTCAGCAAGTGCCTTGGACATGGCAGGGTCGCGGTTCCGCAAGGATGCACCGCCGTCGCGGAGAGAGAACCATAAGAATCGAATTAAATCCTCACAGAGGATGATAATTTGAGCGGTGTCGGTGCCTCTGCGCTCATTGACACACGCAACAGTCTCCTCGCTGGCCTCGTTTATTTCTTCCAAGCGTGCAATGAAACTCGCTCGGGTCTCGACACCCCCTCCATGCATCTGTGGGATTTCAGACGTACTGATGATATTGACGGAGAGTACTCACCCGGAAGAACTGAGAAGCGCTCGGAGGATTCGGTCGACGCTCAATTTCGATCACAAAGCTGTGACGCTGCATTTAGCTGCTGACACGGGGTCATAAATTATCAACTGACCAATGCGTAGCAAGTCGGTCAGGCGGACTGTTTGCAAGATCCATTGCCCATATTGCCCAGTTATGCAGTTCGTCCCTCCAGTTATTGATCCATTTGGAAAGCATTGTGTTAAGGGCGTTGCTGGCAGGGTCACTTGCGAGGCTCTCGCGTAAATTTGGGTTGCATCGTAGTTTGTGGGTCTTCCACGACGCAACCTGGCATTCCTTCGAGCAGTAGCGTACCAGCCTGCAAAGGCCAGAATTAGCTAATATTGCAGGCAGTGAAGAGCGGCTCCTCCGCGAGTTCTGCTTACCGGCAGCGACCGCATGTCTTGACTTTGTCGCGACCGACGTTGGTGTTGCAGTACATACACCGACCTTTGAAATCTTTATCTTCTGAAGACATTGCCACTGCAGAGGAGCGGCTAAGAGCAGCTTAGTGAATTGCCAAGCGTCACGCGTTAAATTTAAGTGTTGATTATATAATCCAATGTAATACTTAACCACGTATGGGTGTGTAATAACCTGGCTCGCCGTTTAACAATGGCGGCGAAGCCTCCACCTGCACGACCGCACATTGGCCTGCACTCGTCATTCAATGCAAGAGCTAACACAGACTGGGGAGAAGACGATGTTTGGGATAGTGGATCAGACTCTGAATCACCTCGCCAGTCCACAATCTCAAATTCGTGGCGTCTCCCTCCTTCTCCATCATCACATAGACGCCAGTCATCCCCGATAACAGCACCAAAGCCAGTCCCTAGAGCCTCTAGCAATTCTTCTTCATCCAATGTCTCATTCTCCTACACTCATCTCAGTGCGCCAAGTCCAGGCTCCTACCCTTCAAATGTCGATACCGCACAGCCTGCAAAGGGTGGATGGACAATGGTTAGAAAATCTGGCACCTCACAGGACGCTTTAGGCGCCAAGTTACCCAAAGATGTTGATCCGAATGGCGATGCAGACGTCGACAGTGATATGGTCGTAGGCGATTTAGAGCCAGAAATGGAGCAGGCTGCTGGCACTCGCACCAAAGCTAAACCAGACCAGGGTTCTATCAAATCTGATGCTATCGAGCTTGTAAATGGTACTGACTTCTATCAAGTTGCTGTCCACGTCTAATCAGACATCTAGATCCATTTCACAGGTTTCTCCGTTCTCCTCAACCACCGCCAGGACCGAGGTCCAATCATAGGATGGCTCATTCCCCACGTTCGAGTGATGCTGAGAAACTCCTGCGGGAGAGCTCAATTCGCACAAACCGACGAATTAAATTCATCGATTGTCTTAGCAAAGATGATGTTAATATGAGTGCGTGCTCTTGTAGGCTTTCACTGATCACGCACCTGAGATTTCATAAACAGGTGAACTCCGTAAATTAGCTTGGGCGGGTACTCCCAGTGATCTAAGACCTGTTGTATGGCCGATTCTTCTCGTGAGTCATCTCCCCTGTATCTCCTTGCCTTCTGACGCCGACGGTTAGGGTTACCTTCCCTTGCCATCAAATCTTCGAGCTTCCACTCTCGCACGAAAAAGGGGAGAATATTCATCACTGGTCGAACTAGCATTCGCTCGGGATCGCCAAGGGCTCGACCAACAAATATGGCATCAGATCGAGATCGACGTCCCACGGACGAGACCTGGTGTACGTTTATGGATGCAGGCATCCACTCAACGTGTACGTAGTCGCGATATTGTTCCAGCGGATGTTAACATCTCTACCGCAAGTAGAGTCTCGAAAGAATTCTCTACGTCTGGGCAATACGACACCCAGCAAGTGGATACGTTCAAGGCATCAATGACCTTGTTACCCCATTCTTCCAGGTTTTTCTCTCCGCTTACATCGGTACGTCAATCTTATCTTATTTCATGGCTACGTGTAACGTTAAGACTACTCGCAGATTCGGACCCGGAAGAATTTGATACCTCTCTGCTCCCGACGGCTGTCCTGAATGCTGTCGAGGCAGACTCGTTTTGGTGCTTGTCACGTTTGTTGGACGGCATTCAGGATAATTACATCTCAGCACAACCTGGCATTCAGCGAAGTGTCAAGCGCATGGCCGAACTTGTTGCACGTATTGATGGTTAGCTCCTTTAATTTCCACCCGCACCCAATGGCTGCTGATGATCACGCAGCTCCCCTGTACGCACACCTCGAGTCCCAAAATGTTGAATTCATGCAATTCGCTTTCCGCTGGATGAACTGTCTTCTGATGCGAGAAATCAGTGTGAAAAACACGATCCGCATGTGGGACACGTATCTGGTGAGCTGGCCACACCTTCGTGGGATGTCCATTGTTGATCGTATGCTCCACAATTTATCAGGCTGAAGGAGCGGATGCATTCTCTCAATTCCACCTCTATGTATGCTCTGCGTTCCTCGTCAAATGGAGCGAAAAGCTTCGGCAAATGGACTTCCAGGTACATCCACCTTTGTCTTCTTCAGTATCGCATCTCTTACGTGTGATAGGGTATCATCATGTTCCTGCAATCCCTTCCGACGCAGGACTGGGGAGACCACGAGATTGAGATGCTTCTCAGCGAAGCCTTCGTGCTCAACTCAATATGGCACAACGCTCAAAGTCATTTTAATGCCAAATAGCTATCTTATCCATACTCCAACGGCGCAGCGTACGTGTAAGATGTGGTCGGAAGTACAATCTGTGATGCAAAGGGCGAAGCTACTCGAGTCTTCAACCACTCGAAGAGAACCCTTCTCAGGAATGCATACAACTATGCTAGATGATGTTATGAGCAAAGAATACGGAGATGTGCGTGTATAGGCGGAGGTATACGAGGGAGTATGTAAAATTAAACATGGGCAAACATTAGAGGCACGAAAGTCAACAAACCCCCTCAATTCGACTCCTTGACAGCTGCTACCTCGCGATCCAAAGCGTTCTTGAGCTCTTGAGCTTGCTCAGGTGTTTTTACACGAATTCGGAACGATACTGGAGCACCTTCATCATGTCCAACAAAGGATATCATCGTCCTCATAAGTGTTGGGGTTAGTGATGCGAACAACCTGAAGTTCTAGAGGTACATGTGGGTGAGAAATTTAGAGCCAATACAAAATGGTGGAGACTAACGATGATAATTCTCCCGGTAGCACTGTTTCGCATCAGTGCGCGTCGTGCACCTGTCTCTTTGTGTTTCTTCAAACGGAACATACCTATCAAAAGTCAGCATGATGATGGATAATAACATAACAAAAGAATACCGACCAACACCAAGCTCTTTCCACTCAGACTTGTCAGGAGCGTTCGAAAGCTTGAAGACTTTAGCCCTCACAGTATACGTCGTGTCTTCATCTTCTTCACCCTCGCCTTCACCATCATGATTGCTAGTCGGTAGCAACTTTGCATCGTCTTGCGTGCCCTCGTCGCTGGCGGCAGGTTGCGACCCTGATCGACTAGCGATGTCCATTGGCGGAGATACCGACTTGGTTGGTGGAGCACCAAAACCGAATTCCGCAGGGGTGCTCGACGAGGACGCAGAGGCCCCATCCGCAGGCTTCGCAACGCCGAATCCGAATCCTACTGGATTGCCAATACTCCCTCCTCCCGCTTTCCCAAATGTAAATCCGTTTCCTTTCGGTGGCGACCCTCCGCCAAACGTGCCGAAAGCACTGGTGGGTCTGTCAGCGGCAGCGGCAGCGGATGCGTTGGTAAGTGGTGTGAAGGAGGAGGAGCTGCCAAATAGACCGGTGGTGCTTCCGGTTTTGGTTTCTTCGTTTCCTGTATCGGTTTTGGCGGAAACTTTGTTGAATAGGTCTGAAGACCCTGGGGTGAAGAAGGAGGGCTTGCTTGAGTCAGTACCATTACCAAATAATGAGGTCGTGGTGCCGAAAGCTGATGTTGGCTTTAAATCGGAGAACGTGGATGCTGCTGGCTTGGATGATGCGAAAAAGTTGGGAATGCCTGAACTAGAGCCAAATGCGGATGATGTGG
Source organism: Suillus lakei (assembly GCA_016628065.1). Taxonomy (NCBI): domain Eukaryota; kingdom Fungi; phylum Basidiomycota; class Agaricomycetes; order Boletales; family Suillaceae; genus Suillus; species Suillus lakei. The sequence continues at coordinate 196,858 of JABBWA010000019.1, read as the reverse complement.
ATTTTAAATCATCTTTGTCTTTGTTGGGTGCAGGTGCAGCTGATGGGGCGAATGAAAATGGACTCGGACTTGACGAGCTGAGATCATCAGATTTAGTCACGAATGAAAAAGCCGATTTCGGGGCTTCTGAAATGCCAAAAAGCGATGGTGTAGGAGTATCTTCACTCGTTTTGGCACCGAAACCGAAAGTCGGGGTCGTGTTCGTGCTGGAAGATGATGTGGAGAAGGGGAAGGCACTTTTGGGTGCCGAGCTCTTATCCGTTCCATTCGTGGATGAAGTAGGTAATGATGGAGAGCCAAAGCTATTGAATCCAGAGAAGCCTTTTGGTACGGGAAATCCAGTCGCTGAATGTGCAGCCTTCTCGGGCGCAGGAGGACCAGAAGCCGATGGCTTCTGGCTAGTGGCTTTGGACGAGCTATCAAGATCTGTTTGGACGGTAGTCCGCAGATTCTTATAACTCTCAAGAAGGCCTGCGATATCAATAAAGGGATCCTGGTCTACAGCTTTTTGGATCGCTGACAAAAAGCAGACGTTAAGACCGCGAATAGACTTGTAATATTTCAGCTCTGCGCTGTAATCTTCATCTGGGGTACTCGGGGATGCATTGGCAGTACTAGCAGCTTGTACAACTGATGCAAAGCCCTTGGTAGCAGCAGACGCAGAGGGCGCAACGTTGGAGGTCGCGAGTGTAGTGGCTGGGGGGGTGAATGAGAACGGACTTGGTCCAGCTCCTGAGCCAAACCCTGAGAAACCACCGAATTTCGGGGAAGCAGGGGGTTCCTGAATGGACTTTTATTGGAAAGATTTGCAAGGCATTGACTAAGTACTCACCGAATCCGCGGGTGAAAGAGGTGCACTGGGGAGTCCGGCGAAAGACAAAGCTTTATTTGGAGCCATGGTTCGCTTGGGCAAACCGCGTATTCTGGGCATCGCAGGATAAGCGTTGCTCACTACAGTTACTGGACACTCACTGTCGCTTTGTGAGGACAGACTCATCTGCCTTTTGGAAACCCTTGCCAGGGTCTTCGACTTCCTACTCACGTCAATGTCCAGTCAAAAGAACGAGTGGAACTATGATCATACCTCTATTTCGTCGCCGTCGTCTTTGCTGATTTGTCTCTCTGCGCCTCTCTTCATGGTGGACAAAGCACGAACAGACTGACCAAAAGCCCTTGCAATTACTGTTCAAAGTGAAGTATTAGGTAATCAAACAGATTGTCGGAGTTGTCGGGGTCATGACGCTTAATTGTAAGTACTTTCAGAGATACGTTATCCCTTTCTATCAACCTCACTGCGACTACTGCGTGAACACGCTTTTCGCTCGTCAGCGATGTCGACGACAGCTGTAACGGCCATGGACTCTCGTTCTTCGTCGCCAGCAACGCCAGAATCATCCGACGGTCATCATCCTGTTACCCTACACCATGACCATAACCTATCAGCCTGGTATAACTCAATACGTCCAAGGAAGACCATGTCCGAAATTGGTGCTTGGGACAATGAGTCTATGCGCAATGTCATGAACAAACCTGAGAACGAGAGGATGCTCCAGCTTGACGACCTAATAGATGAGCATGCGTATGAAGAGTATGTACTGAAAAGGTTATCTTGTCTGATCGCCGTCGTTGACGTGTCATATGCCCTGGTTTAGCTCGACCTGTTCTGCGCCAGAATCTTCCCCTGTTCTGCCTCAGGTCGTTCCAGATTGTTTGAAACCGGAAGCAATCCACCCGACAGGCGACAGCTGTGTATCTGCTGCGCAAGCTCCTTTGCCTGAGTCCGACTATCTTGTTCCCTCCCATATGCAGATCTTACACTGTTCACCTGTGATCCCTCCCCCTGTCGTCCGTCCACACAAAAGGGATCCTTCTACTGCCCCACATCAAGTCGTTTTTCCTCCGCGGGAGTCTTGCTACAAGTACGTTTGTTTCTTTTGTGTTAGTATCCAAATTTTCATATTTTAATTTGTGAAGCCTTCCTATCCTGACCCCTAATATCCCTGAATATGGCACAAAGTCTCGTGTAGAGACTCAAGTACGCGTCACGTTGGACTTGGCGCATGCTAGCTCATCGTCGGGAGAACCGTACTTGTACGATAGGGTCGGTTCATGGAAATGGCTGAAACTTCCACCAGGAACTTTCACTAAGAAGCGCACGCGTCGGGAAGGGAAGATAGGTAATGAGAATACTTCTCTGCTTTGCACAAACTAATTATTAGTCAGACCCTTCTCCCTTGGATATGCTACACCTAACCACGACTGTGACGTGCGCTACATCACCACACAATCGCGTGCTAAGCTGCGGAAGTTGTAGAAACCGAGAGGTCGATACCTGTCTATCATCAAGGCTCCATGCTAACTTTGTTTCCCTTTTAGGCAAAGCGCGTGGCTAGGAAAATTGCAGCTCGTGTCAGACCCGCCCGGTCTGGCTCAGATACCCCAGAGGATGGCAATGAACGACCGAGAGGCAACAAGGAAGACACGACTAGCATCATTCAGTTCAACTGCCCCGAAGTCCTTGACTTCTCCACAGGGTCGGTCGTGCTTCCCGTCCGCATCACGTGCTACTGCAGACACCACCGCGAAAAGGTCGGTTTTCATGTCCACTTCACAATGATGGATCATACCGGACGCATCGTCGGGTCGGGAACAACTCCTCCGATTATGATTACGGATGACCATAAGTCGACAACCAAGTCAAATTCTGTGTTCAACCCCCTCACGGAAGCCGAAGTCGACTGGTCCCAGATCGCACAGAACGGGGAGTTGGCGGACAAGCGTGCGCCCTCGAAACGCAAGGCGACGAACGCGAAAGGTCAGCCAAAGAAGCGAGCAAAACCATATGATGCTACTAGTAGAAACAACTCGGTGAAATTCGTGAGAGAGGCCAGTTTCACACCATCTCAGCCTTCAACAGTGCCTAGTTCCCGGTCTCCTACACCCCCTCGCGTTCCAGTGCCCATGCCGTCTTGCTCATTATCTCAAATTGAAAATGGCACCGTTCCTTCCGCAGCTATGTTTGGTGTTAATGGGCTTCAACAGCCAGAAGACGCACAAGCTACTTTATTCGTCTCAAATTCAGTAATATCGCCAGTATCAAGCTCCATATCATCACCTCTCATTTCTCCTGTATCGCCACCCATCCCACAACTAGTTCCACAACCGACGTCATTCCTTTTCTTCAACGCTAGATCACCGCCATCCATTACCTCACTTACTCTCCCTAAAATCCACCGTCTTATACCCGCTTCTGGTCCCACACATGGCGGCATTGAAGTGACTGTCCTTGGCGAGAATTTCCACCATGTTCTTCAACTCAACTGCGTCTTTGGAGACGTCCCCGCAAGCTCTACACAACGTTGGAGCGACAATACCTTGGTCTGTGTCCTACCCCCTCGAGCCTCTCCGGGTGTTGTCGCCGTTTGGTTTGAGGGCTTCGACAAGACAGATGACCCCTCGCTCCCTTCTCTTTTCACATACACTGACGAGTCAGACAGGGCCCTGTACGTACACACCGATAACCTTTTACCTTTTTTCGCTTAAGTATTTCATTTCCAGGATGGAGCTGGCCCTACAGGTCGTCGGACTCAAAATGACAGGCAAGATCGAGGATGCAAAGAATGTTGCCCTTCGTATTGTCGGAAACGCAGGAAGCGAAGACTCCCAACCATCCTCTGACGCCAACAACATGATGCACGTCGTCGCATCGTCATCTTATCGAGATATAAGACCACTGCTCTTCGTCCGCTCAGACGAAGGAGAAAACTTCGAAACCACAATCGTCAAGTTCCTTTCCATGATAGATGTCTCCGTCGACAACCAATCGACTATCGCCATGAGTACCGCAGTTTCACACGCTACGTCTAATGGGCAGACGCTTTTGCACCTCGCGTCGTTCTTGGGTTTTGCGGAGCTTACGAAATTCTTGATCGCGCATGATATCGACCTGGATGCACGCGACAGGAATGGTTATACGGCTCTTCATTTGGCTGTGTTGTCTCTATCCAAACCCTGTTTGCAGTTGCTGGTAGCGGCTGGAGCGGACTTGGAGATCGTGAATGGACTTGGGAAGACCCCGGAGGATATTGCCCCTGAAGGCTTCTTTGATGATATCACCCCGTGGCGTTTGCTCAGTGTGGAAACGGAAAGCCAAGATGACGATGATGGTGAGAGTCAGTGGGGTGACGTAGAAAGTGACGAGGGAGAACTTGTCATCGTCAAACGCCGACCAGTTCGTACTTTCCGTCGACGTACGCAAGATACCACGGAACAAACCAATCCTGAATCCCACGTAGAGCAAACGCTAGAAGCACCCAGCAAAGACATTGATACCAAGATACCTCCCAATGCAGCGGATGAGAAACAGACAGCGTCTTTCGTGGATATGATCCAGCGAACACTCGCGCAGCTGCAGCCTCAAGGTATAATGCCCAACATGCCTCAGCTCCCTCTTCCCCATTTGCCTGGGATGCCTGCTGTCCTCTGGGGCGCTCTTCCGCAGATCCCGATGGTGTTCCCCATCCTCGTCCCGATAACGGGATGGCCGTTCCTTGGTGACAAGCGGGAAGATCAGCAAGTCGATGGGGAAGTCAGGGATGCCGCTCATCCAGCGGCACGGGCGGCGCAGGAACTAAAGGCGACTTGGGAGAAATGGATGACTCTCGCTATTGCTACTGCGACGCTTCGTCCCGTCCCTGTTGAGGAAGCACCTCCGATGTATACCCCACGAGAGACGCACGAGGAACAGCCGGAGGAGCCTGTGGCTAGTACATCGCACATTGAAGAGCCTTCTGCTTTGGACGCAGAGGCACCTGCGCGGATTGCAGGTCCGAGCAGGCGCGTTGGTTACGCTACAGCTACAGCTTCTGTGCCAGCTCAAGAAGTGGAGTCGTATGGCTATAGGCCTGTCAACGATGTGCAGAAAGCGCAGCATGGGCGTAAGTGTTGCATCTGTACTCTGAATGACTATGAGACTGATTGGTGACTCTTTTCAAGGTGACCGGATGCTCGTCCTGTTTTGGCTTCCTATTTTGCTGAGTACGGTGTATTCCAATTTCTATGAGATAAATGATTGATCTTTTCCCTTGCAGTCTCTCTTCTGTGGGCTTTGAACCACAGCGTTCGTTTCGCTCTCCATGCTCTCAAGACCACGCTTTCTCTCAAAACCGGTATCCGTGCATGAATATTCTAGACATGACATATGCGCACCCTCTTACGTAGTGAAAAAATTTGCATCTGACTGAGATCGTCGAGGACCACGTTTGTATAGTATACGACCCGGTATGACTACTTGACGTAGGATTGCTGTAAATGACGTATGTGTGCGCATCGAGTATATTAACGCGTATTGGAGCTAGCTCAAATAACGTGTTTCTATTTGCCCCTGTGTTCCTTGAAGGATGCCTGGACGCCCTTGCCAGCCTTAATGTCAGCCATACACTTAGCATCGATCTCTTGTCCCTTCTTAGCAAGATCAACGACTTTGTCTACCATACCCACTGGTACGCAAACGACACCATCTTCGTCTGCGACGATCCAATCCCCCGCTGTCACCGTGACAGGGGCGAATGCGTCTGGACCGTCTCCCGCATCTTGGGGACGAATGCTGAGGGTCACGTTGACACCGGACGGGCGTACGAATGGGGACTGTCCGACTGTCGAATGTCCACGCGCAAACACCGGGAAATCCGCCGCACGATGTTCAGCGAGATCTCTACAGCGTCCAGAGATAATGACGCCGACAGCTCCTCGAGCTTGCGCACCCGCAGTCATCAGACCACCCCAAACTGCATTCTTTGCTTCTGCGCGATATGCGCGATATACATGAGCATGAAAGTTCGGAGATAGAACGGGGAGGAGAACAAACTGAACGAGGCGGGGTGTCGATGACGATGACAGAACCTGGGGTTGCTGTGTCCACGAAATGAGAGGAGAGCTTTGGGGCTGATTTGTCTGATGCGAGTACCATTTGGACGGTATATGCTGGTGCACAGATCTTGACTTGGGAGATTGGGGAGAGCATGTGAACGTCTGGGATGTGTCCTCCGTTTGGAGATCCGAGCTTTATGAGGGCGTCTGAGATTTCACAAGCGGAAAATTGCGATAACGGGCATGTAGAGGAGCGCGTTGACGTCGACATGGCGCGGCTGATGACGAGCAGACGAATCCTTGCAATCATGAATCAAGCAGTAAGCTGCACTGGTACCAGGTATAGTGGCTTGCTACTGATAATGTACCAGTCGTACGTACGTATAAGGAAGTAACTTCCCGGCGCTCAAACTTAGGCTTGTCACGGTCTTCCTTGGACCTCTCGCCTTGAACGTTCGACCGGCGATGGAAGGCGATGGGTATGAACGGTGCGTTTACAGGTTCCAGAACTTATCGATCGATCATCCATTCTTCTCTCTTGCATACCCCTGTCGGCGCCTGATGAAATGCATCAAACTAATCATGATATCGGCCCCAACTTCAAGTTGTTACTGGACGCGCCCTAGGCTAGTAGGTTATCTATTTTCCCAATTGTACAGGCTCACATGTTTCTCCAAATTGATGTTAGCCGAGAAAGAGATGGCAAGGCCAGTGCGACTCTGACGAAAATCAATAAAACATTATAATCGCACCGGAAGGCCCCAGAAATCCTCTCAATCCCTCTCGATCTCTTCCACACATAATCCACAAACAGAGCCGTTTCATCAAAGGGTTTGCCGCATGTTCTACTAGTACGTTCTCAAGGAGCGAATCTAAGCTAGTATTGATGCTGTAAGTCGATGAAGGTCAGAGGCGAGGTATTTTAGTGGAAATGGATCTTTGATGCCGGGTGTATCTGAGTTGGTGAAGCTGTCCTCTTCTCCGCCTCGCATCATCAACCCACATGCACGGGCGCCCTCCGTGCATCGCGTCTTGATCCAGAATCAAGCAGCGCAGTCACGTCTGAGTCGCAGATAAGCTAGCGGCGTCATGGCAGAATTTCGTATTGGACTTCTGTCAGCGCAACCCGGCAGAACTGTGCTACACAAATCATTCGAATTGAGGTCTAGAGTCCAGCTGAGACGGTCCAATTTGACGCACGTCTAGCTTAGTTTGCTCGGAAGACTCGGTGCTACGCTAGAGGTCACGTGACAGGGGCGAAGCATGGAGTTCAAAAATTAACAGGTGCCCGCGATTCTCTGTATCAACAGACGTGTCCTGACTCCCGAGTCCCTCCGTTGCATATTTGTGCTACCATCATCAAGCCAAATATTTTTGACATTGGTTCTGTGCTGTACATGTCCGACGCTACAGAAGATCATCCAGCGGACTTTACGAGCGCGTTCTTTGATGATACAGCCTCAGTGATTCACATCAAGCACTCAAAGCTTTCCCGCGCCTTGATTTGATCTTGCAAGCGATAAAACGTTTCTCCAGCTCAAGACTCGTGTATCATTGCTTGCAGGACGACATGTGGTACTTCGATCTGGGTCCTGCTACCGGCTCGGGAAAGATACCCTGCATGATTCCGCTGGACCTCAACAAGACATCCATCATCCTAATACAAAAGGAACGGTTGTCTTCATGTTGGACCAGGCATTCCTCGACTTTTTCAGAATATGGGCGCCTATTACATGATTTATTTTTATGCCCTACCTGTGACGGGACGCCGGGATATTGGCGGTAGTGCTGATCTTATCTTGGATCGGGCATCTGTTCCCGAGGCCAGTGTTCTTGCATCGGGTTGAAGTAATCCCCACAGGAGCGACCTTATACAGGTGGTAAGCAGCGTCTTTGATTCTGCGAGGAAGTCGGTGAGTTACTAACTTGACCGGTTAGACCGAATTCGCTCAGTCGTTTCTGTGGTATACTGTACACTCAGAGCTAGTAGCGCCTTGCAATCGCACCTAAGATAGAAAATAGAGATGCATATCCCTCAAGATGCCCTTTGCAAATACCAAACAGGTGAGCCAACCTTTGTTACTCTTTAGGACCTCATTGAGTAGGTTTTTCTTGCAGCGCTTTAAGCACAATCTTACTTGTCTGCTCCTCTTAACTGTCTTCGGCCAGACTGTGATCGTGAGCTTTGCATGGGGCTTCACCGGAGCACTCCTGTTCGAAGGAGTTGTCACGTTACCTGACAATATCGTTCATCTGATCGTAGAATATCATACCGTGTTGACACTGATAGTAACGCTGATCTCAACTGTCTTGTCGATCATCACCTCTGATCGTAGAATATCATACCGTGTTGACACTGATAGTAACGCTGATCTCAACTGTCTTGTCGATCATCACCTCCATGTACGTTTCCCTCTACATTCATAATCTGAAAACTCACTCTTTTGTTACTGCAAAGGTTCGTCACTTTCACCGTCAAAGAAGCCCTTCGTCACCACCTCTCAGTACCAGTTACATTGTTCAGGCTCCGCACTGCAATAGCGCTGAGTACGCCGACTTGGGTATGGCGATGGAGATCCCTCAAGCTGTCGGTCCTCACATTGGCGGTTTATGCGGTGGTTGCATTTCTGAACACGAGGTCTGCATTATTTTCAATGACCACGGAACTATGTTTGAAACCGTTTTGTACAGTTGGAGTACCTTGCTCCTGCCTACCCTTGTTCAATTGCCCGTGGCAATGTCTGGAATGGAACTGGACTTGGGATCTATTGCATTTGCCAACCAGTTGAGCGTGGACCTTCATGTCTTGCAAGAAAACATTGGTATGCACACGTTTCATTTTCAATAGATAGGGTGCTCAAGAAGAATTATTCCGGTACAGGAACCTGCGTTTGAAACCATCAATGTCATGAGTCTCCTCAGTGGTATTGCTGCGGTTGTTGTTGAAGGAGGTGTGTAAACGAGTAGCATGTTTAGCTTCAACGGAGCTTAGTACAGTCAATCGACCGGTGAGTATATCGGCAGTCGAAGATCATGGGCTCGTTCGAAACTTGAAAGGTGGAGTTCTTCCGGCGATAGAGGAGGCGCTCAAGGCATTGCGAAAAACTACACTGTTACACAACAAGGTGCCACAGCAGCCATCGCATGCCAGCCGATCGACCGCAGCAAAAAATCGTTTGTTGTCCTCCCGACAGCAATGCGAGGACCGATGAACACGTTCTTGACATGGCAAGCCGTCGCAAACTGTTCAGGAAGTGCGTTCGTCTTCCCCCCGAGCTCATCCATGATCTTATCAATAACATTCAACCCATATAAGTTCGGTACGGTTCTTGCTCTACTTCTCAGTGTCTTGCGAGTAAATTTCCTTGCAGGTGTTTTTATGTCTGGCTTATACAAGTACAATTTTCTGTCGACGACTGTTTGCGAAGTCGTTCCCTACCTGACTACAGTCAATGTGACTTATAACGGAGACGTAATATCTGTCGATCAGATAGGTTCGTCTTATATGTACAGCGTACTAGTGACTATTTCCGCTTCCTCTGGCACCGACATGACTGATTACTTTGCAGGAAGGTTACTGGCGTGGTATAACAGAATTCTCTTCTACTGTGAGTAATCTTACAACATGCCTTCCATAAATATCGTTGAACTCTGCGTCTAGCAACTTCGCTCCAGATATTCCGCTACAGGACACATTCCGTCGAATATGACAACGTCAACGAGCGGAACGCTCTACATCACGACCTATGGCTGGCGAAGCCAGAGCCACACATTTATCCTTCTGCTTGTGTTGATCACCATGATCTGGGGCACTACCGTGTTGGCAGCCGGATACAGCCTTGTTCAAGAAAAGTACAATGCCTCCGAACCATTTTTCGACTTTTCTGAACCCATTCATCTCATCATCGCCGCGTCTGGCGGAGGACTAGAAGAACAACTTCATGGACATGATAGAAACCTGGCAGACAATAGCTACGAAGACCTCACAGTTTTGTTTGCTGATGTATATGACAAAGACGGAGGGAAGACGGGCAAGAAATTGGTCAGTCTCAACATCATGCAGGCTTGGCATGTCCATGATGCAGGATGTCAAGGTGGCGAGTCCAGTGTTTCAAGTGATAGGTAACACACTTAGACGCTCAGGTGCCGACTTGAGCTCTTTTTTTTCAAGGGCTAGGATAGTAGTCTTGTTACTTAGGAATGTGCCGTTTACCAAGCAAAAAAGACCTTACTTGCAAGGTTTCTCTGACCTTTTGTCATATCCACCTCTCATTTGAGTATCTTCGCCGGGGTACTAGCGCCAGTAGTAACGCAACCATTTATATACGATGCATCCAGACCTATTTATTTCTCTCTTAATCTACTTGAGTCTTGAGCACTGAATAACCTGTATAAATATCAAGACAAAACCATGAACAGACAAAATTCTCCCGCTCCCGGAAGAGTACCCGACGAATACAGCATCTCCTACGCTACACACTGCCGCTAGTCGACACATGCACCCGCTCTTGGAAAGCAATTGAAGTCATCCCGGTTGCTGCATCGGAGTGAGTTACGAGCTTGGCGTGATATTCTCGAACGCCAAGAATCAGGCGCGGTCCTAGCACACATATCTGCACAAGTTGGAAAATTGCAAGAAGACCAACATAAATCTGAGTTTCTATGGAATACGCGTCCTATAATAATAGAAATGATGAACAGTGGTCGCATGTAGAGGTGAGTGGCAGATCGGCATACCGCTGAAATCGTTTTTGAAAAAAAATAACCGAGATTGAAACAAGAAACAGTAACAAAGCTAGCGCATACAGGACATCAGCGGACAAAGGGATTCACATGCACTTATGAGCTCACCTCGCAAAGTAAAGGATGTGAGTTTTCATCAACACCGTGAAGCAGTCCCCGATAATCCCTCCCGCCGAAGAATGTCGCAGTTCACGGAAGTGTTTAACAGCAATCCAGACTGCGAGAAACAAAGCGAGGACCTCCCATACAGTGCCGAGTATCCAAGTCATGGAATTCAGAAGTATGGGATCTTCTTGAACGCCCATTGTGCACTCATAGGTACCGGAGAGAATGAATGCCTCTGGTATTTGTTAATCAGCCTGATGTACTTAAGTCTGTGAGCCATGGTCAAGCGTACCCCCTGAAGTATCCGTCATGAAAATTGCAGCGACCACTCCGCCAGAAATGTTGGCAGCAAGAAAGACGACGACGAGAAGTATCAGCACCTTTCTGGATCGCTGATACATGGCGTGTAACCGAGCGATCATAATCACTTGCATGATGTTTCAATCAAGCCAATATCACCGAGGTATCGCAGCTCACCACCCAATATTGCATTTACGACGATATCTATCCAATCCTGTGCGTAAAACGGCATAAGGCCTGACAAATCCAGTAAATGTGGTGGTCAGCCTCAGAAGATGAAACACTCGAAATCAACTCACAGCTGTGGCAGTCATTATATTGAACCAAAAAGATAGTCAAGAATCTCACTCCTACGCAGGAGTGGAGTTGATTGAAGGGGAATAGCAGCCATCATTGTAAAATACTCACTGCATCCGTCATTGGGATCGTCGGAACAGAATCTGCATGCCGCCCGTCAGAAGAAACAGACAGAATGTATATGAGAAGTCATACACAATATGTGGACGCTAGTTGTAAGACGTGTCTGATTAGTGCAGCACCAATTACTTAGCCCTTGAAACGTACACAGCAAACGATATTCCAAGATAGCGCACCTGGGATATTTTCACGTCAGAACATCCTCCCAACAACAATTATAACACAAGCTACATACACCGAGATACAAAGCGGTCATAAGGGACCAGTGTTGCCTCTGTCGCAAATTAATTATATTCACAAGTCGTTCTTCTAGTGCATGACTCTGCTCACCCAGACCAGTTCAACCTATGAAACCATTCTGAGTGACATTCTTACTATAATCATGACATGAACGTACCTCTTGTCCAAATGTCAAAGCTAAGAAAATACCATAAGAATGAGTGATATTTCATACTAGCTTGCTTACCCCAGTCATACATCACCCCAGCAGAAGCGGCAACTGGGAAACCACAACCCAGGTTAGATCAGGACATCATCCGACTGGACAGCGAGTCCACGAACCTACAAAATAGCTGGAAACACGATACGAATTAATGGACGGCCACCAACTGGGATCATTTGAGACTAGGGTCATAGTAGTATTCGAGGATGGATGTGAGCGAGTGGCGAACTTCAAGTTGGTGGACGTTTGAAGATGGCGTTCGTGCCAGATGATATACCACAATCCTGCACTGTTATAGCCCAAACGAGCAAAAAGGGATCATATTCGTTGCTGTTTTGATTGATCAGAGTAATGTGAAATACACCGCATGCTTGACTTTACATCTCTGAAAAGTGCTGAAGCATCGGTTCGTTGCTCGTAATTACACCGCGCATCCAAAATAAAAATATATATCTTGAACAGTGACCAGTGCAGGGCCCGGCTTCAGGCCGTGGGCCGGCCCAAGCCGGGCCGGGCCAAAGTCTAAGTACAGACCGGTTATCAACCGGTTATATAAGGAAATAACTTCCCGACTGCGGAAGCTGCTGACCCGCGCTCATCATGGCAGGGCACATCCAACTCCCCATGGCATCAAATTCCCCAAGCTCGCCGTCAAAGCCAATGCGCAAGCATCTCAAGAAAATGTCAAAAGCCATAATGAAATCTCACCGAGTCCGACTTCCAAAATACGACCTACCCATTCGACTGCGCCCGGTAGGCTCCCTCGGGACTATCACACGAGGCGCTAGTCAACTCATAATCATTAAATTAATGACAGTGGTTCCTCGTATTCACCTGTGCGATAATGGTGATACTCGCTTTCCTAGGTTTCACAAACTATTCCAGGGCTCTGCCCCTGAACGACAAGTTCCTACACTTTACTTGCTTGTGCATCGCGACGGGCGTGTTTTACTTTATATTCGACGTAGAGGAGTGAGTTTTTGTCGCTTTTACTTTTGGGCGCTTTGCTGATGCACTCGTGTTTAACTGTAGAGAAGCACGTAGAATTTGGTTCTGGCGCCATTCAGGGCTGATATTTACCGCTGTCATATGTTTCTTCTTTGGTGGCTTCGTGAGCGAGATCGTGCAGTCCATGCTTCCAGTACGTCCCCCCTTCATTCCTCTTGCGTGAATACGTCGAGCTCATGCTGGAACCTAGCACAAGGAATTTCAATCTGGTGATGTGGTGGTATGTGCTCTAGGCTCTGGCGCTTTTCATTCAGTAATCATACCTGACAGGCAAATTGGCTGGGTTCCACTGTTGGGCTCTATCTCGCATATCACATCGAGAAATATTACCGTTCGCGGCGAGAGGTGAGCGCTCCCTACATCCAGCCATCTCATCTGAACCCCAATCCCCCAGATCGCACGCCTATACCGCCCTTTAGAGACGGACGATATTTCAGATGCAGGCGATGCGTCGGACGACGAAGGAACGTCCGGAACGCAGCTCCTACCCCTTTACTCTCATCCCTCAGCCCCATCCAAGTCAAAGCCTATTAAAGCGGCCCGCTTAAACGACGTCTGGGACGAAAGAGAAGAGTTGTTTGATATTGGCGACGACAGCGGCGAAGAGGATGGTGCAGGCACACCACGTCCGCAGCACGAAAGTTCTCAAGACGTTCCCCCTCCCCCTCCAAAGATAATTGTCACGAGTCCATGAACGCAACGGGTTTTTATGGCATCATGTACACCATCATTTAACGTAGCATTTATTTGCATCTAAATCATCCAGAATAAATGTGATGCAGCATGTCCCATCGTATTACATCCTATGACGGTCGAGCAGTGTCAACGTCCGCTTGCATCGAAACAAGATCGCTCCCGAACAATCGAGAACTTCATGAGCGCAACGAAACTTCCATGCACACCATCAGTTAGCGTAGCATCTATTTGCATCTAGATCATCTATGACGAATGTGATGCAGTATATCCAATCGTGCTACATACTATGAAGGCCGAGCAGTTACAAGCGCTTCAACGTCCGCTTGCATCGACATAAGATCGCTCCTAATAATATCGATCTCTTCCTGCCTCTTCCCAGCAAGCTCACGCAGCCCTTCATACGCCGCTACAGGAACAACCGCAACATTCTTCTCAATCCCTCGCTCCAAAGTCACCTGTCAAACGAACACATAAGTACAGTTCACCGCAAAAACAAAAACTCTCAAAGCTCACCTTCAGATCCCTCTTCAGCCCCGCCCCGACCCTATCAGCATCCTCCACCCACTTCCTCTTCGCTCGTTCCCACTTCCCCACAGCCCATCTAACGCTAGCAACAGCTACGAGCGCACCAGCACCAAACGCAGTCCCTGCTTCAGAACCAGCACCAACGCTCAAAGCGCTCTCTCCAAACGCAAGCCACCATCCTATACCAGCACCGCCGAACATGCCGCCAAAAGCACCTAGCACTGCATTTTGGGCGTTGCGGTGTAAACGCGTGGTGGTGTGCTTTGTCAGCTGGGAACGCCGCGCTTGGATGGGGCGTGTGAGGGCATCTGGGGTGAGTGCATATGTTGGGGAGTGCGTGAGTTGACGGAGGTGATTGTCGAGGATTGGGGATTGGAAGGTGGTTAATAAGGGTTGCTTTGGAGAAGCGAGTTTGGCGAGTTGAGCAAAGGTGGATGATGTTAGGGATGCTTGGGTAGAGGTTAGACGACCAGTTTGCAAGATGAGCTATGAGTTATCAGTTGAACAATAAAAAAGTCTCGTGCGGTGCATGCATACCTGGTTTTCAAGTTCCCTGCACCAGTGCCTGTCCAGCGCGGAACCCACTAAAGAATCTATCTCATCGACGCGCCATATCATCTTCAGCCAAGTTAACGACTCTAGCAACATTTTCATCTCTTTCGAACCGCGGAGGAGAGCTTCGTCTATACCAGACTCTAGAAGCACCTCCCTGTCTGCTCTAACACGAACTTCTTCGACTTGCGATTGCAGCTCGCTTGCGCCTGTAAAGACGCGGTCTATCGCTACGCACGCTTGAGATACAGATTGAGCGCTCGCATGCAATGCGCTCTGCAGTTGCACCAGAGCACTCCGGGTGTGGATATCCGACGACGACGACGTGCGTCCCGAGTCCTTCAACCCAAGCATCTCCGACAAAACATCACCAAGAAGTAATATCCTCGACCCCATAAAATCATCCTGATATCTCTGAATGGCAGCAGGAGACGAAGGGTCCGACTTTAAAGTAGAAACGGCGTCCAATGCACGAATAGGGTCCACGGCAAGAATTTTTCCAGGGGTGCAATGTGCAGCTGCTAATTCTTTGGAAACCTGTTCTAGCGCGTGTTCGGATGCGCCGGAAGCTGTGAGAACGAGTATTGTGTTCGGTCTTTGGAGTACGTGTTGAGCATTGGAGATGAGCGTGGGTAGTGGGGTTGTTAATGGGTTGCAGAGGAGGATTAGCACGTCTCCCTTGAGGAGCATTTTCGGGAGGGAAGGATTGGAAGAGAGCGACGGGATTTCGGTAAGTTGGATGGGGAAAGGGTATTGTTGGAGCCAAGACGAAGGAATGGTGAGATTGCCGTTTGCGAGTGAGGTTGATGAACCATGACTATGCCTATTGAGCATCCTGCACCGGAATATAGAACATAGACGCACTCGATTGTAAGGTAGGCAGACTGGTTTTTCCACCTGTTTCGTAGAATGTCGCTGTAAGCCTCGTCAGTCGTAAACGGGTTTTCGAGGAGAGCTGTGATGAGTTCATGGGAGCCGGCCCACTGGTCAGCTCCGCATACTGAATGGGAGCAACTTCGTCGAATGCAGTATGAGCAGTCGGGCGGATGACTCACCGACGACGTGCACACTCTGATTCACGTTTAAAGATAAATTCACATCAACCTCGCTCAAAAGTTCGCTCCAGAGCTGGGACGAGCAGATTCCTCCATCACTTGTAGGAGATCCAGAGAGTGCGCGAGGTAAAAATGCTGAGATTCTGTGCAACAGAGCTGAAACTTCATGTTTACTGGAAGATACTGTATTCCACAGAGAATCGTAAGAGACTGGAACGCTGCTGCTGTATGCTCGGGTGTAGCTGTTCCGTCGCTGGCCAGTGACGAATGACCTAGACTTTTTAGCACACCATGCGTCATGCACAACGGAGAGCTCGGTGCTCAAGCTCAAGTCCCTTGGTGAAAAGATTGTACGAAGAACATGATGGCGAGCGACTAGGCATGATGGCATTGAGTGCGGCCTCGTATAGGTATGTCCGACGCGGGGATAGTCACTCTGTCTCAGATAGAGTACGTAAGTTGATGTTCAGTCCACGTGACTCACGTGACAGTGCCACGGCACCGGAACGCCGGACAGCACTGAGTCTTGACAAGTCGAGGTCTAGAATCCAGGTCCAGTCTTATGCCAAGTTGCCAAAGGCTATGCTCACACAAGTCTGCGCTCTTTGCTATATAGTTGGACTGCTAATAATGTCCCCTTCCATGACAACCTAAAAATCCATATCACACGGGTGGCAGTACTTACTGCTTGCCATTTCATGATTGCAAGCTGCCCATTCTCAGGCTGTCCCTGTTGATTGGCACACACCTCCACATTGGCACACCAAAGATTTAACCAAGGTGACGACTCATCAGACTCTTTGACACGTCTGCTCTATATGGAAAGAACGACTGTATGTTCCTTCTATTTGGTCTGTTTAGGGCCGCCGGGGCCCAAGGGATCGGATTACGTCTGCTCGCCATAAACCACTCACGAGTTTCAGTTTCAGACAGACCAATGCCAACCACTACGACGCCCGTGACGACGATCATGATGTCTGTATCGGTTCACAAATTCGGGAGATATTTCGAAGTCGCGGGTTAATTATGAGCAACAAACCGATGCTTCAACACCTTCCAGAAAGGCAAAGTCAAATATCCAGTGGGACTCACATGTATTTTCATCAATGAATACAGCAACGATTATCATTCCTCCATGCTAGTTTGGGTCGTACAAGCTGTAGATTGTGGTATATCTGGCACGAATGCTATTGTCAAACGTCCACCGAGTTAGCCCCTCATTCACATCCATCTTCGAATACTATGACCCTAGTCTCAAATGATCCCAGTTGGTGGCCCTTCATTAGTTCGGATCGTATCTCCAGCTATTTTATAGGTTCGTGGAGCGCCAGTCGGATGATGTCCTGGCTTAACCTTGGTTGTATTTTCGCAGTTGCCGCTTTTGCTACGGTGATGTACGATCTGGGTGAGCAAGCTAGTGTAAAAAACCGATGATATCCTCATGATATCTTTAGTACTGACCTTCGGACAAGAGGTACGTTCATTTCATAATGGGAGCAAAAATGTCACTAAGAATGGTTCCATAGGTTGAACTGGTCTGGGTAAGCAGAGTCTCGCACTAGAAGAGCGACTTGAAATATAATCAATTCGCGACAGAAGCAACGCTGGTCCCTTATGACCGCTTTGTATCTCAGTGTATGTAGCTTGGGTTATAATTGTTGTTGGCAAGGTCGTACTGACGTGAAAATATCCTAGGCACGCTATCTTGGAATATCATATGCTATGTATGTTTGAAAGGCTAAGTCATTGGCGCTGTGCTAATCAGAGATGTCTCACAATCAGCGTCGGTGTGCTGCGTATGTCTTCTCGTATACCCCGTGTTTGTTTCTTCTGACCGACGGCATGCAGTTTTGGTTCCGACGATCTCAATGACAGATGCAGTGAGTATTCCACAACGACGCCTTCAATTCCCGTTTATTCATCCGCACTCCCATGTAGCGGTGAGTGAGATTCTTGACCATTTTGCTGGTTCAACATAATGACTGCCGCAGCTGTGAGTTGGTTTCGAGTGTTTGATCCTCTGAGGCTGACCACTAATATTACTGGATTTGACAGGCCTTATTCTGACCATCACGTGGAATTGGCTGGGTATCGTCATAACTGTAATACTGGGCGGTACGTGACGCAATGCAATACCTCATTGGTATCAAGTTGACTGAAACATCATCCAAGTCATCATGATCGCTCGGTTATACGCCATGTATCAGAGATGTAGAAAGGTGCTGATACCTCTCGTTGTCGTCTTCCTTGCTGGCAGCATTTTCGTCGCAGTGGCCGCCGCAATATCAACGAGGAATATTTATGGGGGTACGTTCAATTATGGCTCGAAGACTTCAGTACATGAGGCTCTGAACGGATACCAGAGGAGCTCATTCTCTCCGGCAACTATCAGTGCACAACTGCTTATGACGGAGATGCCACACTTCTGCTATTCATTACTTGGATACTCGGCACTGTATGGGAGGTCCTTGCACTGTCTCTCGCAGTCTGGATTGCTGTAAAACACTTCCGTGAACTGCGACAATATTCTGCAGGAGGCATTATCGAGGACTGCTTCACGGTGTTGATGAAAACCCACGTGGTTTACTTTGCGAGGTGAGCTCATAAGTGAATGTGGGTTCCTTTGTCCGCTGACCTTCCGGACGTGCTAGCGTCGTTGTTCTTTCGTCCTTGGGTCTTGGTTCTTTTTCTTCGACGATTTCAGAGGTATGCCAATCTGTCACTGATCTCTGCATGCAACTACGGTTCATCATTTCTATTATTATAGGACCCAAATTCCCTGGAAAGTCAGATGTATAATGGTTTTCTTCAAATCTTCCGACTTGTGCAGATGTTTGTACTAGGACCGCGCCTGATCCTTGGCGTTCGAGAATATCACGCCAAACTCGTGGCCGGCTCCGATGCAGCAACCGGCATGGCTTCAATTGTTTTCCAGGAGCGCGTGCATGTCTCAACTAGCAATAGTGTGTAGCAGGAGATGCTGGATGTGAATCTACGTACTCTGCAGGGAGAGGGGGATTTTTTTTCGTTCGAAGTTTCCTCTTGGTATTTATATAAGTCATTCGTGTCCTGTTAATGAGGTAGATGTGAAGGAGAAATAGGTCTGGACAAACCATAATTATATTTTGTTGCATCACTGTTGGTACTGGCTGCGCATCCACACTTGCACTTAGTTTTACGCTGAACCATGATCAATATACTTATATATCATGAGGTCCCGCAAGTTCCTTGCACACCAGTGCTCGAACTACAGGAACACCGGAAGAAACATACACTCGAGTTTTCTATACTGTAGGGACGTGACCAGACGGCAACGCACGTCGCAGGTGAACACTACTGGATCCCTTGTGGTCCGATGCAAGCTCAACTAATGCACAGTGCGCAATCAAAAATCTATCCAGTTCGCGCGGATATCGATGTTCCGGACCTTACACTGAAATTCCACAGTCAAATTCAAATGATCAAGGGTTACTTTTGCGAGCTCACGGGCACCTGCAGCGCCAATCGCAACAGGTTATGTATACATAGATCGACTGTCACTCGCAAGCTCATTCGATATTCAATATTCAGTGATTGTGCACTTTGACAGGCGGCCCCCTAACATGAAGTCCTGAGTTCGGGGTTGAAGGGCCTGCAGAATTGCCGACTGCGCGACACTCAGGCGGCCCATCATGCCCCTACCGGTGTGTAAGAGCATGCACGTACCAATACACAATGGATTGTACGAATGTATTGGGGACGAGGTTGCACGTATGGAATGGAGAGGAAGTCTGTGTTTAAATCATTTGTACTGAATTCAGATGCAAGTTGGTAAATATGGGAGACTGAGAAAGCTCTAGCGAATGCAGAATTCAATCGATTAACATTTCCGCTTCCGTTTCCCCTTCGCAGCACTTGGCCAAGAAAGCACGAGATCCTTCGTTTTCTTCACAATGCTTTGTGTCTCAGTCTGAGCTTCCATGATGACATTTCTGCTGAGACAGAAGTCAATATGTGCATTCAGCCCTTTGTTGTCCGTCTCCAGCATCTTCCCGCATATAGGGCACTCTTGATGCCGAGTACGATCCCCTTGTCTAGCGCTAATTGGCTTTGACGTGGTTGCCGAGAACGGTGAATCACTTGGCCGAGTCCTTGAGGGCCCTGGGGCTGACACCGGCGGTCGTGTTCGTCGTTCATGGTGTGGAGGGTTTAAATCATGAGATATACGAGTCGGCTCCTCATCGTCGGGAGCATCGAGACCTCGCCCTTCTGCGTTTTCTTCTTCTTCATAGAACCCTGGCATCGATTCATGATCTTCTCCAGCGTCGTCTTCGACGTCGTCACAATCTTCCGAATTGCTCGCAAGTCTCGGTCTCTTGTTTGGCGACAATTTTTCAGATTCAAAGAACTGTAACAATCCAGCATCTTATCGATGTCATTGTTGACGATGGAATATAATAAAACGTACCCGCTTAATGCCTCCTGCCGGCTCTGGGGCATGTAGGTCTTTCAACTTGGTGACTCGCAAGCCGATTAGTCGGAGCGTGAGAGGCAACTCAGGGAGTAATAATTCTTTCCCGATCTGATGTACCTCGGCGTGAGCCTTGTAGACGGGAGTTCTTGGTCCTTCACTCACTGCAAAAAGGTCTTCCTTCTTCGAACTGACCCAACGGTCAAATGACTTTGCTCGTGTAAAAACTGCGAGACGTGAGCAAGAAATGATGTCTAGATGTTGCGCAGACTGTGGCTTACCTTGGAATGTGTCCAACTTATACTTGAGTGTCACCGTTTTCCCAGTCCAACCCCCTCTGACCATGTCATCTTCGAGTTCACCCGCCACCTCTTCCAGTTTTCTAAGGATCTGTATCTTGTTACATAATGCGTGAAAGGTCCTAAATAGTTGTTGAAGCGCGACGCTGACGGGAGCAACAGGATACATGCCTTTCTGCGCCAATGCTTTTTCTCTCCTCTCGTTGAATGGGTTGTACAACATTGGATGCAACGCCGAGATATGTTCTCAGTAGGAATATCAAGCCAAACTGCTTGTCCATTAATTGCAATGTCGCTCTATGCTTGAAGATATCACCACATGTCTATGCGAAATCAGTACATATATACTACAGCATCATGAGCACTGACCTTAATGCCTAGAGCCTCAAGCAGACGCTCGTTGACACGTCCCACCCCAGGCACCTTACGGATTGAGAGGTCGTGCATGAAAGCTTTGATAGAAGTGCAGTCGAACGGCAGAGGATATTGACCATTCGGCTTGTTCTGTAGCAGACGTCAGCGTTGAATCACTTAATTTCATGACGTTCTTGGAACCTTGTCTGAGCATATCTAGACAGCATAAAAGTTCAATCAGGAACAAAACCAAAGTAAACTTTCTCAAATGACCTTTGCTAGCATCTGAGGACCGTAAGCTATGATTTCGTATGGAAAAGACAAGCAAGCACCTTGTTCGGAGCAATCCCAGCACTCACTGTCAACGATGTCTCCCTGAAGACAGTGTCACGAATTTGTTGTACACAGGTATCTGCATCCACCATGTGTTCCTCGCAATACTTCGTGATGCTTGGTAGACAGACGATTAATGCCGACACGCTTAAATATAGCTACTATGACACACTTCAAGTACCCTTCGTCGCATCCGGCTGCAAGCATAGTAGGATCGTATCTCTCAAAGATGTCCATGACTTTATCAGACATTTCTGAGTAACGTTCAAAATTAGATTTCAGGAGAATGAGGTCTGGGCAGAGTTTCTTGGCGACGAATGCTAGAAAGATCGTGGTGAGAATGATGCAACAAGATACAAAAAACGTAGACGGACTTGCCATCCCGGAGCGTACGCCGAATTTACGCGCCTCGTAAGAAGCAGTGGAAATTACCCCGCCTCCAACCTGAGGAAAACGTAATTCACAATACAGCACCATGATAACTCTGCAAGCTCACGGCAAATGGCTTCCTTTGCAGCGATGGGTCATCAAGGAGCTCGACGCTGCAGTAGAATGCATCCATGTCAACATGTACCACGATTTGACTCAAATCGCGTTGTGATTCGAGTTCTTCGAGCTATAGCGTGGCTTGTCTAAATGTGCTCCCTGGATTATAATTGCTGCTCACGAGGTGATCAATGTTTCTCTCGATTGGACCTGGTAAAGCATCGAATCCAACTTTGACTTGAGGCGGACTGATTCACGCACGTATGTCGATGCCCTGCAGGGCTTCGTCACGCTGCTTCAGGATCTTGGCAATACGTTCTGATAATTCCTTGTCTTTGCGTTTCTCATTCTATATATATTTCTGAGTGATGTGGTGGGTGGCTCGAACGACGCGGGCTTGCCTCATAGAACTTGGAACCCTTGGAAGCCTCAGCAATGGTACGATTGATTGCAGTCTGATCATGAGCGAGGCTACAAGCTGTCAAACGTGTTCAAGGTGCAAGTATTATTAGGAGGTGACAAACCCGGCTTTCGTGGAGGAGGGACCAGCTAATCGTTTGAGTAAACTGGCGGAGTCTTGAGAAGGTTCAGGTGGTTTTTCTGGCTCCATAACACGCTGAGTTGATGGAACAGATAGGTTACCTCGCGTTCGCCGTGTGGTTCTAGTAAGAAGACTGGTAGATGTTCAATATTCAATCGTGAAATTCGTGTCTTGGCTGCGGTGGCTGTGTAGCTCCTGAGAAGCCGTTCATTGATTCAACAAACAGTGACCACACGTAAGTAATCGGCTGCTCAGCACTCAAGATTAATTAATTGTTCCTTCGAGACTTCCTTGTCTACCACGACATGAAACCATACATAGCCCATTTGTAGCACCATAAAAAATCAATAAAGGACCTAAATACTGCATGCCAACCTGAAGCCCGCTCCGATAACTTCTCCACTCATGATCTACAACAAACGGAGTTACGATTCATACTCAACTCTTTGCCCTCGCCCTTCTCATAATGACGCATGCGAGTGCTGTGTCCCAGTTTTGCGGTTGATCTTTTGATTCCACTGTGGGTGTAGGAGGTGGGACGGGTGTGGGCGGACGGCTATGCGCCGAAGAGCTCTGCTCTAATAAACCCATCGAGGTGTACGAAGTAGAGACGAACAGCTTTAAGAAAGCAGATTCTTGCTGCTGGCTATCAGGGAAAGGGAGATTCAGGGGCGGAATACCGCTGCCCGTGCAGCCTATGTCAAGATAGCTGCGCTTCCGCAGTGGGGGCATAGGGTACGATGGCTGAGGGTGATAGAGCAGCTGGATGTCAACTCCGTTGGAGTCCATATAGGCCAGATACGGCCAGAGATCTGTATCTGAGTGATTGTGGAGGACTACGGCGTAGCGTGCGCCTTCACTATGTGATATTGCTGCCGTTCCATCGATCAACAGGTTCGGGCCAACCCGTCGCTGGGTGTGAGGATCGACCCGGAAGATTTCCATGCCTAGTGATTCGTGGAACGGCTTGGCGGGATTGGTTCGGTGGAGGTGCATATGGAAGCGTGCGGCTTCGCTGAGGATGACACCAGATCTGGACCTATCTTTCTCGATGCGT
The DNA here is from genome assembly GCA_016628065.1 of Suillus lakei. Taxonomy (NCBI): domain Eukaryota; kingdom Fungi; phylum Basidiomycota; class Agaricomycetes; order Boletales; family Suillaceae; genus Suillus; species Suillus lakei. The sequence goes on along the minus strand of JABBWA010000019.1, from coordinate 173,627 downwards.
ATAAGTGGGTGGGCAGTGGGAGGAACGAGGTGATCAAGATTTTGGACCCGTACGTCGCGGGTGTGAACGCCGACCGACATGTCTGCCTTAGCAGAAGTCTCGACTTGCACAATATTCAACCCTTCCTTCACAGGAATGCCGTCCAGTTCGGCTTCTGAATTCTTGCTGCGGCCAAAGAGGCGCCTGAGAAGAGACGAGCACGTTCTCTTAACGTAGACTCGGAAGGGAGTGCGACTGTTCCATCGAGTAATGCGTGCCCATGAACCACGACTGCTAGGTTTGTTCATGCTCTTGCGCCTGGCGAGTGACCACGTAGGGTGAACTTCATATACGCGGAAGCTATCGAGTGACGGATTGATAGAGCCAAAACGATTGTGCTCGTGAATGCTGAATTCGGTGCCCTCAACAACGCCATGCATGGCCCCCATTTCCAGACGAAGGCGATCCTTTTCGCCGTTGACGGGAACAAGGGAGGCATCGACAACGAAGGGACACCATTCAAGATAACACGGTCCTTGCGCTGGCCAACGCAGACTGGATGCTGCTGAATATGAGCCAAGCCCTTTGCGAGGTGCTCTGATAAATCAGAAGATTTCATCTGATGAAGAGGGAATGCGTCTTTGACAGTCAGAAGTTCTGAGGTGAATTTCCCTCCTTCCTTCCATTCCAGTGCCTTCTCGCCTGGCCGGCAGGCGGCAAGGAGGACGTGGCTCTGGCAGTCATCCTGGAAGAAGCCGAATTCTCCTTCAAACCTCCGCCCGACGGCGCCTCGCCACAAACCCAAAAATAGGTCTTCGGGTGTGGCTTTTGAGGTGGGCGTATAGCGGACGAAGCGGCGGTCTCTAGTACTTGAGCCAAGCTGTGCCTTCGGAAAACAGCAATCAAGAATGAGTGTGATGTTATCACCTTTGATGAGGCTGAGCTCTGCTAGCATCGCGAAGAGGGAGCGGTCAGATATGCCTGCTACACGTCCTTCTGGTCCCTTCGTGTCATGATCGTAAGGACACAAGACCTGGACGCTACCAAGCTTGCCCTCGCACCAGTCTGGTGGTGCGCGCAAGGTGCTTCCATGACCAGCAAAATACACAATCAACGCATCGCCTTTTGTAATGGCAGGATTGTTAACAAGATGACTCATGAACGTATCCTCAATACGGCGTTTCGTGGCTTCTTGGTTGAGAAGAAGCGCGATGTTTTCTTTGGGTACTTGGAGGTCTTGCATGAGCCATTGTTTCATGCGCTGCGCATCGTGGGCGCACGCTTCAAGGTTCCAGATTCTTCCGGATTTGTAATCGTCGATACCAATTAACAGAGCGAATACACGAGAAGCCATCTAGGCACGGTTAGGAGGTGAGAACCCTCTAAAATGAGGGGGTCACTCACCTCTTGAAGAACTGACGATGCGGAGGAACCGAACTATAGACAATATGTAGCAGGAAACGATAGCTTAAGTACTTTTTACTCATAGCACAACACGCTAACGTGTCTTTGGAAGATGCGTGCATAGCGTAAAACACGCGTTCGTTGACGCGGCAAAGGTACCGCTAAGCTAAAGGACGGGCATCAAATACAGTGGCATGCGGAGTCGCATCACCTCCGGATATGACCAGTGTGAAACGGAACATACCTGAATCTTGCCTGGCTGACAACAAACATATGTTCTTCTCCATGTGCAAGAGCAATCTGAGTATAAGGAGAAAGTGCCACTGGATCGAATCGGCTCCTGACAAACGTCTGGCAAGATAATATGACTACGGCGTCAGGAACTTCTATTGTGTCACGTTCAAGTGAAGATGATGTGGAAAGACGCGTGTTTGACGTAACTCTTCGTCATTCACAGCGCGTTTTTTCATTGAACTGACTACCGCAGCTGGTTCGAGGGCGTAAATTCTGTAGGTGAAATTCATGTTGGGAAAGGGAGAGCATTTAAGCTAAAGCACGATCGTTTGCACTAATCTCAAGAATTGACGATTGGTTCACAGAAATAGCCCGGCTGAGGCCATGGACTACAAAATTATGTAATGCATTAGTCCACGAGTCCGTGCACTTCAGCACCACACCTTGACGTCTCCCTTCAACTGGTTGCTGATAAGCTTTACGCTTTGCAAGTTTTCATTAACACCCGGAGTTTGTCTGGACTGCCATAGACAAATAGGATCAATCGCTTTACTTAACCGATCCATCATCACGATGAGCTACGTGTGCCAACAGTGTAAAGAGCCACTCCAGGTGACAATTTATCATTCAAATTGAAGTGCATGGCCTGACTGATGGGGATTAGCTTGACGCGTCACTGGTAGATCTCGCACCCTCTGCGTATGACATGATCGTAGCCTCTTTGCCTTCTGTGCCACCCTCGCGTGCGCGCTATGTGACAGACTCGGAGGCCGAGAAAATAGCGCAACTTCCATCCCCATCTGCAAGCAAAGCAGCATGGCAGCAGGCCACACTGTCAGAAAACTCGAGGGCCTCACCGCCCCTTTCTACTCGAGCTCAGGGGAAGCAGCCCCAGCGCAACTTCCCAGCACCGAATGAGTCATTTGTGCTCCTGCAAGAGAGCATGATACGCAGTATACCTTCTCCAGTCCCAGGAGCTGCAATGCCTAAGAAGGCTCCCGGTAACCAAAAGAACTTCCCAGCCAAAAACACTCATCCACTACCTACACACCAACAACCTGAGCCAGACCATTTGAATCCAACACCTATCTCACACCACCTGCGCTCCACTATGAGGCTTTTTAATGTACTCTCTACCCGGTCTGACATTGATCACCCTTTGTGCGCGGAATGCACACAAATTCTTCTTTCGTCACTTCAAAGGCAGCTTGATGAAACAAAGAAAGAGCGTGATGGTTATATCGCATTCGAAAAGGAGGTTCGGAAGGAAAGAGAACGGGAGAGCTTAGATCTCAGTAGACAGGATGCAGAGAAAAAGATCGAAAGACTCAAGTCCGACGAACGGGCCGCCATCGAACAATTGCACTCTGCTGATAGGGAGAGGGAGCAGCTTGATGAGGAGCTCAAGTTGTTGGAGGCGGAGGAAAAAGCGCTGGAAGAAGAGGAGGCTGAGTAAGTTGTTCTTAGGCTCTTCTAACTGCATATTAATCTCCGTTGTAGATTTTGGCGATCGCACAATGAGCACCTCCTAGTCTCGGCTGAACAGGCCTCGCGTTTAGCGTCACTGCGTGCTGCATATGCTGCAGATTATGCCACGCTCGAGAAGCTCGAGCGCACAAACGTCTACAATGACGCGTTTTGCATTGGTCATGATGGCGTCTTTGGAACAATCAATGGCCTCCGGCTTGGGCGGGTTCCCGGAGTTCCAGTAGGTTAGCCTTTCTCATGATCACCCGATTTCTGACAGCGTGCAGGTTGAATGGCCCGAAATTAATGCAGCATGGGGTCAGACCCTTCTGTTGCTATATACGATTGCGCGGAAGCTTGACTACACATTTGAGAAGCAAGTCAGATTTCGATCTCGCCGTCTATACATACTGAGGATCTTTTACAGCTATCGTTTGATACCAATGGGCTCATTCTCCCGCATTGAAAGAACTGTAGGAGACAAAGCGACATACGAACTATACGGTTCAGGGGATCTCCACCTCGGTCGCCTGCTACATAATCGTCGTTTTGATTTTGCTATGGTAGCATTCCTAGAGTGCTTGAAGCAACTCATAGATTCCGTCAAGTCTCAGGATCCTACGGTTGAATTCCCCCATCAGTGCGTGAGCGTCTTCTATATTCATCCCACGCCACGCTGACGTTCGGGGCAGAATCGTCAAAGATAAGATAGGGGAAGCGTCCGTAAAACTTCAGTTCAGTCAAGAGGAGGCATGGACGCGAGCGCTGAGACACGTTCTGCTTGCGCTGAAGATTGTCTTGAAGTGGACAACCAATGGCGGCAACGGCTAAAGAGAATCCATCATACATCATTTGTGACTGCATGACGGCAACAGGCTAAGGAGAATCCATCTTGCATCATTTGTGACTGCATGGCGTGCTCGCCTGGTAGTGACGTTTGTCAGTAGTGTGACTATTCTTCTTTCGGAACGCTGCGGTTTTTTGACCAGAATAACATGCTTCACACGATAATGTACACGTGAGGTATGGGCGTCTATTATTTACTCCGCTCTATTACCTTCCTAAAAGGAAACCCGAGGACGACAAGATGAACTTCAGAAGTTCAGATGCATTGAGTCCTACTTAACAGGTTGTTGCGACCTGACATCCCGGCTCAAGGTGGTACCTGAAGCTTCCAAGCTTTGAAGTCTTGCGTGATGCATGCCATAACAATTACACGATGAGAACGACTTTGACAAGGAACTCATCCCTATTTGCCTTACAAATCGTTATCTGTGTACATGTGATTCAATTGGTAAGGTGCTAGTCACGGTGTAGGCTCTTGCAATCATCCATTCCAAATCCATTGTACTCGGACTTCGGAGCATCCCCCGTTTATATATCAAGCAAGCTTGTATAAGTTTGTGCACGCAATACTCCATGGGTCTCTTGTATCTCGGAACACCCTTAACATGGGATGAAGCAAAGCAGTACGCAGACCATGTTCGGGAACACGGTATCACGCAGTTTCTCCATACTTGGGATCGAGTTAAGGATAGATGGGGCGATGAGTTGCTGTGGGGAGATGAGGTAAATATTTACAGTCCCAGTTTTTCCCGCTTACATATATAATGAAAGGTGGAATACATGGTCGTCACCTTTGACGACGAACAGAAGAATGCAAAGCTTTCTCTTCGCCAAACCGAGATCCTCGCAAAGCTTAGTCAGGTCGTAGGCGACCTCACCGACGACGATACACCCGCCCTGTGAGTAATTGGATCCTCAGGGGAAGTGCTGTAATAAAGTTGTCCTTCAGCATGACTGTTCCGACTTTCCATCCAGAGTATGGAAGATACATGCTGGAGTCGACCCCTGGCTCTCCATATACGGGCTCTATCCCGGACTTGCTATCCGTCGAGATAAACATGCACTACAGGTAATGTCGCGCCTCAATGTCCTCGGTATTCGACCCGGTATTGAACCCTGGCTTTAACAAGACGAACGCTCGCAAGAAAGCACCTGAAGCCCAATGAAATACCATTCACCTTCACGTCTTTTCCTCGCATGGGAACGCCCGGCGTCTTCACGGAACCTCATTTCTCGCCGGATGATGCCACGTCTAGTCACAGCCTCTTTTTGCCGGAGGAGATCACGAACCCTCACGCACGTTTCCCGTCAGTGCCTGAACATTTTTGGCTGTAAATCTACGCAGAACTTATTCAACTTGTTTAGCACCCTAACAGCCAATATCCGCAGTAGACGGGGCTCCAAGGTCGCAATCAACCTCCCCGTATTCATTGACGAAAGAACACCTCGACCATTTATCGACCCCACTATACCATGGCAACGTTCGATATACCCAGAAGACCCGGGTAAGCGCAATTCCCTTCCCATTTACTACAGTGTATTAATATCTCGGCGAACAGAGGCGAAGAACGGTGCGGCATTGATCGATCATATTTACATGGACGCAATGGGCTTCGGAATGGGGTGTTGCTGTTTGCAACTCACTTTCCAGAGCTGCAATGTAGATGAAGCAAGGCGCATGTATGACGCTCTTGTCCCCGTTGGGCCAATTATGGTGCGTAGATGCTCTAGTCAGGCAACCCTTTGGTGTATTAAGACGTTTTGCAGCTTGCCTTGACAGCAGCTAGTCCCGCATGGAGAGGTTACCTCGCTGATGTCGATTGCCGTTGGAATGTCATTGCTGGCAGTGTCGATGATCGCACACCAGAAGAACGCGGTTTGAAAGTTAGCATCATTCGAGTTTCTTATGAGGGTTTCTGAAATGAATATCCTAGCCCTCGAAAGATAACTACGTAATCCCTAAGTCCCGTTACGACAGCGTTGACCTCTATATCTCGAATGATTGGATCAGCAAGCCCGAATACAACGACGCACCTGTGCCCTATAATAAAGGTATCTTTAAACGCCTTCGTAATCACGGTGAGTACAGTGTCCTCTCTGACTTGGTCACAACTGACTCCCTTGAAATTAGGCATAGATGAGATGCTTGCCAAGCATATGTCACATTTATTCATTCGAGATCCCCTCGTTATTTTCTCTGAAACCATTAATCAAGATGACACTACTAGCAATGACCACTTCGAGGTGATGTTACTTTTGTCCCACTCCCCCGTCGCTCTGAACGTCTTGGCAGAATATTCAATCCACAAACTGGCAGACTCTTAGATTCAAACCGCCCCCACCAAACTCTCACATCGGCTGGCGTGTAGAGTTCCGTAGCATGGAAGTGCAAATGACAGACTTTGAGAATGCTGCATTTGCTGTCTTCATTGTCCTCCTTTCCCGCGCCATCCTAGCATTCAACTTAAATTTTTATATTCCTATATCCAAGGTTCATACGGATATTTCTCGTCAACGTCATTTGACTGATTTTGTAGTAGGTTGACCAGAACATGGCCCGTGCGCAGAGGAGAGACGCAGCTCGTTCCGGCAAGTTTTATTTTCGGAAGGATGTTCTCCCCCCAGGGCATGCCTCTCTTACCATTAGTCCACCTTCGTGCTCTGGATCATGTTCTCCTGCAGAAGGTGCTCCAGCGAAGGAGAAACTATTGCGCAATTGTTTCCCCCCTGTTCCTCGACCGCTGCATGTTGAAGATGGACCGATTGAAGATGAGTATGAGGAGATGTCTGTGGAAGAGATTTTTGTCGGAAAGGTGGTTATGTATATTCTTTGCATGCAGCCTCCAAAAGTTGACACATTCTCAGGGATCCAAGTTCCCTGGTCTACTTGGCGTCGTCGAGGCTTATATCGACACTTTAGACGTCGATGAGGGAGACAAAGCTGCAAATAAGCAAATACCTCGATCTTGTCCGCAGACGCGCAACAGGTAAGCTCATCATTTCTTTTCAGATGTGTGCTCACATCAATTTTAGGCTCCTTACAGACACCAGCGACTTGGATTCGTAATTTTGTGCGCTCTCACCCAAGCTACCAGTACGACTCTGTTGTGAGCCAGGAAATAAACTACGACCTCATGGTCGCTGTGGATGAGATGTAAGTGATTTACATGTTGTATTTGTAGCAGTATTCTCAAATCTTTGTATGATAGTGAGCGTGGCGTGCGACGCGCCCCTGAGCTGTTACCAGAGGATTACGCGCCGAGCAACGGCTATCATTCCAAGCCCAACAGTCCTTGAGATATAACGATCTGCATTGTTTTTCTTGAAGTGTATTTTTTAGAGTTGTAGAAACTGTAACTTGTATGTATGTAGACATCATTATTAATTTATTATTACTGTCGTGACTGTCATTACGAATGTGAATAGTATATTTGGCCATCTACGCTCATGTAAGCTCGCTTGAAGTCACGCGACATCACGTGATCATGAACCGGCTTTATCCGAATAAAGACGTATCGTTCCTCACTTCATCTTTCGGTCACGTCCACAAAATACTTTGACAATGTCTGCTTTGCGTCTGCTCTCCTCTGCCGCCCGACGTGCCCCATCAACGCTTGCCCAGCAGCGACGAGGATATGCTGAAGTAGCTGACAAAATCAGCCTTTCCCTGGTCCTTCCTCACCAGGTGCGTCCGCTGTAACTCCTCCCATTTACTCGGAATTGAAGCCAGAATATTGCGCAGGCTATCTTCACCTCCAAAGATGTTGTCCAGGTGAACGTCGCTGCTGCAACCGGTGACATGGGTATCCTAGCAAACCACGTTCCTTCCATCGAAGCTCTGCGTCCTGGTATGATCGAGGTCATTGAGTCGGGAAGCGCTTCCAAGAAGTGGTTTGGTGTGTTGAAAATTTTGATAGTATTCTATAGATGATATTAATGCACAGTACCAGCGTCCGGTGGCTTCGCAACTGTACACCCCGGTAACAAGCTCACCATCAACGTCGTAGAGGCTGCGCCTCTGGAGTCATTCTCCTCCGAAGTAAGTTCCGTTCTCTCACGCGTCACTGTACTCTCAACATTGTTCTCTCAGGCTGTTCGTGCAAACCTACAGGAGGCGTTGAAGGTCGCTGCAGGGAACGGATCCGAGGAAGACAAAATGGAAGCGCGGATAGAGGCTGATGTATATGAGGCTCTGCAACATGCTTTGGGGTCGAAGTAAATTCGTGATTCCAGTCACCAACCGTATCGTTAGAGTATTACTTATTCCAGCCTTGATAACACTCTTGCTTTTGCGTGTCCCTTGAGTTTCACTGTGTTGCGGGTTGAAAGTCCGGGCATTTCCGCGGCTCTTTTGAACTTCGCGTAATGCGTCACTGCGTGAAGGCGCCTGGGGAGTATGCACGCTGTTTCCCTTCACGCTTCAAGGTTCCCATCCTGCAAGGCATATATCGGAAACCAGGCGCAGCGAGCTTTTTGAAGGCAGTACAAGACGTGCCCCATGGAATTGCCAGTTGGATGGGATGACCCGTCTTTGCTTGACCATGAACCTCTGCTATCTTACTGCTATCTATACTCGCATGCATCTCGTGCTGGAAGCAAAGTCATTAACAACAACTTCGTGGGGGAGATGCGAGGCAACGTATGTCGCGTGCACCAGTACCGATTTAACACGCTAAACCTGAACTTGTGCATGCTAGTCACAAGCCCTTGCCGCAGCTCAAGAATGGCTCCGCCAGGCGTTTCCACCCGATAATGATGCCACAGAAATCGAATTTTCTGCCAATGATCCAAAGATGCTGGCCATCTTCTTTGAATTTTATCGTCTGTTACAAGCAAAGAACCACCCATTGGAGTACATCTTACAGAAGAGGCGCGAACTCTTGAGGAGTTGCGCCATGCCAGACGCGCGATCGGACCGCGGCGGACATGGTGCAAGGGCGCGTGGACGTGGGCGTGGAGTCGATGGCGGCGGTAGCGGCGGTAGCGGTAGCGGTCGGGATCGCAGTCGTGGTCGTGGCCGCAGGAGTGGCCAGGAGCGTTCAGTTCTGACACGTTCGATGATTAACGAGGCATCAAGAGAACATTCCCGCACCTCTGAGGCGCCTGAGTTGAATGAGGCTCCTAATGCTAAATGCATGCGCGACAGTTCGGGCGACAGTTCTTCGCAAGTTGCGATTGATCTGCCGAATCTCCCGCAATTACCCAGTCAGCAGAATCATCAGGATGATGCGCCTCCGTCGCCCGTCTGCCAAATACCAGGCACAAGCCACCCGGGATTGGCCAGTAGCTCGTTAAGCGATGTTGACAGCGCTCCCCATGCAGGGCAAATCACACAGGTCCATGCTGAGGGTAACCTGTCCCCAAACCGCGGTCAGGAAGATAGCGGCCTACCATTTAACGATTCAGATTACTTTGTAGCGCGATCTTCCGAATTGATGGTTGCAAGCGCACTTCCGCCATATACACGGTCTCGCCGCCCCATGCCACGCAAGGTGGCGACAAAGTATATTTCACCAAAACATGGACAACAGATCACCCAAGCAAAATCGTCGAGACAAGCCCTTGATCAGGAAGGCATTGATCGCCTACTGACGGATATTGGTAGGAACGCCTCGTTAATGCACTCCCAGTCAGTTTCGGTGCCTATGGAGGACTGGGCTCGGGACGACGATCGAGATGATGTCGCAAATGTCGATGAGATTGCAAACGAATTTGATGCGCCTTCAACTAACGATGCTTTACCCCCGCTGTCGAGCTGTAAAGAGGGGACCGACGTCAGTGCGCCAACGATTGAACAGCAGAAACCTCCTTTACCGACAATGCCGCCAATTTGGGCCGAGGTATGTACAACATTGTGTGAGCATACAATACCCTTAACTGGCATGTAGTCTCGCCAAGAAGTCTGTGAATCATTCGACTACTTTCGAAGCTACCAGGGTGGTGTTTATTCTTCGAAGGATATTGTCAAAGGCTATCTTTTGGGCGGATCACCTGCAAGGTATGTTCTTCTTCCATTACAAGACAGGATGTCGCTAAATGAATGAGGTCAGCCGTGATATCTTTCATTGCGGGGGAAGATTGATTGTTTCCCATGGGTTGGTCCATATCACATCACTCCTATCAGGTGTCTGATTTGTGGTCATACAGTGGCGGTAAAGCTGAGAGCATCCTGGATTACCGGGTTGGTTCTGCTCGGTTTCAACAAGCGCAGGATCAAGAAGCCACAGACAAATCCGTCCGTGCTTTACTAAAGAGCTACACAGACAAACGACCTTTGGTTCTTCTAGCTGATGATAAGTACGCTCTATTCCCTTTTGATCTTGGTGCCTCAGGCTGCACATATGTCGTCCTTGGATCATATTGGATATCTCATGCATGGGGTATGACTTATCCAATTTACATTTCTCAGTCGCTGAGCTCTCGCCGCAGCCGAGTATCAACCCGCATCCAATGGCTGCGGGAGGGTTGTCCGCTGGAAGTTTGCTTTCCAGTGGTGCGAAGGACAAGGCAATCCGTGGTGGACAACATCCAAGAGCGACGATATGGATGTATTTCCCGATACAATGACAGGTGGGTTACTGAGATTCTCCCATTCAATATATCTCAACTTTGAGCAGATTGTCAGTCTGCTCCCAAACATGATCCGTCGCTGCCAAATGCCGTTGTCAAGGTGGCGTGCAACAAATGTTGTCAGAAGAGTCCCGTTATTTACTCACAGGGATGGATGTGTCTGAACCCTTCCTGCACCTCCTTTTGGAGTCTGGGAGGACAAGAGCTGGAGCAGCTTGATTACGATTCCACATTTCTACGCCCAATCGCAATGGCATTTAGCAATCTTCCAGAGCTTCGCCCTGCGAAGCTCATTGAAACAATAGATTCCATCACTACTTCGTATGCATTTAGTAAAGGCTGGCACTGCGAAAAGTGCGGGCGCCTTTCGAGTCGGTAAGCCTAGCTTCGTGGATATACTGCGCCACCCCTCACACAAGTTTGAAGTTTCAAATGGGAACATTGGGAATGTTCTAATTGTCATGTACGTGCCATCCCCTCTTATTATGCGGCCTCCCTTGGAGCATTTCCCATAGTCTATTCACAAAGTGCCCGGAAGACTGCGGATAGCAAAGGAGTTCTGGCACCAGCGACCATCCGCAGAGTTTCTGCACTCGCATGTTGGAAAACAATCAGGTTTGCAGCGCCATTGTCGTCCACTGCCACTTCTCCCTCACTTTCATGCGACTCTCGCAGGGATCATCTCTCGCCGACCAGAGCTATTCGAATTGGGCGACGGTGGAGGATTCACAAATTACCTCACCTTCATTCTCCCTGATGAGAGGTAAAGAATCGCGCTAATATGCTGCGCTATTATCTTGATGACGAAGTCATGCAGAGGAAAGATCCATCTCATATTGGGCACTCCATTGGCAAACAAACAGGCGGACGAGATATTTCGACAGTATCAGGAGCAAGCCGACGAAGGAGAATTACTTCTTAAAAGATACCCACTCAGGCTTGTGAGCAGCTTCGATTTATTTACAAGCTCTTTCTAAAATCCATCCAGGCAAAAAGTACGGAATGAAGATTTTTTAACTGTGCTAGTGATCGCTCAAACCGTGTCGCAGTTCGTGGAACTTTCCTTACTAACTATTTCTCTCAAAATTGTGAGTGCATATTTCTTGACTGTAGATTCTCATGCTGAGCATTTTGGCATGCAGCGGGTGAACCGTATCAGGTCATTACATTCTGCATCTGCTATAGTGATAAAATGCTCAGGGATGAAAAAGTATGTTGGTGGAACAGGAAATACCGTGCCTTTCGACAAGGCACCATCATCCGTGTGTGGCGCCCTCGCTTTGATTAAAGAGAGATCTCGTCTCGCTCTTCAAAAAGATATACCATTCAACGAGATCCTCAGCGCTGCATACATGGAACGGCAAAAGATGTCTGTAAGTTCTGGGAAACAATTGCCTTGTAGTCTTGTATTGACGTATATTAGTTCCACAGCGATAGTGAGCAGGGGCTAGGCCCTGTCGTAGCTTCTCTTTCACTAGGTTCCGCGGCATTCATGCATTTTCGTCACCGTGCTACATCAAAGGAGGCAAAGCACCCATCAAACGCGCTGACGTTGATCCTCCGGCACGTAAGTCACGTTCCTAGAAGTGCAGTTGTCCTAGACCTGAAAATTTTCAGGGAGACGTACTGATCATGGAAGGCGATGGCGTTCAACAGCATTACGAGTAAGTCTCAAGTTACACGGGGGCGCTCGTATCTGAAAGTGTCTCAGGCATACTGTCGTACCCATGAACTTTCGCATTGCTGCCACCGCTCGTTGCATTGGAACTGCATGATCAGTGCCGCATGTAACAAGCGAAAATTGCTTTCTTGGTGTGAAATGCTTTGTTTCGTTATATATTGCTATGCTATCCACTCTCCTTTGTCGTTCTTGAGATATGATATAATTCCATTTAATATACTGAGTTGCATTTATCGGTGTGCGATCATAACGTGCTTCACGATGGCAGTCGTAGCTCCAGCCAACGCGTCTATCAGTTGATAATAGGGCTACATCTTCGAGGGTTGACAAACCCGAACGTCGTCGCTTGCTGCTACGGCACGAGATATGTATTCAAGTCATCAAAGGACCCAAGGATGTCACGTTGCCGGGTTGTGCCCAAATCACTCATCTTGCGTGCGCCAGTGCACGTACTAAAGCTACTTCAACAAAGCATTCTCATCAACAATCTGATGCTCCTATTCCCTTGTGGAAACTTGACAGCAAAACCTGAGCCTATCAGAACCCAGGTTGGTTATTCCTTCGGAAGCTATTTGATTAGGCAGCGCCCGCCCAACAGACCAAATATAGCTTGACAACTCATGACAGAATATCTCAAAAACTTCGCGTCAGTCGTTTCCCATAACCTTAACGCTGCTTCGATCAACCCTCCGTGATCCCAGGAAAGCAAGAAGCGGATATGTGACGAAGCTGGTCTCGAATTTACAACAAATGGGCGTCCCAACACAAAAATCAGGGAAGTATGCTAATATACTGAGGGCAAGTCGTGAAGAAAGAACTTGGGGAAAATGGAGAGACAGCTAGAATTGCCACATGAGTGGGTCTTACTACAGAACGCGCGTTCGTCATCATAGTCATCTGAGTGGTCCGTGACCGCCCATCATTCCTTCCTATCCATGGCAATGAGATGGTAGGTGGGGGTTACGCAGATAGCTCAGGTCTTCCTCCACACCATCTTCGATCCCATGATCCAGAGGACAAGCCAATGAGGGAGCCAGTGGAAGAATGCGAAAAGACCCGAGCTGCCCCCAAGTGACATGTAAGTTGGAGGACTGGGACTCAGCGCCTTTGCAACCACACGTCGTGCAAACTCATCAGTAGGCATGCTCCCTTTGGTTTGACTGACATGAACGCGTTCGTACACCCGATCGAAGTAAGGCTTGTAGATGGACGTGGAGGATAATTCAAGAGTGGCTGCCTGGTTGGCGCTGATATTTGACCGAATGGCGCCTGGTGCTACTAGCATCACTTTAACACCGAAGGGCTTGCATTCCATGGCTAGAGCATCACTGAGCGCGTGAACTGCCGCCTTAGCTGCGCAGTATAATCCATTCCATGGAGTAGGGCTATTAAAACGGAGTTAGCTGAAAGACGATACCATTGCACCGTGCTCACATGTTTCCTGCAATTGACCCAATGTTGACGATAAGCCCTTGCTTGCGTTCTACCATGGAGGGTGCGACTGCCTGTGCAACCCGCAAGACTGAGAACGTGTTGGTCTCAAAAGCTTTTCTAGCCTGGTCTAAAGATACATCAAGCAACGGTCCTGCGAGAAAACGAACATGACAACTGGTTTACTGTGACTTGAAAGGGTTTGACGGACCAATGGCTATAGCACCAGCATTATTCACAACGATGTCGATTTTCCCCTGCTCTTCCAGAATGGACTGTACGACGAGTTTTACATCGTCATCGCTGGTCACATCCATGGCACGCTTTTCCACCGAATGTTTGAAGCCATCCATGGTCTCCAGCCGACGAGATGTGGCATACACGGTGCATCCCTGCTCAGCAAAACGCTCACATCTGTTGAAGTAGGTTGAAGTGCGCGAGATCATTGCAGACTGCGGACTTACAAATGGAAGCCAATCCCGCCTTTTGAACAACCAGTTACTAGAACGACTTTTCGCGACATGAGCGTCAGGTGAGGCAGGAAGATAGTACAGTTGTTTCCTATAACTTGTGTATGTAATTTAGTACATCTAATGGGCCAGAAGGCCCAGAACTCCGTGTTTGACGTATCATGTCCAGTCTATTTGAAATTTATCTCGGAAGCTTTTGCAACGACATTCGTGACATAAACAGCTCAAATAAAATATTTATTTGAGTAGATTTCACCTCACACAAATCCACGAGATTCGTCGGGACGGCTCTCCGTGCGTATATGCCCACACGACCACCGGATGAATATGCACAGATGCCCTGCAAGACGCGCGGCACGGACACGCAGCCCAAAATGGAACTGCAATGACCCAGCTGAATCGACAGCTTGATATGGCTGCAATTCCAAATCAAGATAATTAATCAGCCCGCAGTAGAGCATTGTATCATCAATCGCTCACATCACAGCATCGGCGACATAACTTGGCGCCTATACATCCTTCACGCTGGATACGTCGTGGGCGATACCTCTCCCATCCCCGCAAGCGCCGACCGTAGCCCGACGACATCCAGATCTCGCGCAGGAGTGACGTTCAGCGCCTTAAGCACGATCGATGGGTCGACGTCTGGTGGTGATGTGTAGGGTGGGGGCTCTGGTATTGGGAGATCCTGCTATGATATATACAACAAGAGAGTTTTCCATAAATATGTCGGTGTAGCATCTCATGAATCAGCTAAAGTAGACGGACAACGCGCACTGAACGCGACCCACCTCAGACCTCTCCAACCATCCAACAACCCACACCCATGCTTTACGTTCGCGCATCCAGTTATAGTCCACACTTGGATCATGTGTTCCGCCCCATTTTACAGTAGAAAGCACTGCATCGGGATCTATTACGAGGGAAACGTCTACCAGAAGTCCGTGGGAGGAAAACGAGAGGAGCACGAGTGCGGTGGAAGGGTCGTACGTGAGCATCCTGCAGTGAATGTGAGTAGATTTGTGAATAGTAGAGAACAAGAGGAGACAAAGGACTTACCGTCCTGCAACACGAAGTTTCCGCCCTACATCGTCATCAGTAATGCAATCCAGCATCATAACCGTGGCGGGTTTTGGCTGTAGCATCTGTTGCCACTTGTCTGTACGTTAATCGATTCCTGTCAGTGGGTGGATTTTCTATGCCGAGTTGGAAACAGGGTGAAACCCGAATTGGGCACAATATTGTTTGGCAAGACCTTGCGATCGTAACGCGCGCAAACAAGGACCAAATTGACAACCAACATTCAGGCACAAAATTTGAGTTGATGTCTCTCAATACGAAAAAAAATACTACATCATCAAAGTCCACATAAATAACCAGACAATACCCTGTCGCGAGCCAACGGGGCGTTTTATTTCTCGCCCCTCGCTTGCCTCAGCACCCTCCTCGCAAGCTCCACATACTCTCCCTCCTTCCCAACCAGCGCAGCCTCCAATAGTCCCCACGCATCCTCTTTTCTATGTTCTTCCACCCACCGCACATACTCCGCTTCCTGCCATCCATGCATTACATGCGGCAGCGGCAGTGGAGACCGTACAAGAATATGATGTAGTACTATGAGGGGAGGCAGGTTTGCGGCGTGCGTAGGACCCGCAAGCGAAGGTGTATCGAGAAAGAGGAGGGGCCTATTATGAGGATGTGTGAGCGCGTATCAGTTA
The DNA here is from genome assembly GCA_016628065.1 of Suillus lakei. NCBI lineage: Eukaryota > Fungi > Basidiomycota > Agaricomycetes > Boletales > Suillaceae > Suillus > Suillus lakei. The sequence goes on along the minus strand of JABBWA010000019.1, from coordinate 157,827 downwards.
GTATGAGGAATAGAACTAACCGCATTGCTCTCAGCATTTTGTACTCCTCCCCCGCTACTTCAAGACCACGCTTGCTCGAAGGCCCAAGGAACGCACCCAGTGTAAATTCGAGCTCCGTCATATCTGTCGTGAGCTGTAGCTTCCCGCTCTCCCCCAGTGGTTTCGCGATACTGGCGTGGAGCACAAAGATTCGGATGACGTATTTCACGATAGAGAGCACCCTGTGTTTTCTCTTTAGCGCGGCAAGTCGACAACGAATGGCTGTAGGGCATACCAGGATTGTGTCGCATCACTCGTAAAATTAACAAAGATCTGCGTCTTGACGTAGTTGAGTTTATCAGCGAGGTCTTTCATGTACAGGCTTGGCCCTGCCATGCCCGCCATCGGGTCCATGGCCTTCTGCAGGTCAACCCTATGAAGCCTCGAGACGATGGAAGCGAGCTCCCTCCGTATCGCCGTCAGGAGCGGATCAACAATGCAATCGTAAGTGGCGTGCAGTTTCTGTGCAGCGGAGTGACTTCAAGATTTGGTACCCCCCATTCTTGGGAAAATAAATACCTTTATACCAGGTCTTACAAGTGCAGCAGCGCTCTCTGTGTGTTCTTCGGCTACCTTCTCCAAATTCGTCCAGCAATAATAAAGGCACGTCGCAACCTGACCGTTCAAAATCTGTTGTGGAGTCGCCATCGGCCCAAGAAGCGTAACCGCTGAGCGATCGGAAGAGATCTAGATCCAACGCATGAGCTATGTAGTACCTATTCAGAGCTGAAAGGACACTCACTAGACCCTCGGCCCTCATCGTCGCACCATCGAGAGCCGTGCCAATGTTTCTCGCTACCGTAAGCATCAATAAAGGATCAAACCTAGCGGAATCAAGCTCATTCATCACCGCCCGCGCAATTGCGACTCCTTCGTTAGCGCCCGGAGGCGCGCGAGAGCCGCCAGCGAATGCCTGGGAAACAGCTTCATTCAGGCGGGTCGTTGAACGAGAGAGGTAGAGAGCCTCAAACGTAGAGAGCGCGCGGAGGACGAGAATAGTTTCTGGTCTGAAAATGTTCATGTATGATGTTATATATCATGAAAAGGGGAGGCGTACGATTGCTGGGATTGCGTGTAGACTGTATCGGTATGCACTGCAATTTTGGCAAAGAATTCGTGGAAAAGACGTAAGAGCCTGGGGTAACCAGAGCTAAGAGTCTGTTGAAGGAAGGTCGATCCTAGTCATGACACTTCAGTGGTGATGCACATGGCACCAATGACTTAGACAAACCTTTGGCAGCGTCACGAGCGTACTTCTCAAGCGAGCGTCCCAGCGAAGTCCAGAACGTTGAACTAGGTTTGTTCTCTAGAACCTTCAAGCAGTTATTGGATATGGATTCGATGCATTCATGTGCAAGGAAGGTACCTTCAGTACATCGTCAAGGAATGATCTTTGGGTTATCGGGTCCTTCTTCAATTTCAGGACCTTTTCGAGAGTGTACACCTAAAATGACTGACAGTAAGTCAACACGATGATGAACAGACGTTCAAGTTGCCACCTTAATACAGCATGCCGCCATTTCCTCGATAAGAGACTCGAGTCGGGCCCAAAGCGCAGCTGTCCATTGCGGTGCCGTGATGTTCGTTGGTTCTGTTCGCACACGCGACTTGTATAAGAGACCTTGAGAGGAAGGTACGTTTTCTGAGGAAGGAATAACATCAGTAAACGAAGAATAATCTTGGTACGATATAACCTTTCGAGACGACTTCCTTGGAAATACGCGAGAGATCGAATGCAGTTCGTATCCGTTCCTCGACGGCATCACAAAGGTCTCTTGATAGGCCCTGTATGAGCGTCGGGAGTGCACGTAAGTTGTACGCTGTTTGTAGCGATGATGCCAACAGTGATTGATCCTCAATATCGGAGTTTAAGTTGAGAATTTACGCTGGAATGCAGAATAACAAACCAAAGTAGAAAGACCAGTTATAATCATTGATTCCATCTCATGTGTGACCTTGTATTGCGCTTCCTCGATAAATGGTATGTGTGCTGCTGCTGCCTTCACAGATCGGAGGGGGACCAAAGCATCCATGGCTGTGGCAGTCCTATCGTCAGTTTCTGAGGAGCCTTTTCCTGGGGTATCTCCGGTCTCTTCAGGTCCATCCAACAAGGCATCTGAATACGAGTGAACAATTAAGAGCTAATTGCGAAGCAATGCACAAACGAACCTAGCTCTGCAATTGTCAATGCTGCCTTAGCAATGATGCGCTCCTTGTCATCTTGTTGATCCGAGGACAAGCCTTCTGAATCGCCAAGGTTTTTCATCTTCTTCTCACTAGTGCCCAGCTTGTCAAACGTAGCAAGCTCGGACATCTGAGTCTCCAGACGTCGCGAGAGGACAACGAAACGTGAAATACGTCGCAATGCATCTGAGGCTTGACGAGTACGCTGAAGCCTGATGGCGCTCGTTTCCAAAGTTTGGTATGGAACACGAATTTTCTGGCGAAGTCTGATTAGGTCACGTCAAGTTACGAACGTAACGACAGGACCTAGCTACGTACTTCTCCAAGGAGGCATCGACGTCGTTCAAGCCACGTCGAACTGAAGTCAGTGATCCAGAAAGGTTATTGACGCCCGCTGCACGCTGAAGTAGTTCTTCATGGTGGGCAGTAACCTGCAGTCAGTGCGTGATAAACAGCAACTCGTTACTCAATGCAGTGGTATAATTTCCGTACCAAACTTTTGATTTGCTTGCTCACATCCTCAATGCTCAAGTCCAACTTGGATATCGCGACAGATATATCTTCCTTGGCCGATTCTAAAGCTGTACCTGTCCGAGGCTTTGCGTACTGCGTTTGGTGAACTTGTGGATACGGCTCGCCAGCGAGAATCGCGTTGGCGTAGTCATTGGCATCGAAGTCTGGGATAGTAAACAAGGAGTAGTCTAACGTGGTTTAAGTTAAGTGACGCGAGATGTAAGAGAAAAGTACTTGCCCGTCATCGAGACATGGATCAAGATGAGTGGTCCAGAATTTCTTGATTGTGACTGAATGTCACGTGGAAGAACGCGCGTATGTAAATAATCTTGCCATGATGCCTTTGAACTTCCCAATTACAACCCAACACAAACTCGTTGAGCGCCGAGCTTTTCTTACATAGAATCTTCCCATGGCACAGCGCCCATATCTAACGACTAGCACATTAAAATAAAATGAAGGTATGATGGATTTATGCCCACACTTGACGACTGATGCAGTGCCCGCCGAGGATGAAATTTATCTAATGACCTTTGGAGGAACTCATAATGATATTATAGTAATTTGTGATCTAACTCAATTCTCTCGCTGCCTGCCATGGTATGTTTCAACTGGTACTCAAGATAAAACAGAGGGTGGAGTTCAGTGACCTATACATCGTGAAGTCAACATCATGGGCTAGCCTATGAGACAAACATGTTGCCGCATCCAGTAGCATGCCGTCCAGTTGTCCAGCTCTTTGATCATCGATCCGTGATGGCCTCTGATTCGGCCTGTGATCCCCCGTGATGGCTCCGCCTGAGAAGCTCCACTTGCATTCCAAAAAAAGCCGCTTCCGCTAGCGGCTGCAGTAGATGTCACGCTTCTTGACAACCTTTTGATGCTTGCACATGAGGGCTACCACGATTTAAAAATATATCTAGAGGTTCTGCTATGTAGGAACCGGCTTTGTTCCTTCTCTCTTTAATCCATTATGTCGCTGCTCACCTTGAAGGCTTGGCCGTCGATAGTAGCCCTGGTGGCAGCCGCTGCACCTCAAGGTGCATTTGCACAGATAGTGGCCAATATAACGTGCCTCTCTTCCTTTGGTTGGGTACATCATTCTTTGATTTACCTTAAAGTTGCAAGTTCTAATGGTATGATTGGGTGGTATCAGATGAACAACAGTCTTGACCAGAACCCGTGCTTGGTAACTGCCTACCTCGGGAGCGTCTGCGCTGGCGGAAGTATGCCTTTTCGTTTCTTAGCGTGCCTTGACCTCGCATGACTCATTGGTGGGCAGGCTATGAAATCATTGCTATCCCTGCGGGTACCCAATATTCAGGTCCCCCGCTCGATGGAACAAACCCTTGCCAATGCAGTTCAGTAACATACTCACTAACGAGCGCGTGCGGCGTTTGCCAGGGCCTTATTCCTGTGACGTGAGTTGCATCAAGTAATCTCGACCATACGGAGTACTTATTCCCTCACAGCTGGAGTTCCTGGAAAACTTATTGCTCAACGGCTTTTACCCAATTGTCAGTCTGCAAGATTATGTTCTTGAACTTCTTTTTACCAATTGACGTGCAGATATCCAACGACTATTCCGACTGGTACTGCCGTTCCGAATTGGGCTTACCTTGATGTTGTAAGTACACGAAGCATCCCCATCGTCATGCCCTAAATTTCTTTGAAGGTAACCGGTAATGTTTTCAATGCCACGGCAGCGCAGCTGAATGGAGGTCAGCTCACACGCATAACTTTTCTGTGGTAGAAACTCACTTTCTTGTAGATCTGCCGGAATCTAATGCAACCGTGCCGCTATCCACTACTAGCACACCCACTTCGACCACGTCGCTATCCACTAGCGTGCACACTTCGTCCACATCGCTATCCACTAGCGTATCCGCTTCGACCACAAGCACAGGATCTTCAACGTCTACTTCGAAGAGCTCGAACGTTGGGGCTACTGCTGGGGGTGTCGTCGGAGGGATTGTCGGAGTTGGAGCCATCGCAGGTCTTGCAGCATGGTTCTTCATCAGGCGCCGTCGCTCCCGCAGAGCGCCTTTAGCCGCTTCCAGCAACCAATCCCAAATGACGCAGCCCCCGCTTTTCTATGTATGTTTCCGATGGCGTTTGTGATACATTATGCTGATCTTCTTGCGCAGGATCCCACCAACCCGCGAACATTCCCACCGCCGTTGCCCTCTACCATCCAAACCACCGCATCGTCCATCAGTTACCAAGACTTAGCCAACCCCCAGGACTTTTCCCAGCAGTCGCGTCCTGGGCAGTATAATGGTGTTCCGGAGGTTTAAAATTGCTCGCGAAGATAATCTTTACATATTATTCCTTTACATATTTGGACGACACGTTATACCATACGGAGATTGGCAGGGAGTTCAGCTGCAGACGGCGCGGGCTTGTAATGAGCCTTGTTCACTAGTGCAGATTCAATTCTACCAAAGGATGCCTGACCTAGGATCTCGTCGAGCAAAATACATACTAGGGGAGCTCAAAGTTGAACGCCCAACGCCCAAGCCCAACGCCCAACCTCGTGACCGATATTCAGAAATACCTCGAATAAATAGAAGTAAATACAATGTATACCTACGAACTGTATAGATGTTATATAAGCAAATCTTATTGCATTGCCGCCGTGCTCGATCATTGATTGAACTCACAGCCATGACTCGTATGAGTCTACACTACCAATATCTACAAAACTACATCCTGTACATGATTTTGCGAAGCATCTTTCACCCACCGCAAACCCCGGAAGAGGCTGCACATGAGTTTGATCTTGATATTACTTGCATTCTTGCTATCCAGCACTTTCGTTATCTTCGTGAAAGACCCCCAATGCTCAAAGCTGGCTCACTTCACCTTGCATGGGAATATGCACAAAATCCAGCACATCACTCGTGCTTTATAAACATGCTCCAAGACTACCAGCAGGTGGGATAAGTTACTACAGAGATATAAAAAGTTTGTATGGGTCACATACTAGTCAAACCGTTTTTTAACACGGTCGCCAACTGTGTCAGGGTTGAGTGCATATGAGTCTGCAAGGATGACAGATCCAATGCGCTTGAACACAGCAATTTTGGTGTCCTTCGACGTATTCTGGTGCCATCTTTTTCAGCGCCACTGCACGGTCAAGATATAGCCGAAATAACCATACCTCGTCCTTCCTTTTCCCAAGGAGTGTCTTCCTATTCTCTGATTTCTCCGCCTCGGCAAGGAGTTTCCAGGTGAGATCCGTTGTCCACTCTATGTCAGGAATGGCCAGTGCCCCTTGTTTCTTCCCGCGCGCCATGGTCCGACTGTCCGAGCGGCGGGGGGATAAGACTGAGGAACAGAGTGCGGGGAGATGATGTAATACTAGGTATACATTGTATTTACTTCTATTTATTCAAGGTATTTCTGAATATCGGTCACAAGGTTGGGCATTGGGCGTTGGGCGTTCAACTTTGAGCTCCCCTACTTAAAAACAACTGTAAACGCGATGAAGGCAGCTTCGTGAATGTCTTGCTCTAAAGATAAAGTTGCTGAAGTGCATGGGGCCTATTTTACATACACCGTACACGGCCCAGGCTGATTCACAGCACTTCGGTCCATGAAAAATTGTTGGCAGAACCATCAGTGAACCCGTGAGGAAAGTAGATAGCAATAAATAACAATACATAGTACTTAATCACAAGAACTAGCATAATTCTGCTATCAACAATCCCATTGTTATGTTTGGCCATATAGAGGAAAGACACTTCCCTGATTTTTGTATAAAATTTTATGATCGAGAGAAGGGCCCCACTTTACTCAAACTCACACTTGAAGTGAAGGTGCGACAAAAGTTAAACATTGAGCTAGATTACAGCTGTTTGCATATATGTTGGCAGTCGCGTCGTTTTTTTCCGTTCAATTAGGAAACTTGAGACTTAGTGAAAATTATACTATCTAGTATACTCAATAGTTGGCGTACAACATGCCATTTCGCAGAATCAGCTGTGATGTCAAACTCGCAGCAATCTGACTACATGAACGTGAACTTTTGAGCCTTCCAGACAAGTGGAGTGACATCATTCATCCCATTCATGTGCTTCATCATACCATTGAAATCAAGCTGCTGTGTAGGTCATCCTCAAGCATGAGAGCTGGATGGTTATGTGCTGATTTTTGCGGCATTGCAATACAAGATGCAGTACTATCACCAAAAAAATTCTAAGTTTTAAGTTTCCTAATTGAATGAAGAAAATGACGCGACTGCCAACATATATGCAAACAGCTGTAATCAATAATGCCATAACAAAAGGGAGGTTCACAACTCTGAAACATCAAATAATTGACCCAAAGATATAAAGCTTTGCAAAGCTTTATCTAACCATAAAATTTATATGGTATCTGTCAGAACTACCAAAAACACCAGATTGTCACCAGCACCAAATAATTCTCAGCCTTAGCACTCATTTTATGAAAAATATTAATTTTATTTATATTGAAATACATAAGTAGTTACATGATAAAAAAAAGAAACAGAAAGATAGTGGAGAGGGAATGGCCACAAGGAAGAGCCAGGATGGGACCATGAGGAAGGGCCAGCAAGGAACCATGAGGAAAGGCCAGGAAGGGACCACCACAAAGGGCCAGGGAGGAACCACGAGGAAATCCAAAAGGCCAGGGAGGGACCACCATGAAGGGCCAGGGAGGAACCACAAGGAAAGGCCAGGGAGGGACCACCATGAAGGACAAGGGAGGAACCACAAGGAAAGACGCTGAGCTTGAGAGGGTGGTGGTAGTAGCAGTGAAATGAAATTGAAAGGAACTTGCATGAAATTTTCCATCCTGCACAAATAATGAACAAATAATGACAAATCAATTTCAACCACTTGCACTGCTCACATGATTTGGGGTTAGTCACATGCATGACCTTAGATGCCATTGTAATTCACACAATATTTGAACTGATCTATATAGTTTTGTAAGTCAAATATAAATGAGGGAATATGATGTTGCTCAACAAACGGTACCTAATTACACTATCAAACCTCGCTGGTTGTGATGGCACAAATTCATGACCTTGTTGGAAACTCTCATAGGAATCTAAATTAGGTTAAAAATGCTAATGGTGCTTTCCATGATAAAGTCTTATATCAGTTGATAGTTCAAAAAATAAATGAAGAAATATGGTATGAGTCAACAAGTGTGACTTAACAATGCTATTGCACATCAATTGCTGTGATGACACAATGTCATGATCTTGTTGCAAACTCCTCATGGTAAAATGAAATTTCAGAGATTCATGGCTATGTACTGATAACTAATATTTATTGCCATATACATAGGTATATTCAGCAGTAGCAGAATGATATCATCCTATACTTCCCACAACCACAAAATTGAGGACTCATCAATTCACTGATGACCTGGCAGCACCCAGGGTTGGCAGAGAACTAGTCCATAATAATATGTACATTGTATAACTTTAAAAATGTGAAAACAGAGTCACAGATGCTCTTGGTTGATCCTTTGTCCCAGAATATGGTCCATGCTGGTGGCTGCTCAGTGCCATCCATAATTAATGATGACTTTGAGTGTCTCAACAAAGTTGCCAACAGCTCTGGCCACTACTGGTTCTGGAAATGCAAGCACTTTGGTCACCTCGACAACTCCCCTGGTGCCAAAATCCAAGTTCGCAACAATAATCCACCTAGCCATATCATGGCTTAAGCCCAACCAGGCCACAGCTTTTTGCAGCCAACAGACAGCTCAAGACCACTGTGGCATTAATGTAGGCTAGTAGCAACAAGCAATGGCAGCATAATTACAATATATCTAGTAAATGTCCATCTCAGTGTCTGACACATCCTCAGCATCATCATCCAAAAGCAGAATGTCCCAACCTTCTTCGGCATTACCAGTCTCTTCTACTTCCACTTCTTTGTCATCATTATCCAGGTGCTCCAACTCAATGAGAGATGATGGTGCAGGCTCCCAAAACAGAAGATCTTGTTGTAGTGCACATTTAACACACTGGAGTGCTTCAACAATGTCGGCCTTAAGCCGGTTGCATCGTTTGGGGATGGTGATGCCACCTTGCAAGAATGCCCTCTCACTGGAGACTGACAATGACATAATGGCCAGATAATCCCATGCAAGTGAAGCCCAAACAGGGTACCTCTGCGCATTTATCTTGAGTCAGATTATTGTTAGTGTGAAATTTTTGAGTAGCGAAACAAATATGTACACCCCACCATTGAATGGTAGACATGCCAGATGGTGGAGCTGCTTCAACTGTCTTGAGGTAGGCCAAAAATTCAGCCTGCCATGGTCTTGTTGGGTCACCAATCAAAGTAGGCACTTGGTTGGTCGATGAATCATCCTTGGAGTCACTGAGGACTTCATGGATTAACTCCTTGAGACTACCAGTTCTGCTGGGCTTAGTTGTGTGCTGCGATGTTGATGATGTCACTTGGTTCAGCTGAAGATAACAGGCTTTGAACTAGTTGTAGCACATTGGCAACTCACTGCAACATATGGACCATCGAAGCTGATAAGAGTGATGGAAGTCAGAAGGTCAAAAAGACAAAAATAGAGTCAGGAAACATACCTCCAGCAAGGCTTCTATGGCAGTGCCACTGGCTCAGGCTTTTCGAAACCCAAGCCCAGGCCCAAGCCTTCCTTAGGCTGTGACTTGGGCCTGGCCTATTTGGGCCCAGCTTGGGCTGGCCCAGGGCTTCAAGCCGGGCCATGCACATCACTAATATCATTCACCACTGCAAAGATGCTACTCCTGAGCTTCACCAAAAAGCTTAGACTGGTGATCAGCCTATCTATGAGGCAAGCCATTGACACCAGTCTATGAAAAGCCTGGACATTTAAATGTATATGTAAGAGATGATGAATATTTCCATGAGTTTATCAACATAGTTCGGCCATCATACAAAGTTCCATCCTGATATGTATTATCTCATCACCTCCTTAACAGTGAGGCTGTTCAAGTCCAGCAGGAGGAGATAGTGCTGGAGTCTGACATCTCTGACATGTCTGGCAGTAAGTCCACCCCTATCTCTGGCTGGTCCAGTGAAGATCCAGAAACCGGAGATTAGTAAGTCCAGACTGGCACAGCCACATTGTGGCAATGACTGGAGCAGAAACTACTCCGGAGTTTTATGAATGTTTTCTTACCAATGTTTTACCAATGTCTTTGTAACATACTTATCAATCATCTCTGGAAATTAGCTAGTTAGACATATATATACTCTTAGCAAGTAGTTGTACATCTCAGTTCTAATCAATAGACTGAGATGTAAGTCTGATGTTTTCTTGCTATTTTTACTAGTACTAACAGTACTATAGTTTATCTTCTAGGTACATATTACTTACCAGAGTTCTAATCAATAGACTGAGATTTTATCTTCTAGTATCTCTGGTCATTTGATCTCCTGATCTCCGCCTGGTTCTCTAGTTCTCTGCTCTGACCCTAGTAATAGAAACTCCACTTGGACTTCATACTACTGGACTTAGGACCTCTGGACTTTCAGAATTCTGACCCCCTGTCTACCTCATAACTTTATTAGATAGATTGACTCAAGGGATGCAATGATCTCACACTGCTTCTGTTTTGCTGAATTGGAGCAGGTTGACTGAGGGATAGTACGCCAAGCTGCTGTAGATGAGGTTGATGTTGTGGATCATGATGGTGAGGATGATGGATGGGACAATGTGTCAATATTGCTCAGTAGGACTGTCATTGATGTTGTAGATAGAAAATTTCACTGCTAGAGTTATGCCACTTGGCAGAACTGGTTATTCTGCCAGTTCTGCCCCAAACACTATGAATCCCATGATGTCAATATTTACAACCACACAGCACAAACCTGCTGGCTCACAGTACTGAGTGCTGAGCCCCAGTAAAAACAAGCAAGATAGAGATGGATGTGTATTGGTAAATGTTGATAGAAATTGGTAGTTCAATATGAATCAATGTATATTATGAAAAATGAGACTTTTATCAACTTTATTGATAGAGAACAAACAAGGAATATTTGTGTTTTCACATTTGCAGTTGATCCATATTGATACATAATGAAACACATGAATTGAATGATAGGTATCACTACACAGGGATATACAATGATGCAGAACAAAACACGACAATGCAGAGCAAAAATGAAAAATGATGAAAAAAACCAGTGCTGTTGATCCTGCTCATGCCCACCATCTGCTACTCATTTCCGTCAGATCCAGATCCAGTGAACTCCTTCTTAGTGTTGCCTCAAGGCCCACTGCCAGTGGTAGTAACTGATGTCAATGTCCTCATAGCCAGCTGTAGAAGGTAGTTAGTGTGTGTATACTGATTAGTAGAAAAAAACACACTAATGTTTGAGCTTGCACTTTGAATACCTGAGGAATACACCAGATCATTGAGTAGTAATAAATAAAAAACACATACTGCTTTCTCTGCAGTGGGGAGTTGCTCCCAGTATCCTTTGAATTCTTTAGCGATGCCTTGTAAGTTCCCAGCAGCTTTCCATGCAGCTGTGCATAGATTCCTGTTGAGGGCCATTAGTACTAGATGTTACAACCATGTATGCCGAAGGTGCACAGGAGTAGGATAGACCAAGAAGGGCTTGGCTTCAGCTTGTGTGCTGCACCCCTTGTCCAAGTATGTGCCATTGATTTCAGATGGACTAGAATGGAGGTCCAGGATGTTCCAGAACAAGTCCAGGTTGAATAACAGACTTTGTCTGGCAGACATCTGGAGTTGGGATAGTGAAGGAGAAACTGGAGTCGAGACTACCGTTGGTAGAGTCTTGAGTAAAACAGAGGTACTAGCTGAGAACAGAAGTATGGCTACTCCCAGACAAAGTCTGGAGTAGAAGAGGAATGAGGGTAGACTACCCGGAGGTAGAGGCAGAGATGTAGTTTCTGAGAACATAAGTTCAGGAACTCGGAGGGGGTGACTAAGATTATTCAACTGGAGGTAATGATTGTGGGTAGTGAGAGTCCTATGTATCTGGCACAGAGTCCAGGATAGGTGATATAACGGAGGTGGGTCACCCTATGGGTAGACAGAGAGAAAGTCATAAGAAGAGTAATCCTTAAGACTCTAGAGTAGGAGTGGACATGGAGATCCAGTCCAGTAAATGACAGAGGGAAATAGGACCCATAGGGTACAATAATATTTGAACTGAAGACCTACTAAGTTTTACAGAGGGTTTATATACTGTAAGTAAGTAGTGTCAGAATGAGTAAGGAAAGGACTGGAGCTAGGACCAGAGCACATGGAGGAGTGGAAGGGCTATGTATGTGACATATGGAAAGTTAGATAATAGACAGAATGGAACAATCAAAATGAACTTGGATATGAAGGGGGAACAGATTAGATGAATCAGACGGATTATACATAACCAATAACTGGAGAGACAGGGGTCTTCTATATTTAGAAATGGGCAGAACTTTGTGAATCAGGGTGGGAGACTAAAGTGAAGATGACCAGTGTAGGAAACATTCTGGCTGCAGCCCTGCAGAGGCCTATTTTACAGAGTACATCGAAAGCCCAGTTGTCCGGACATCAGTACAGTCACTCCCAGTCATCTCCGACGAAACCTGCTCAAACCCGACGCTTTCCTGCACTCTTCGAGCCTCGGACCTGCCGGACTACCATCAGAGATGCACTGGACCCGCTCGCATACCTTCGGAAACCCGTCCGTCCTATGTCCTGTCCATTCCGTCCAACTCCACTGGTGTGTAGTAGCTTATTTCCCATGGTTGATGCAGTAGACAGTGTTATTACCTGTGTTCTCACACGTCCGCAGTGCCTCATGTCAGTTTACATATCTCCGGACCCGATGTTTTCCTATTTTCTATATTCAGGATTTCTATGTAGTTAGTTATATAGGACTGATAGTATGACCAAGAACATTACTTTACTGTAGGTGGGACTTCCCATCTACTTGGTCACATACCTGTCCTTACCTGTTACCTGGCTGAATATACCTGGTTATCACCCGCTTCGCACCCGAAACCTTTGCCATTTGTTTTCCCTGACTTTCCCTTGTTTCCGGACATAGTCCGATGCCTTCTGAACCCGTTCCCTTGCTATTACCCATAACCCAACAACCCGAAGCTCCGGACCCGCTTTCCTGCGCCTCGGATTTGGTAGTATACCTTCGGACCCGACATTTTGACCTCCGGACTTGGTCCGCATACCTTCGGACTTGTTCCTTTACCTTTCCGTGACCTTAGACACTAACTTTCAGACTTATCTCAGTAGCAGACCCCTTTAGGGTCAAACATTCTTGCCTTGCAAGTGAAGCAGCAGGCATAGCATTGACCTAACTTTATATCCGCCTACTGCGGAGTAGTTTCCCACAACTGGAGCCCACCATGAGGGGTTCATCTGATTAAATTTCGATTTTTAGTATTTTTAGGTCTTACCCGGAAACCCACACCCTCGGACCCGCTTTCCCACGCTTCGGACCCACTACCCTGCAACCATGATGCCCCTTTCTAGCTCCGGACTTGCCCCCCATTTCACCGGAAACCCGTATGAAGTACTGACATTCCTGCAGACAGTAGATCAACTCGGACAAGACAATGGATTACCTGACAAAGACCTGATCAAGTATGCCCTAAGGTACACTGTCCCTGAGGAGAGAGAAGTTTGGGAATTTTGCGATACCTGCACTGGTGACAATTTTATGGACTTTGCTAATGAGATTTTGGACATGTACCCATGTGGGGAAGTTAGACACTACACCAGACCTGCTAACCCGACGTTTTGCGAAACTCCGGACCCGCTTTCCCACACTCTCCGAGCCTCAGACCCGACGCCCAGATACCCGGAACCCACAGCACCAGTAGTCCCAGTAGTTGCATTACATGTAGAAATACCTGTCAACAAACCCGCACCTCAAACCCCGGCCATGGATGAAGAAGTACAGCAACCTGTCAAAACTCCGGACAACCTGACAATCTCTGATGCACCCACACCCGCTAACCCGACCTGCGGGAACCCGCTTTTTGCAGCAGAAACATCAGATATGTTCACAGAGGTTATTGGCATAGATGTACTGACACCAGACATTTCGAGTTTAGATCCAAAGTCCCTAGGAGACGCAAACCCCGGAAAACCCGAAATCTCCGCACCTTGTCACCCGGATATCACTGACACCTTCGTACTTGCAGCAACTGTCCTGTTACTCACCAGTTATGTTTTATGGTATAGGTTTAGCATGCATCTGACCAACCCGAAGACCCAACCCACAAACCCACAAACCTGCACCCTCGGACCTGCTTTTCCTGCACTCTTGGACCCACAAAACCCGCTTTTTCGACACCCGGCCCACCCACACCTCGGAAACCAATACCAGCACCCAGTATACGGTTTTTACCAGTACCCTTGGCCATCGCACTCAAGGATGGCACTCACCTGGTATGAATGTGGAAGACGTGCCCAAATCTGGAAAAAGCAGTGACCCGGAAACCCGGACCCGCATAACCCAAAAAACCCGGAAATGCGGATATACATACCAGGAACTTGCACATATGTCAGAAGTCACTTGTTTTACCCCGGGTTTCATCTGGTGATTTTCCTTACATACCCAAGCCCCTATTTTACCTTCGGACCTGCAGACTCGGACTAGCAACAGACATTTTCGGACTATAGCATCGGACTCGTAAAAATGCAGAGACAAACCCCAGTATTGATTTCTTTTACTTTGAACCGTGAAACCCACACACACCCTTATTTACATAGAGAAACCCGGAAAACCCGGAAACCTGAAAACCCGGAAACATCGGACTTGCACCATGGTAGAGAGAACCCGGAAGTTGCACGAAGAAGCTAAGTCGGATGGTACTCCGCACACCTGTACCAGGATTCTTACTTGATTGATACCCATGCTTTGCACTGTTGATCATTTTTTTCTCTATTTTTTTAGACACCCTAGTGGGGAGACCCGGACCCAGACATCAGACATAGGGGACTCGGAAATCAGACCCGGACACTTGGAGACCTAGCATCGGACCTGGAGATTTGGAGATATGTTGCAGAGATGTACAGAAGTGATTGGAAGAGATGTTGACACAGAGAAACCTAGACCCAGACACGTACCTGCATTTTTGCACCTCTTCCGGACATGTTCCCACACACCCACATACCCTCGGACTTGTTCCCACGCATTCAGCAGTATGTTGAGACACAAACCCCATCATTCCGTACCCGTTCCTGCATACCTGCATACCTGTTAGACATGTTCCCATGCGAACCACACACCTGTAACCAGTAACCCGGACATGTTCCCACGCACCCACAGATCATCAGACCCGCTGTTTTTACCCTCGGACTTGTTCCCACGCATTCAGGCAACTCCGGAGTATGTTGAAATGCAAGGCCTATCATTCCACACCTGTCACCCAGTGATGCACCACATACCCGGATACTTTTGACTATGTTCTCGCACTACCCGCAGACCCGCACCTGTCAACCCGATGCTTTCCCATGCTCTCCGAGCTTCGGACCCGGCGGATACCTTTGGACATTGTCATACACCTTTGGATACATCAGATTCATTGTCCCCTGTTTACCCGCATACTACTGTCATGACCAGTGATCACTCGCACATCCTGGTTGCCAAACTTGCATGTTGTCAATGTTTCACCGGTAACGGCTGACTGCGGACAGTCAGATTCTAAAGTCCCTAGGAGATGTAGGAAACATTCTGGCTGCAGCCCTGCAGAGGCCTATTTTACGGAGTACGTTGAAAGCCCAGTTGTCCAGACATCAGTACAGTCACTCCCAGTCATCTCTGACGAAACCCGCTCAAACCCGATGTTTTCCTATTTTCTATATTCCAGATTTCTACATAGTTAGTTATATAGGACTGATAGTATGACCAAGAACATTACTTTACTGTAGGTGGGACTTCCCATCTACTTGGTCACATACCTGTCCTTACCTGTTACCTGGCTGAATATACCTGGTTATCACCCGTTCCGCACCCACTTCGGACCCACAACCCTTGTCATTTGTTTTCCTTGACTTTCCCTTGTTTCCGGACATAGTCCGATGCTTTCCGAACCTGTTCCCTTGTGATTCCCCATAACCCGACAACCCGAAGCTCCGGACCCACTTTCCCGTGCCTTGGACTTGGTAGTATACCTTCGGACCCGACATTTTGACCTCCAGACTTGGTCTGCATACCTTTGGACTTGTTTCCTTACCTTTCCATGACCTCAGACACCAACTATCAGACTTATATCAGTAGCAGACCCCTTTAGGGTCGAACATTCTTGTCTTGCAAGTGAAGTAGCAGGCATAGCATTCACCCAACATTATATCCGCTGTCGATCTTCGTTGCTGGTCTGTTAAAACCTTCAACAAAAATAACAAACCAAACAACGCTACTGGTCAGCGGTTCCTGTGCTCAGAAGGCTGGTTCAGTAGTTGTTCAAAGGAGTGGTCTGACCCTTATAGTACTCCAAACACTTCGAGTGGTTGAAGGTTTAGATGGAGGTGTGAAAAGACGAGGCTGCACACGAGGCAGCTAACTGGAATGAATACTGGACTGGAATAGAGATAGAGCAGAGTGACAAGGTTCCAGGTGAACAATGTCAAGGAAGATGATGATGATGAATGAGGACTGAAAAATGCGAAGCCTATCTGAGGCTTCAGAGGGGAATGGACATGGAATGTGAACTGGATGAGTTTATTGCTCTGTAGCTAAAGTACAGGGTTTATATAGAGTAGAGTACCTGCGTACGTCTGTGTATGCAAAGCAACGCTCCAGGCAATGAGTAGGGCAATGAAGAGGGCAATGAAAGGGGGGAATGGAATGAATGTGCTGCGCTTCAGGGGTAATGACTGAGCAATTTCGAAAAATAGAACAAATCCTATGCATAAGAATGGAGAATGAGTCATAGGGATAAAGAATGAGTCATAAAGACAAAGAATGAGTCAGAGAATGAAAAAGCGATGATAAAGCAGGGCTGTGACCATTACAAACCATGACTCATGACCTGAGTCACCATGACCAATTGCTATGCAAGCATGACAAAGTGCTGTGCGGTGATGATGCAAGAGCTGTGACGCAGCAATGACACAGCATATGGGCAGTGGAGAATGGAATGGAGTGATGATGCTATGATGCCATGATGGTGTGATGATCCGAATGCTCTGCTGCAGAGATGTCATGTGGTTGTTGGTGCAGAATGTTGACATGCAGGGATCATGGGATATACACAGTCTGTAAGACGCTTCCCCAGCATGATAAAGGGATTGGTCATCTGCATAGGGACTTGGTTGTTTGCAATCTCTGGTGAGCGTTAGGATGGAATGGCATGGTGTCCACAGTGATCATGAAGGTGAGGTGTGAGTGGATAATGGTTTGAATGGTTTGACGAATATAAACCGCTGAAGAGGATTGGAAATGGTAGGGTGATGAGGACAGGATGAATAAAGATGCGGTTTTCGACGTATTGGTGCAATTTGGCATGGTCTGGCTGATGCTGAGGTTGTCTGAGAGTGTAGTGGGTGAAGATGGGAGAGCGTTGGAAGCGTGTGAATGGGGGAAAGGTGAATAAACCTCGTTGAATGCAAAATGCCGTAAAAATGTGGTGTTATGCACCAAACGTGTTTGGTAGCGAGAACATGGTTTTTTATTTATATCTTCATTTCCCATATCATTCCTTACTCACCTTTTCATTTGTTTCCCTTCCTTTCCTTTAATTTTTCGATTTTTTAGCGATTTTCAACAGTATTATGGCATCCCGCATTTTTACGGCATTTTGCATTCAACAAGGTTTATTCACCTATCCCCCATTCACACGCTTCCAACGCTCTCCCATCTTCACCCACTACACTCTCAGACAACCTCAGCATCAGCCAGACCATGCCAAATTGCACCAATACGTCGAAAACCGCATCTTTATTCATCCTGTCCTCATCACCCTACCATTTCCAATCCTCTTCAGCGGTTTATATTCTTCGAACCATTCAAACCATTATCCACTCGCACCTCACCTTCATGATCACTGTGGACACCATGCCATTCCATCCTAACGCTCACCAGAGATTGCAAACAACCAAGTCCCTATGCAGATGACCAATCCCTTTATCATGCTGGGGAAGCGTCTTACAGACTGTGTATATCCCATGATCCCTGCATGTCAACATTCTGCACCAACAACCACATGACATCTCTGCAGCAGAGCATTCGGATCATCACACCATCATGGCATCATAGCATCATCACTCCATTCCATTCTCCACTGCCCATATGCTGTGTCATTGCTGCGTCACAGCTCTTGCATCATCACCGCACAGCACTTTGTCATGCTTGCATAGCAATTGGTCATGGTGACTCAGGTCATGAGTCATGGTTTGTAATGGTCACAGCCCTGCTTTATCATCGCTTTTTCATTCTCTGACTCATTCTTTGTCTTTATGACTCATTCTTTATCCCTATGACTCATTCTCCATTCTTATGCATAGGATTTGTTCTATTTTTCGAAATTGCTCAGTCATTACCCCTGAAGCGCAGCACATTCATTCCATTCCCCCCTTTCATTGCCCTCTTCATTGCCCTACTCATTGCCTGGAGCGTTGCTTTGCATACACAGACGTACACAGGTACTCTACTCTATATAAACCCTGTACTTTAGCTACAGAGTAATCAACTTATCCAGTTCACCATTTCATGTTCAGTTCTCTCTGAAGCCTCAGTTGGCTTCGCATTTTTCATCCCCCACGTCTTCCTGGACCTTGTTCACCTGGAACACTGTCCCACTGCTATTCATTCAGTCCAGTCCATCTTGATCCTCCTGCTTATTCTTTCTTCGTCCTCCAACACAGCTAGGTCATCCCAGACTTAGTTGTGCTCATCTATCATCTCTCCTCAAACACCTAAACCCCTCACACTCGAAGTGTGTGGTGCACTACCAAGGGTCAGGCCACCCAACTGAACAACTACTGTACCCAGTGCTTCTCAGCATAAGGACCACTGAGCAGTAGCGTTGCTAGGTTAGTTGTTTTGTTGTGGTTTACAACTGATCAGCAATGAAGATTGATAGTGGGATGCCGTAATACTGTTGAAAATCGCTGAAAAATCGAAAAATTAAAGGAAAGGAAGGGAAACAAATGAAAAGGTGAGTAAGGAATGATATGGGAAATGAAGATATAAATAAAAAACCATGTTCTCGCTACCAAACACGTTTGGTGCGTGACACCACCTACTGCGGAGTTGTTACCCACACTGGAAGCAGAGACACAGCCTGGGTGTAATTGTACAGAATAACAAAGGGAGAGCTGGAAATGGTAATAACTGTAAGATAGGGGTTGCAGAGGCAGATGATGCATGTGATGGGTGGAGACCTGTATGGCCAGCAGAGTACAGAGATTAGATAGAGCCGGAGCAGATGGAGATTAGATGATCTATAGGACCAGATAACCGGAGATGGGTGAGGCAGAGTATGGAGGTATTGAGGGGTAAACAGGAGTCGTATAATGTCCATTGGTTCTAGTGGAAGCAGTACCAGTCTACAGGAGGATCTGGAGGTTTGAGGGATTGGGATAGGGGCAGATGAGATGAGAACTGAATACTGATCAGAGGGTTAGGGTTGAGAGAAGCACTGATTTGTGCACAGAATATGACACTAGAACTGCTCTCACATTGAGATATAGTACACACACCATGCATTTATTGTCTTCTGGATACGCATCAGCTTGACCTTGCTTGGTGCATTCAGCTCTTTCGGTACTGCAGGAACCTTGGGCTGCATTGCTTTGAGTTGTTGAGGTTTTGGCTTGGGCTTTGTTGCAGTGGTGTTGTTGGACATTGTAGTAGTAGGTATGTTCAGGCTTGGGGCAGTACTGGTTGGGGATATTGTTGACTCAGATGAACTTGCTGGCACCTGCTGAAATGTGCCAGATACTCCAGCTATGGGCCTAGTGGTAGGTTTACTATATTGAAGACAGTTAGTAGTAGTATCCTAGTATGCAAGACAAAACCACATACAACAGAGGGTTTTTTACCTGCGCATTTGCATGACATGTGTTAGTAGAAGCAATTAATTCAAAGATATATCATACCTGGGGAACATTGTGCATACTAATGCCAGCTGGCAAAACACCAATACTTGTAGTGACTGGCTTGGTGGCTAGCACTGCCATGGTCCAGTTCAGTCTGGTTCAGAGGGTCCAGGACAAGAACCAAGAACTGAACCATGGTCTGATTCTGCAAAATTGTTGAACCCAGAACTAGACCATCAAGGACCATTCTTTGCAGTCCAGTTCAGTTTTTTTCTGGTCTGAACTTGAACCAAACTGAAAATTTTTCTATAGTGAGCACAAAAAAATGATGACAAAATGCTAGTCTACACATTGAGTAGCTAGTCTAACATAGCTGCAAACTCTTCTGCCTCTGTAGCTGCTGAAACATGACCATTGTGGTAACCTGCCTTCAATAACTGGAGTGTGGAGAATGTAGCTGGGGCCAGTGCATTATGGTGCAGTGTTGATGTGATCTCCCCACTAGAGAAAGCACATTCAGAGGGAACTGCACTGCCCTGAATTGGTAAATAATTGCATGCTGTCGATCTTCATTGCTGGTCTGTTGAAACCTTCAACAAAAACAACAAAACCAGACAATGCTACTGGTCAGCAGTCCTTGTGCTTAGAAGTGCTGTGTTCAGTAGTTGTTCAGAATAAGGTGGGCTGACCCTGATAGTGCTCTAAACACTTTGAGTTGTTGAAGAGTTTGGGTTTGTGGGAGTTGGAGGGTGAAGAAAGCAAAGTACTGCACACTGGCAGCAGACTGGAATGGATAGACTGGGCTGGACTGGAATAAATGTAAAGCAGAGTGACAAAGTTCCAGGTGAACAATGTCAAGAATGATGACAGAGGACTGAACAATGCGAAGCCTATCTGAGGCTTCAGAGGGGAATGGACATAGAATGGTGAACTGGAGAATTTTTTTTTTCTGTAGCTAAAGTACAGGGGTTTATATAGAGTAGAGTGTCTGCATGTATGTATGCAAAGCAATGCTCCAAGCAATGAAGATGGCAATGAAAGGGGGTTGTCTGAGAGAGTAGTGGGTGAAGATGGGAGAGTGTTGGAAGTGTGTGAATGGGGGAAAGGTGAATCAACCTCATTGAATGTGGAATGCCATAAAATGTGGGATATCATAATACTGTTGAAAATTGCTTGAAAACCGAAAAATCAAGGGAAAGGAAGGGGAACAAATGAAATGGTGCATAAGGAATGATATGGGAAATGAAGATATAAATAAAAAAAACCATGTTCTCACTACCAAACACATTTGGTGCGTGACAGTGCAATACGAGATAGTGTTGGATATTGAAGTGAGTGTAGCTAATGAATAGAGTAAGCTCATAATGTGATAATACAAAGAAAAACTTACCCCCCACCATGCTACAATATTATCTGTCTCTTCCAATGGTGAAGTGAGATATAATGAGAGTTCTTGAAGTGGGTCATGCATGCAATTGTCTGCTGCTTGATGTGCTATGACAGCATTGTGCATCCAGGATTGGCCATACCAAACACCCTGCAACACTTTTGTTGGCACAGCAGCGTGTTCCATGGTGTGCGACATTGGAGGTGCTTTGTAATATTTATTGAACTACACAACAATCAGCTGGCAGAATATTTAAGTGAAGTAAAACTTACCAAGGCTTGAAGATGAGCCCTCCCACTTGCAACCTTTGCAGCACTCCAACGACCTTCAACATACACCAACTTGTAGTTGGGGTTGAGAACTAGACAGACAAAGTATATATCAGAGTCATTAGTTTTCTGATAGTACTTCACCACATTCTTGAGGCCTTTCTGAATTGCATCAGTGATCAGCACATATTCTACACTGTTGGCCATTGTCTGCCACATATTGGTGAGACACTCCAGTGTAGGAATGGTTTGTGAGGCTGTTGGGTGTGCAGCTGAAGAGAAAGACTATTGTGCAGTTGCGGGCTCCTATTAAACATAAGTTAGTAAACAAGTAGACGAGCAAAAAAAATAGCTACCTTGAGGACACTACACACAAGCTGTATCTTCTTCCAGTCAGCACGATAAAGCTTGAAGTCGCTGTATGATTTGTTGCACAATGTTGGGATTTCAGGACTCTTGTCAGCAATAAGAGTGAAGTGGTTGATGGCCTGAATAAACATTAGAAATTTAGACATGTGTTGAATCATGTCTCACTTACCAGATGAAGAGGCAGAAAATGTTTGAGGCATTTGAACAAAGATGCCCAGTGTGTTCTCACCCAGGCCAAAATCTTGTGAATAGGGATGCCCTCTTCCTCACAGGACTTCTTCAAGAATGCTCTGGCTTGTGGGGATTTGCAAATCTAAATTTCATGTCACAAAACAACTCAAAGATGAAAACTAAGACTTCACCTGTTCGATGAGAGCAAGTGCCTTTCCAACAGCATCCGCAACATCAAAACCATCCTTGGTTATAGCTTAGGGATCATGCTCCAATGTAGTGAGCTGTTTGGTCAAGCTGTCAATGTCAGTCTCATCACCATTATCAATAGTGCAGTGGATCTTTTTGAGTAATGTTGCTTAAGGGGTGGGTGCGACTGTGTCAATGAAGTGACATGCAGTGAGATTGAGGATGTGCTCTTGACATTGGATGTGGCAAGAACCTGGAAGCCAATGAGTGCCATCCTTGTCAATGACCTTTACTACTTCTTTCATGGCAGTGTCATTGTTTGAGGTGTTATCTGATGTCATCCATCCAACCTGTACATACAAGTAAAGTTAGTCTAATGCTAATGTGAAACATTTAAAAAAACTCACCTTCTTGTGAATGCTGAATCTATCTATGGTCTCAACAAGTATATGACCAATGTTATGGCCACTGTGGTTGCCTTCAATGTGGCTGAAACCAAGCTGCTCATTTTTCAACTCCCACTGCAGCAGCTTGTCAGGAGGGTTCCAAATGTAATGCCCAGTGATGGAAAAAAGGTTCACCAATAATCAACCTCCATGAGTCAAATGTCATGGAAACTGTGCTGTTAACATGCTACCAAAATGTTTTAAAGCACTGGTCACAATATAATTAGAAAAAAACATACTGCCAGATGTTCCTTGATAGTTTGAACAATAGAGGTTGCTTGAGCCTTGATTGTATCAGTTAACTTGGTGTGATGCAGGATATCTTTTTTGGTAAGAGATGGACATGTGTACTGCAGTAAGTGTTGGAATGGTGGCTTATCAATTAACTGTATTGCCTAGCATGATGTAAATAAACTTTGAATGAATAAAATTAAAAAAACTTGACATACCTCATCTTCTGTCACAACCAGTTCCATAATGTATTTGAGTAGTCCATCCTTGGTAAACATGAGGGGTTTTGAAACAAGGTTGGTGTCAAGAGTTGTTTGCATCATAGTGAGATGATCTTCTCCTGGCAGAATAGCACAAGAGTGCATAGTAATGCTTGCAGCATCACAGCACTGCTTGTGCACTTGAAAATGGGTCCTTTTATGGTGAACAATGTGTGTGTGCAGTGTTGAGGTGCATCTGCAAAAGGTGTGCTTGTGCACTGGTTCACCAGCACCCCTTGTGTGAAAGTTTTAAAAAAATATTGAAAATGAGATGGATGACTTACTTGTACAGGGTACAGACCCACCCATCAGGAACATGAGTGAATATAGTGCTAACATCTGCTGTACATTCATTTTTTGAAAGCTAAATATACAGGTGTTAGTGAAGGAAGACAATCAACATGAAAAATACATACCATCTGAGTGGTGACTCTATTCTCGGACTTGGCATCATCAGTGTTGTCTAAGTCTTTGACATCAGGTTGAGGGACCAGCTCATCAGCAGATGATTCTCCTGGATGGATGTCCTCATCTTCATCTTCATCTTCAGAGTCAAGAGGAGATAAAAATTGCATAGCAACTTTCTTGGGTGCCGGATGGTCTGTAGCACTTGATAATGCATGCTTCCTCATACCTGAAAATGAAGACAGCCCACAGGCATTGTCAGCATCACAAATATGAGCTGAGGGCTTTGAGGGATGGCCAGACTGCTGAGAACTGGCTGTGGCTGTTGCTGGGGTATGTCCAGCTTTGAGTAGAACAGAGTAGGCATCTCTTATAGATGCAGTTGATGTTGATGGCTGGGTGGAAGGTGGGATTTGGGGAAGTGGTACATTGTCATCAGGATTATTAAAGAAATTGATATCAGAAGCATCCTTGAGGGAGCTGTCAGCATTAAGCACATGTGTCTTGAGACATTGTCAGAGAGGTAACTCACAGTTTTGTCGTCAGTATCTCATTTTATACATAGAGCAGGAAACAACACCCACATGTCCCAGAACAAAGACTTGAGAGCCGGTGGAGGATCATGACTGTCTAGGAAGTGTGCAGACTTGAATAAACATATATCTGTGACATAGTCAAACATATGTCAGAAGACAAGAATATTGATAATTTGATTAGTTAGTACTTACCTTCAAAAATGCTAAAGATTACCTGATTAACCTACAGTGCAAATCCCAAAGACAACAGTCTGACATTGAGACCAATGTTGTCAAAGTTGAAGTTGAAGTTAACAAGGGTTTGGGAAGGCCGAACCAAAATAGAATGGTCTGGGAATATGTAGAACTGAGAACTGTTTTCCAGTCAGGTTCTGGCCAGGACAAGAACCATGGACTGAACCACAGAGAACCAGACCAAAAGTCCAGTTCAAACTGTGGTTCTGGACTGGACCATGGCAGCACTATCAGTGGCCAATAGAATAGGGTCAATAACTGGTGGTGATGGAACAGGTGATGAGTCAGAGTCTGTTGGAGTGACTGGCTTGGTTGCCAAAAGAATAGGGTTGATAATGGGATCTCTCACCACTGCAGAAGGAATGGTGGAGATGATATGATCAGGATTCAAAAGGAGAGGTATTATGGGGTCACTGGAGGTATGTGCAGGTTTGGTGATATCAATGGAGTTTGTGGCACTGGGAACACTCAGCTCTAGATCCATGTAGTCTAGTTCTGTGTTGTCTGACAGCAGTGACGGCATCCTTTCTGCCTTCAGCTTCTTCATACATGATGATGATGGCTTCACACATTTGTCATCATCTATTGCTACTGACCTATTTTGCTTGTGGCTATGAATTTGGAGGACATGGTATTTGTACCATTGGGAATAGTTGTGCATCACAAGGTATTCAGCTTTCCAGTTGTCAGCACAATATCAGAACTCTACATGATTGCTGCATATGGCATGATAGAAACCTTCTTTGATGTCAAGAGCGACCTGAGACCAGGTGGGGGGAAGCTTCACATCTCCTTGGTTAAGCTGATGGAGATAGGAAGAGAAGATATTCTGCATCATCTTTGCCTGGTGTCCATCAACTGGCTCACTGTCATTGGCCTTGATAAATTGGCATGCAATGTTTTTGCCCTTTGCAAGTCTAGACGAACCACGTATGCTTGTGCAAGCTTCCAAAGAGTCATGGTCTATCTTTGTGACATTCTTGATAGCTTGAAGATGATGCAACCATTTCAAGCACATCCAAAATTTGACACCTTGGTAGTCTGCAGGATTGAGCTCTATGTCAGCTTCTTTCATGCTACTGTTCCTGGTACCAGTGGCCACTGTTGTAGTTGTAGTATTGATGGGGTTTCATCCAAGTGAGCTGGTGAACACAACAAAGGAATTCCTGCAGATCCAAGTTAGGCAAATACTAGATAGTCAATAAACTTACTGTAATGTTGCTACTTGTGCTGAAAGGTGGTCGTTATTGTGTGCTAATTGTTGGTTTCACTACTCAAGTGTTACGACCATGCATGCTGAAGGTGCACAGGAGTAGGATGTACCAAGAAGGGCCTGGCTTCAGCTCGTGCGCTGCACCCCTTGCCCAAGTACATGCCCTTGATTTCATATGGACTAGAATGGAAGTCTGGGGTGTTCCAGAACAAGTCCGGTGTGGGAGAAATTGTTGAAACTCACTATAGTGATAGTGTGTCGATCCTGGTTGGTGTGAAATTAGTAGTCAACCCAAAGGGATAGCTCTGAGAGCAGTTCCTCCTGTAGTAAGAGCAAAGGGACTAAATGTGGTTGGGTATAAGATCTATGCAATGCCCACTGTTGGAGATGCGAAGGTGTGAGAAGATGCAATGCAGATGTGAAGGTGCAAGAAGCCATGGTGCGGATGCAAAGTGAGTGTGGTGTGGATGGGAGTAAAAGAGTGCAGATATAACTAAGTGGGGGCCAGGTATATGAATCCAGGTACCAGGTATCGAGTGATGGGTATGACAGGTAAAACAGGTATGGGTACTGGGTATGTGGAATGCAAATGTGAAGTGCACCAGGAACTATTCCAGGACTCGCGATGAGGTTCCTAGGTATAATCTAGTGATAGTTGAATGTTTTAATGCGAAGCTTGCACGTGATGATGAGAACAGCAATCAAATTGTGCAAGGATTAGAGTGTAGTAACTAAGGCCAGTGACTCCTGCAACACTGACTCAGAGGAAGGGAATGTAGAAAAGTGATGAGATACAAGTCCCAAGTCAGTATATAAGTGAATGCATATGAATCCGGAACAATATAGGCAACCACATATGTACAAGTGAGCCCAAACGATGTAACATGTAATAGCACTAAGTCTGCCTCATGTATGGGAAAAGTATGTAATTGAGGCTGCAAATAATCAATGGGAGACAAGGAAAGACTAATAACACACCAGTGGGGTTGGATGGATGTGGACAGGACATGGGAGGACGATGTGAGGGACCAGTATGGTATGCAAAGTGATGCAGATTGTAACCACATATGCAGAGCCACTGCAACGACACATGAAGGTGCATAACTGACTGCAACTATCCGGAACTGTTCGCAGCTCCTTGGAATGACTTCAGACTGTGAGTGTAGATATTACTAGCATGGGGAAATGATGCTCTGCAAGGCTGCAGGTAGAATGTTCATGACACCAGGTTGAATGGCAGACTTGTCTGGTGGACATCCGGAGTTGGGATAGTGAAGGAGAAACTGGAGTTAAGACTACCATTGGTAGAGTCTTAAGTTAAATGGAGGTATAAGCAGAGAACAGAGGTATGGCTACTCCCAGACAAAGTCTGGAGTAGAAGAGGAAATGAGCGTAGACTACCTGAAGGTGGAGGTGGAGATGCAGTTCCGGGAAGTAAGTCCAGGAACTTGGAGGGGATGACTATGATTATTCAACCAAAGGTAATGACTGTGGGTAGTGAGAGTCCTATCTGGTATGGAGTCCGGAATAGGCAGTATGATGGAGGTGGGTCACCCTATGAGTAACAGAGGGAAAGTCATAAGGAGAGTAATCCTTAAGACTCTAGAGTAGGAGTGGACATGAGAATCCAGCCCAGTAGATGACAGAGGGAAACAGGACCCATAGGGTACAATAATATTTGAACTAAGGATCTACTAAGTTTTACAGGGGGCTTATATATGGTAAGTAAGTAGTATTAGGATGAGTAAGGAAAAGACCAGAGCTAGGAGCGGAGCACATGAAGAAGTGAAAGGGCTATGTATGTGACATATGGAAAGTTAGATGATTAGACAGAATGGAACAATCAAAATGAACTCAGATATGAATGGGAAACAGATCAGATGAATAAGACAGTGTAAGGAACATTCTGGCTATAGCCTCACAAAGGCCTATTTTATGGAGTATGTTGAAAGCCCAGTTGTCCGGTGTAGGAAACATCCTCACTGCAGCCCTGCAGAGGCCTATTTTACGGAGTACGTCGAAAGCCCAGTTGTCCGGACATCAGTACAGTCACTCCAGTCATCTCCGATGAAACCCGCTCAAGTCCGACGCTTTCCCGCGCTCTCCGAGCCTCGGACCCGCCGAAGATGCACCGGACCCGCTCGCATACCCTCGGAAACCCGTCTGTCCTATGTCCTGTCCGTTCCGTCTAACCCCACTAGTGCGTAGTAGCTTGTTTCCCATGACTGATGCAGTAGACAGCATTATTACCTGTGTTCCCACAAGTCCGCAGTGCCTCATGTCAGTTTACATACCTTCGGATCCGATGTTTTCCTGTTTTTGATATTCCGGATTTCTACGTAGCTAGTTATATAGGACTGGTAGTACGACCAAGCACTCATTTTACTTTACTGTAGGTGGGACTTCCCATCTACTTGGTCACATACCTGTCATTACCTGTTACCTGGCTGAATATACCTGGTTCTCACCCGTTCCGCACCCGCTTCGCACCCGAAACCCTTGTCACTCGTTTCCATTGACCTTCCCTTGTTTCCGGACATAGTCCGACGCTTTCCGAACCCGTTCCCTTGCTATTATCCGTAACCCGACGACCCGAAGCTCCGGACCCGCTTTTCCCGCACTTCGGACTTGGTAGATTACCTTCGGACCCGACGTTTTGACCTTCGGACTTGGTCTGCATACCTTCGGACTTGTTCCTTTACCTTTCCGTGACCTTAGACACTAACTTTCAGACTTATATCAGTAGCAGACCCCTTTAGGGTCGAACGTTCTTGCCTTGCAAGTGAAGCAGCAGGTATAGCATTCACCTTACAATATATCCGCCTACTGCGGAGTTGTTTCCCACACCGGACATCAAGACAGTCACTCCCAGTCATCTCCACTGAAGCCCGCTCAAACCTGATGCTTTCCTGCACTCTCTGAGCCTCAGACCCACTGGAGATCATTGGTGATCCACCAGACCTGCTCACATACTTCGGAAACCTGTCCACCCTATGTCCTGTCCGTTCCGTCCATCCCCACTGGTGCATAGTAGCTCATTTCCCATGACTGATGCAGTAGACAGCATTATTACCTGTGTTCTCATGGGTCCACAGCGCCTCATGTCAGTTTACATATCACTGGACCCAATGTTTTCCTATTTTCACTATTCCAGATTTCTACATAGCTACTTATATAGGACTGGTAGTACAACCAAGCATTTAGGGTTGAATGTTCTTGTCTTGCAAGTGAAGCAGCAGGCATAGCATTGACCCAGCATTATATCCACCTACAGCAGAGTTGTTTCCCACAACAGAATATACATAACCAATAACTGGAGGGATAGGGGTTTTCTATATTTAGAAGTGGGTGGAAACTTGTAAATTGGGGTGGGAGACTAAAGCAAAGATGACTGGAAGTGGAGGCACAGCCTGAGTATAATTGTACAGAATACTGAAGGGAGAGCTGGATATGGTAATGACCATAGAATAGGGGTTGCAGAGGCAGATGATGCATGCAATGGGTGGAGACTTGTATGGCCGGTGGAGTATGGAGATTAAATTTGTTGATAGAGCCAGAGTGGACAGAGATTAGATTATCTTTTAGGACCAGACAAACAGAGATGGGTGAGGTGGAGTACAGAGGTATTGAGGGGTAAAGGGGAGTGGTATAACATCTCATTGATTCCAGCAGAAGCAGTACCAGTCCACAGGAGATTCTGGAGGTTTGAGGGATTGGGATAGGGGCAGATTAGATGGGAACTGAATGCTGATTAGAGGGTTAGGGTTGAGAGAAGCACTGATCTGTGCACAGAATATGACATCAAGTAAGCATATATGCTGTCTGGATTCCTCCAATTGAGTCTTGAGGTGTGTATATGCGCTACTACTCTTGGAGTCCAGTGACAAGCAGTGTCAATCTTCATTACTGGTTTGTTGAAACCTTCAACAAAAACAACAAAACCAGACAATGCTACTGGTCAGCAGTCCTTGTGCTTAGAAGTGCTGTGTTCAGTAGTTGTTCAGAATAAGGTGGGCTGACCCTGATAGTGCTCTAAACACTTTGAGTTGTTGAAGAGTTTGGGTTTGTGGGAGTTGGAGGGTGAAGAAAGCAAAGTACTGCACACTGGCGGCAGACTGGAATGGATAGACTGGGCTGGACTGGAATAAATGTAAAGCAGAGTGACAAAGTTCCAGGTGAACAATGTCAAGAATGATGACAGAGGACTGAACAATGCGAAGCCTATCTGAGGCTTCAGAGGGGAATGGACATAGAATGGTGAACTGGAGAATTTTTTTTTTCTGTAGCTAAAGTACAGGGGTTTATATAGAGTAGAGTGTCTGTGTATGTCTGTGTATGCAAAGCAACACTCCAGGCAATGAGTAAGGCAATGAAGAGGGTAATGAAAGGGGAGAATGGAATGAATGTGCTGCGCTTCAGGGGTAATTACTGAGCAATTTCGAAAATAGAACAAATCCTATGCAGAATGAGTCATAAAGACAAAGAATGAGTCAGAGAATGAAAAAGCGATGATAAAGCAGGGCTGTGACCATTACAAACCATGACTCATGACCTGAGTCACCATGACCAATTGCTATGCAAGCATGACAAAGTGCTGTGCGGTGATGATGCAAGAGCTGTGACACAGCAATGACACAGCATATGGGCAGTGGAGAATGGAATGAAGTGATGATGCTATGATGCCATGATGGTGTGAAGATCCAAATACTCTGCTGCAGAGATGCCATGTGGTTGTTGGTGCAGAATGTCAACATGCACAGATCATGGGATATATACAGTCTGTAAGACATTTCCCCAACATGATAAAGGGATTGGTCATCTGCATAGGGACTTGGTTGTTTGCAATCTCTGGTGAGTGTGAGGATGGAATGGCATGGTGTCCACAGTGATCATGGAGGTGAGGTGCGAGTGAATAATGGTTTGGATGGTTTGATGAATATAAGCTGCTGAAGAGGATTGGAAATGGTAGGGAGATGAGGACAGGATGAATAAAGATGCAGCTTTCGATGTATTGGTGCAATTTGGCATGGTCTGGCTGATGCTGAGGTTGTCTAAGAGAGTAGTGGGTGAAGATGGGAGAGTGTTGGAAGCATGTGAATGGGGGATAGATGAATCATCCTCGTTGAATGCAAAATGCCATAAAAATGCAGGATGCCATAATACTGTTGAAAATTGCTTGAAAATCGAAAATTAAGGGAAGGGAAGGGAAACAAATGAAATGGTGCATAAGGAATGTTATGGGAAATGAAGATATAAATTAAAAAAACCATGTTCTCACTACCAAACACATTTGGTGCGTTGTGGCAGAAATCATAGAAGCGCACTATAGTGATAGTGTGTCAATCCTGTTTGGTGTGAGAGTAGTAGTCGACCCAAAGGGATAGCTCTGAGAGCAGTTCCTCAAGTTTGTAAGAGTGAAGGGACAAGTGTGGCTGGGTATTACAATCTATGCAACAGATTCTGCGAGCAATGCGGAGAAGATACGAGATGCAGATATGCAGATGAGTTGCGAGACGAGTGCAGTGCAGATGCAGAGTAAGAGAGCGTGGATATAACTAGAAGGGAGCCAGGTATACGAGTCCAGGTACCAGGTAACGGGTGATGGGTATGACGGGTAAGGGTACCAGGTATGTCGGACGCGATACGAAGTTTTGCTGGGATCTGTTCTGGAACTTACAGTGGCTCAAAAAACTGTCCACATGTTTGCGCTATTTTGACTGTTTACATCATTGTACAAGAATGGATAGGTATTCTGGTTTGAAGAACATAATATTCATCTCCTTGACTGGCCAGCACAGTCCCCTGATGTCAATGTCATTGAACACCTCTGGGGAATACTCAAAAAGAAGCTTATAGCCTATGAACACCCCCCTAAAGGAGTATGGGAGTTATGGGAGAGAGTGGTGGTAGAGTGGGGACAGATTACAGCAGAGGACTGTCAGAAGTTGATTGAAAGTATGCCTAGAAGGATAGAGGCAGTAATCAAGGCCAAGGGAGGCCACACAAAGTACTAGAATACCTGATTTCCTATGTAAAATATCTGAGTCAAAAACTGTCCACATGAGTCATCGTTTTGCAAACCACATAGTGCCACCATATGACCACCAATTCCCACGGGTAAGGGCTCATTTTGAAGCCCTGATGTAGTACTCCCAGGCCATGGCAGGATGTCCTGGGAATACCTATCCATTCTTGTACAATGATGTAAACAGTCAAAATAGCGCAAACATGCGGACAGTTTTTTGAGCCACTGTATGCAACGAGTTTTCTAGGTATAAGTAGCAAGGGTCGAATGCTCAAGGAGTGTAGAGGCCTAGCACAAGATAGGGAGAACTGCAATCAATTGCGCAAGAACAAAGAACGAGGTAGACTAAAGCTAGTGACTCCTGCAACACCGACTCAGGAAGGGAATGTAGAAAAGTGAGTGGTTATGAGTCCTGGGCGAGTATTTATGTGAGTCCGTATGAATCCAGGACTATGCAGGCGACCACATATATACAAGCGAGTCCGGAGTGATATAAGATGTAATAGCGCTAAGCTGGCCTCATGCATGGGAAAAGTATGTAAAACAGCCTGCAAACGATCAATAGACAACAGGTAAGGACTAATAACGCACCAGTGGGGATGGATGGACATGGACAGGACAATGGGAGGACAATGGGAAGTACCAATGTGAGATGTGATGTGATGTGATCTGGAACTGGGCATGCGGGGCTAACCACATCATCACGCGAAGGTGTGTAACTGGATGCAACTGTCTGAAGCTGCTCACAAGTACTTGGAACAACTTCAGACTGTGAGTACTTTGGTTGACTACCTTGGGGAAATGATGTCCTGCATGGCTGTAGCCAGATTGTTTCCTACAGTGTGACAACAGTACTGGTTGGTATATCCTGTATGCACCAGATAGCATATCATTCCTCATCGGCCCACTCATCTCCAGTGCCTCATTTTCTAGCCCACCTGTCTCCATTGCACCCTATCCCTTGTTGGCCCACTTGTCTCCATTACACACTGCCATTCATCATCTATTATATAGTACATTGCTATACTACCATCTATACTATATACCACCAGCACATCTGGTTGCATTAGGTACACACCACCCTCAGCCCACTCATCTATCATGGTACAATTATTTCCATGGGCCCACATGGGCTGGCCCATCTGTATTGGTACATTGTCACCCTTGGCTGTCCATCTCATATGGGTGAATTCACTGAAGGGGCTCTCAGATATGCATGCAGTACCATGGGAAGATTCTATGAATGCTCAATGCTCCCAGTGAGAACAAGCAAGTTAGAGGTTGATATAAATCAAATAGGATAGATATGATATAAATAAATTGAAGAGCATTGATGTAAGTTGATACAAACAATCCTACACTCTGCAGATAAGATTTGGTTTTACATTTCTGCACTTTGCAGCACTCACATTCCTGCATTTTTGCATGAACCTACACAACTCCCACATTCCCTGCATATGGGTCCAGGTGCTTTGCGCTGCCCTGCATTTACTGTGCACATTCACTGCACACTCTTAGCTATTTGACATGCTTGCAAATGCAGGTGGTCTGAGTTCTGCACAACTCGATCAGCAGCCTCAGGCATATCACTGCGCTTGTCCTACAAAATGTGGAGGTGTTCTCAAGTCTGTGTCTAGGGCAACTTACTTCTGTTATGCCAAATATTGTTCCTCTCAAGCCATATTTGATGAAACACTCATGCAAGTGATCCAAGGCAACTCTACCCGCAGTAATACCACTGCTTTCCAATGTGATGCCATGCACGACCAATCCCAATTTAACAAGTCTGTTAAGCAGAGGCACATTGACAAGGATACAGATGAATCAGTGTTCACAGTAAGGTTTTAATCAATTGTATGGTATGATTTTGATACAGCAACCTACCACTATTATGTAGGAAGACTTGGACATACTGGATGTGCCCTACAAGGAAGAACATGACTCGTTCACACCTGAGACTCATGATAATAAATCCAAGACTCACAATAATGGACCTGAGGCTCACGATGATGCATTTGAAGGCCAAGACAATGATTTGAGTAATGATCATGAAGTGGAGCTTGATGATGTGAACAAGAACGAATTCCAAGGACATGAGGATGACATCCCTCAAGCAGATAACAGTATGTATTTATGTTGTGCTTGTTGTTACCATACAAGCTTAATCTAACGATGCAGACCCTCAAGCAGACCATACTGTTGGACTGAATGATGCAGACCTGGCAGAACTCTCTCGACTCTCTCGACTTGATGATATTAAAGATGTGATGGCTTTGCAG
Organism: Suillus lakei; assembly: GCA_016628065.1. NCBI lineage: Eukaryota > Fungi > Basidiomycota > Agaricomycetes > Boletales > Suillaceae > Suillus > Suillus lakei. The sequence continues at coordinate 124,066 of JABBWA010000019.1, read as the reverse complement.
TGCAACATTAGACAATGGTGTGGGAAACAACTCCGTTGTAGGTGGATATAATGTTGGGTGAATGCTATGCCTGCTGCTTCACTTGCAAGACAAGAACGTTCGACCCTAAAGGGGTCTGCTACTGATATAAGTCTGATAGTTAGTATCTAAGGTCACGGAAAGGTAAAGGAATAAGTCCGAAGGTATGCGGACCAAGTCCGGAGGTCAAAACATCGGGTCCGAAGGTAATCTACCAAGTCCGAGGCACAGGAAAGCGGGTCCGGAGCTTCGGGCCGTCGGGTTATGGGTAATAGCAAGGGAACAGGTTCGGAAAGCGTCGGACTATGTCCGGAAACAAGGGAAAGTCAGGGAAAACGAATGGCAAGGGTTTCGGGTGCGAAGCGGGTGCGGAACGGGTGATAACCAGGTGTATTCAGCCAGGTAACAGGTAAAGACAGGTATGTGACCAAGTAGATGGGAAGTCCCACCTACAGTAAAGTAAAGAGTGCTTGGTCGTACTACCAGTCCTATATAACTAGCTATGTAGAAATCCGGAATATTGAAAACAGGAAAACATTGGGTCCGAAGGTATGTAAACTGACATGAGGCACTGCGGACTTGTGGGAACACAGGTAATAACGCTGCCTACTGCATCAGTCATGGGAAACAAGCTACTACGCACCAGTGGGGTTAGACGGAACGGACAGGACATAGGACAGACGGGTTTCCGAAGGTATGCGAGCGGGTCCGGTGCATCTCCGGTGATGTCCGGCGGGTCCGAGGCTCGGAGAGCGCGGGAAAGCGTCGGGTTTGAGCGGGTTTCGTCGGAGATGACTGGGAATGACTGTACTGATGTCCGGACAACTGGGCTTTTGACGTACTCCGTGATATGGGCCTCTGCAGGGCTGCAGCCACAATGTTTCCTACAATGGACTTATCAATATTGATCCAGATGCTCTTGAATGCCTTCACAACCCACCTCAAGAGATTCTGAGTATTGATGATCCCAATGTACTATTGTTGCTAAAGCTATTCCTTGCTGATACTATTAAAGCTGCTTATAATTCCATCCACCAGGCTATCATGGAGTGCTTTCCCAACTCCGACATCTTATTGCACTATCAAATCCAATGTCAAGTTGCTCTACTCAGTGGGATCCAGCCTATCCTGCATGACATGTGCATAGACTTGTGCATAACATTCTGTGGGCCCTGGCAACACCATGACAAGTGTCCAAAGTGTGGCAAAGATCACTACAACCAAAACATCCTATGAAAGAGTTGAGGGAGAAAAAAGGTACCTGTTCAAGTCTTCAAGACTACCCCTGTTGCAGACCAAATTCAAGCGCTTTGGAGGGACCCCAGCAGTGTGCAAAAAAATGCAATACTGGGATGATGCCATCATTGCTCTTCTTGACAAGCTTAGGGAAAATGGTGGTATTGTTGATGCTTATGAAGATTTCTTTGATGGAATGGACTATCTTGATGCTGTAAGATTGGGCAAGATCAAAGCAGGTGATCCTATCCTCATGCTTTTGATTGATGGTGCACAGTTGTATGAGAGTAAGCAGTCTGACTGCTGGATATATATCTGGCCCGTAGTGTTCGACCACCACCCACAGGAATGCTACAAGAAGAAGTACGTTCTCCCTGGAGGATTCATTCCTGGTCCCAACAAGCCAAAGAACATGGACTTGTTCTTGTTTCCTGGGCTATACCACCTCACAGCTGTTCAGTGTGAAGGTCTTACAGTCTGAGATGCATCGCAAAATTATGTATTCAAATCAACTCCCTTCCTTGCTCTTGCAACTGCCAATGGTCCTGGTATGGTGTATCTAAATGGACTCATTGGTTCTCATGGAAGCAATGGCTGCCAGCTATGCTGTGGTACAAGAGGGCAAAATAAACCAGGCATAGGTGGACATTATTATCCCACACTTCTTAAGCTGAATAACTGCAATCATACTGGATCAGACCATCCTGATATTGATGTCAAGAGCCTTCCTGCTGCATCTTCAGGGAACTATCTTGAAAACCTCAAGTACCTGATGCAGTCACACACTCAGACTCAGTACAAGCAGTGCTGTCTTGAAATGGGCATCTTGAAACCCACTATATTTCTCAGCATACAACCCAACAACATCCTTGGTATTACCAGCTGTTTTGGATCTGACATCATGCACCTTGCTGCAATCAACATTGCTGATGAACTTATTCCCATCTGGTGTGGCTCATTTTGGTGTGAACCCACTGACGACAAGGCAACATGGGACTGGGCCATTCTCAAGGGTCAGGTATGGCAAGACCATGGTAAAGCTGTAGTGGATGCAACTTCCTACCTTCCTGGATTATTTGATCATCCCCTTTGCAACCCTGCACAAAAAATCAACAGTGGATACAGGGCTTAAGAGTTCTTACTCTATCTCTTCAGTCTTGGACCTGCAATCCTCTATGGTGTACTCCCAAACATCTACTGGAAGAACTTTTGGAAGCTTATTTGTGGGATTCGAATCATGCAGCAACACAAAATTCTCACAGCTGACTTGTATGAAGCTCATGAGATGCTCACACAGTTTGAGAAGGAGTTTGAACTCCTATACTATCAGTGTTGCATTGACTGCCTCCATTTTATGTGACCATGGGCACATTCACTTGGACATCTCACACCAGAGACTGTCACAAAGGGTCCTCCAATCTGCTCTTTGCAATGGACCATGGAATGCATGATTGGCAACCTTGGCTGTGAAATTCATTCACATTCTCAACCTTATCCAAACTTATCCAAACATGGTGTTCAGCATTGTCAAGTCAATGCACTCAAAGTCATGATTCTGACTCTTGACCCACTGATGGACACACTCCCATGCTGTTCAGTCGACTTAGGTTATGGATATGTGTTACTTAACAAACAAGAATGGACACCCCATCATCCACCACCACATGAAGCAACTGCCCTCATTTCATACCTGTGCACTTGTGATATCAACATCAATTCAGATCAATGTCCCCAAATCATTTGATGGGCCTGTCTGCAAATTCTGAATGGCCAGGTTGCATGATTGAGTTGAAAGGAAAATACTATGACATGTATGCCATGCATGCCATGCAATATAAAGGTAAGTCAGCACTACTTCAAATTGTAGTACTACAGCTAAAAAGAAATACTCCAGCTTCATATCAATGATCAGATACAATTTGGTGAGGTTCAGTTGTATTTTCAGATCAATTTCAATGAAAGTGTCAAGACTCTTGCTCTTGTATCTCTTTATTCCGCACCTGACTACCACATTCTCTGGGAGTCCTACAATACATTATACTCATACACATATCAGGGTGACACAGTGCTTGTGTTTGTCAAGGTCTTCACCATTCCAGCTGTGGTTGCAATGGTCTCACATAAGCTCCCCAATAGCCAAGGACTTCTTCCTGGTTGAAAAACCCAGCCTTAATATTACTCAATTTGCAGGCCATATAGATGTGGACAAGGATTACAAGGAAGACAAGGAAGGATAAATGTACATTGCAAACTCTACTATACATGTACTTGAACCACATCTGTTCTACTTAGTATCACAAAGTTCACAAAGTTCACGCTTCATTTGACAAACAACATGAAAGTGATCATCTGTTCCAGCATGATCATACCATGCAGCATTCTCTTCCCATGTTACATACTTCCAGTAGTTGGATGTTGGTGATGGTGGTGTGGGAGAAATTGTAGAAGCACGCTATAGTGATAGTGTGTCAATCCTGTTTGGTGCGAGAGTAGTAGTTGACCCAAAGGGATAGCTCTGAGAGCAGTTCCTCAAGTTTGTAAGAGTGAAGGGACAAGTGTGGCTGGGTATTATGATCTATGCGACGGGCTCCGCAAGCTATGCGGTGAAGATACAAGATGTGGATATGCGGATGAGTTGCGAGGTGAGTGCGGTGTGGACGTGGAGTAAGAGAGCGCAGATATAACTAGAAGGGAACCAAGTATACAAGTCCAAGTACCAGGTAACGGGTGACGGGTATGACGGGTATGGGTACCAGGTATAAGGGACACGATGCGAAGTTTTGCTGGGATCTGTTCCGGAACTTTATGCGACGAGGTTTCTAGGTATAACTAGCAATGGTCGAACACTCAAGGAGTGTAGAGGTCAAGCGCAAGATAGGGAGAACTGCAATCAATTGCGCAAGAACAAAGAATGAGGTAGACTAAGGCTAGTGACTCCTGCAACACCGACTCAAAGGAAGGGAATGTAGAAAAGTGAGTAGTTATGAGTCCTGGGTGAGTATTTATGTGAGTCCGTATGAATCCAGGACTATGCAGGCGACCGCATATATACAAGCAAGTCCAGAGTGATATAAGATGTAATAGCACTAAGCTGGCCTCATGCATGGGAAAAGTATGTAAAACAGCCTGCAAACGATCAATAGACAATAGGTAAGGACTAATAATGCACCAGTGGGGTTGGATGGACGTGGACAGGACATGGGAGGACAATGTGAGGGACCGGTACGGTTATGCGAAGTGATGCAGATCGTAACCCAGTATGCGGAGCCACCACAACGATGCACGAAGGTGCGTAACTGACCGCAACTATCTGGAACTGTTCACGGCTCTTCGGAATGACTTTGGGCTGTGAGTGTAGATATTGACTAGCATGGGGAAATGATGCTCTGCAGGGCTGTAGCCAGATTGTTTCCTACAGTGGGCTTGGCGTTGCAAAGAAATCTGTCCAATCATTCATCTTAGGCTTTGGAGTTATGCAGACAACAGTGGGAATGGTATGGGTTTCTGGTTCACTCTCTGGCTCTGTAACACTCTCTGGATCACAGATGACAGCAGGAGTAGTGCATGGTGGGGTGGTATGGGTCTCAGGTTCACTCTCTGGCTCTGTCATACTTTCCAGATCACAGACAAGAGCAGGAGTAGTGCATGGTGGGGTGGGAGGCCAAACAGTGGTAGACATAGAGGGCACAACTATAGATGGAGTGAGCTGAAGGTTGTTTGGTGTGGTCTTGGGTTCACTCTCTGGCTCTGTCACACTCTCCAGATCATAGATGAGAGTAGGAGTAGTGCATGGTGGGTTCGGAGTGATATGTAGTACCTCTGGTTCACTCTCCAGCTCCATAAGACTCTCTGGATCACAGACGACAGTGGGAATAGCAGTAGAGACTGTCCTGATGCTTGCAGACAAGAGGCCTTGAATATATATTGAGATATGATTGAAAGAGAGAAGACTTACAGTCCAAAAATCTGTGCCCTCAACAGACGTTCTTTCTCTGGATTTGCAAGCCAGAATGCAGAGTCAACAAGGATATCATCTGACATAGTCATATGAGGTGTATCAGAGCATCCATCTGATACACAAATGCTGGGTGTATGTAAGAGTTTTTATTCTGCAATAGACAGAAACATACCTTGTGTCACCTTCATAACCTTCAAGGTCAGGTTCTGAGGACATGTTAAAAAAGTCCTGTACAGGTTGTGGCAGTGGTTTCATAGGTAGTAGCAATATGATGTACTTTGTGTTGTGGTAGTGTTGGTGTTGTGGGACTTAGTGAATTTCCAGTTACTGATTGGAGATTGAAATTGGTTATCATCAATGTCAGTACTTGGGCTCACCTTATTACTTCCTGCCATCTCTGCATTATCTCTGTCCCATTGACCTCTGTCCCACCAACAACCATGAGCAACATCCCCTATTTGCATGACACTCACCAGTGTTGCAAACTGTTATGACCATGCACGCTGAAGGTGCACAGGAGTAGGATAGACCAAGAAGGGCTTGGCTTCAGCTTGTGTGCTGTGCCCCTTGCCTGAGTATGTGCCCTTGATTTCAGAACGGACTAGAACGGAGGTCTGGGGTGCTCCAGAACAAGTCCGGGTTGAACAGTGGACTTGTCTGGCGGACATCCAGAGTATGGATAGTGAAGGAGAAACTGGAGTCGAGACTACCAATGGTAGGGTCTCAGGTAGAACAGAGGTATAAACTAAGAACAGAAGTATGGTTACTCCCAGATGAAGTCCGGAGTAGGAGAGTAACAAGGGTAGACTACCGGGAGGTAGAGGCGGAGATATAGTTCCCGGGACGTAAGTCCGGAAACTCGGAGGGAGTAACTAAGAGTATTCGACTGGAGGAAATGACTGTGGGTAACGAGAGTCCTACCTGACACGGAGTCCAGAATAGGCGGTGCGATGGAGGTAGGTCACCCTATGGGTAGACGAAGAGAAAGTCATAAAGGGGTTAGTCCTTGAGACTATGAAGTAGGAGCGGACATGGAGATCCAGTCCAGGGGATGGCAGAGGAGAATAGGACCCATAGGGTACAATAATATTCGAACTGAGGATCTAATAGGTGTTACAGGGGGCTTATATACTGTAAGTAAGTATGTCAGGATGAGTAAGGATGAGGCCAGAGCTAGGAGCAGAGCACATGGAAAAGTGAAGGGGCTATGTATGTGACATATGGAAAGATAGTTAATAGACAGAGCGGAACAATCAAAATGAACTCGGATATGAACGGGGAACAGATCAGATGAATAAGACAGGATGTACATAGCCAATAACCGGAGGGATAGGGGTTCCCTATATTTAGAAATGGGCGGAACTGTGTGAATAAGGGCGGGTGACTAAAATGAGGAGGAATGGGAGCAGAGGCACAGCCTGAGTGAAATGGTACGAAATAATGAAGAGAGAACTGGAAATGGTAATGATTGTCAGATAGGGGTTGCAGAGGCAGATGATGCATGCAATGGGTAGAGAACTGTATGGCCGGTGAAGTACGGAGATTAGATAGGACCAGAGCAGACAGAGATTAGATGTTCTATAGAAATGAATAACCAGAGATGGGTGAGGCGGAGTATGGAGGTATTGAGGGGTAAAGGGGAGTGGTATAGTGTCCATTGGTTCCGGCGGAAGCAGTACCGATCTTCAGGACAATCTGGAGGTTTGAGGAGTTGGGATAGGGGCAGATTAGATAGGAACTGAATACTGATTATAGGGTTAGGGTTGATAGAAGCACTGATTTGTGCACGGGATATGACACAAACTTAGGCAATCTTTTGAACCCCAGTGATACCCCCAACATCTTCATGTATTCCCCCCCACTACTACAGGATGGGTACAATTCATCTTCTATGGATTCTTCAAGTATGTCATATTCTGTGCACAAATCAGTGCTTCTCTCAACCCTAACCCTATAATCAGTATTCAGTTCCTATCTAATCTGCTCCTATTCCAATCCCTCAAACCCCCAGATCCTCCTGAAGACCAGTACTGCTTCTGCCGGAACCAATATACATTATACCACTCCCCTTTACCCCTCAATACCTCCATACTCCACCTCACCCATCTCTGGTTATTTGGTCCTATAGATCATCTAATCTCCATCCACTCCGGCTCTATCTAATCTCCGTACTCCACCGGCCATACAGGTCTCCACCCATCACATGCATCATCTGCCTCTGCAACCCCTATCTGACAATCATTACCATTTCCAGCTCTCTCTTCATGATTTCATACAATTACACTCAGGCTGTGCCTCCACTTCCAGTCCTCTTTGCTTTAGTCTCCCACCCTGATTCACAAAGTTCTGCCCATTTCTAAATATAGGAAACCCCTATCCCTCCGGTTATTGGTTATATATATTCCATCTTATTCATCTGATCCATTCCCCGTTCATATCTGAGTTCATTTTGATTGTTCCACTCCATCTATTATCTATCTTTCCATATGTCACATACATAGCCTTTCCACTCCTAGCTCCGGTCCTTTCCTTACTCATCTTGACATACTTACTTACAGTATATAAGTCCCCTGTAATACTTAGTAGATCCTCAGTTCAAATATTATTGTACCCTATGGGTCTTATTTCCCTCTGTCACCTACTGGACTGGATCTCCATGTCCACTCCTACACTGGAGTCTTAAGGATTACTCTCCTTATGACTTTCTCTCTGTCTACCCATAGGGTGACCCACCTCTGTCGCACCGCCTATTCCAGACTCTGTGCCGGATAGGACTCTCACTACCCACAGTCATTACCTCTAGTTGAATAATCTTAGTTACCCCCTCCGAGTTCCTAGACTTACATCCCAGAAACTACATATATCTCTGCCTCTACCTCCGGGTAGTCTACCTTTGTTACTCTTCTACTCTGGACTTTGTCTGGGAGTAAGCCATACCTCTGTTCTACTCAAGGCTCTACCAATGATAGTCTCAACTCCAGTTTCTCCTTCACTATCCCAACTCCGGATGTCTGCCAGACAAGTCCACTATTCAACCCGGACTTGTTCTGGAACACCCCAGGCTTCCATTCTAGTCCATTCTGAAATCAAGGGCATGTACTCGGGCAAGGGGTGCAGTGCATGAGCTGAAGCCAAGCCCTTCTTGGTCCATCCTACTCCTGTGCACCTTTGGCATGCATGGTCGTAACAAAGTAGCATCTTGAGTGGTGTGTCATCATGTAGCTCCTTTTTTTCTAGAAACAGCAGCTGCTGTCATGCACCAAACATGTTTGGTAGCGAGAACATGGTTTTTTTTATTTATATCTTCATTTCCCATACCATTCCTTACTCACCTTTTCATTTGTTTCCCTTCCTTTCCTTTAATTTTTCGATTTTTTAGTGATTTTCAACAGTATTATGGCATCCTGCCTTCAACATGGTTGATTCACATTTCCCCCATTCACACACTTCCAACACTCTCCCATCTTCACCCACTACTCTCCCAGACAACCTCAGCATCAGCCAGACCATGCCACATGCACCAATACATCGAAAATCACATCTGAGCATTTGGATCATCACACCATCATGGCATCATAGCATCATCACTTCATTCCATTCTCCACTGCCCATATGCTGTGTCATTGCTGTGTCACAGCTCTTGCATCATCACCGCACAGCACTTTGTCATGCTTGCATAGCAATTGGTCATGGTGACTCAGGTCATGAGTCATGGTTTGTAATGGTCACAGCCCTGCTTTATCATCGCTTTTTCATTCTCTGACTCATTCTTTGTCTTTATGACTCATTCTCCATTCTATGACTCATTCTGCATAGGATTTGTTCTATTTTTCGAAATTGCTCAGTAATTACCCCTGAAGCGCAGCACATTCATTCCATTCCCCCCTTTCATTACCCTCTTCATTGCCTTACTCATTGCCTGGAGCATTGCTTTGCATACACAGACGTACGCAGACACTCTACTCTATATAAACCACAATAAAACAACAAACCTAGCAACACTACTGCTCAGTGGTCCTTATGCTGAGAAGCACTGGGTACAGTAGTTGTTCAGTTGGGTGGCCTGACCCTTGGTAGTGCACCACACACTTCGAGTGTAAGGGGTTTAGGTTGGAGGATAGATGAGCACAAGTAAGTCTGGAGTGACCTAGCTGTGTTGGAGGATGAAGAAAGAATAATGCTGCACATGGACAGCAAGGATACTGGACTGGACTTGGAATGAATAGAATGGCATTGGGACAGTGTTCCAGGTGAACAAGGTCCAGGAAGATGTGGAAGGAGGAAAAATGCGAAGCCAACTGAGGCTTCAGAGAGAACTGGACATGAAATGGTGAACTGGATAAGTTGATTTTCTGTTGCTAAAGTACAGGGGTTTATATAGAGTAGAGTGTCTGCGTACGTCTGTGTATGCAAAGCAATGCTCCAGGCAATGAGTAAGGCAATGAAGAGGGTAATGAAAGGGGGGAATGGAATGAATGTGCTGCGCTTCAGGGGTAATTACTGAGCAATTTCGAAAAATAGAACAAATCCTATGCAGAATGAGTCATAGAATGGAGAATGAGTCATAAAGACAAAGAATGAGTCAGAGAATGAAAAAGCGATGATAAAGCAGGGCTGTGACCATTACAAACCATGACTCATGACCTGAGTCACCATGACCAATTGCTATGCAAGCATGACAAAGTGCTGTGCGGTGATGATGCAAGAGCTGTGACACAGCAATGACACAGCATATGGGCAGTGGAGAATGGAATGAAGTGATGATGCTATGATGCCATGATGGTGTGATGATCCAAATGCTCAGATGTGATTTTCGATGTATTGGTGCATGTGGCATGGTCTGGCTGATGCTGAGGTTGTCTGGGAGAGTAGTGGGTGAAGATGGGAGAGTGTTGGAAGTGTGTGAATGGGGGAAATGTGAATCAACCATGTTGAAGGCAGGATGCCATAATACTGTTGAAAATCACTAAAAAATCGAAAAATTAAAGGAAAGGAAGGGAAACAAATGAAAAGGTGAGTAAGGAATGGTATGGGAAATGAAGATATGAATAAAAAAAACCATGTTCTTGCTACCAAACATGTTTGATGTGTGACACCAGATCACAACAACCAGACCACAACCAGACCAAACAAGACCGGACCTTGATTGCCAGTTGCCTCAGTCAGGTTCAGGCTGGTCCAGTTGCAGTTGCCTAACTTTTGCGGAAAAATGAAAGACCGGTCCAGGACTGGTTGCCTATGTATGGGTAGTACTCATCTAGGTGATTCTATTGGTGGTCCAATCTTGAAAAATGGTTGAGATTTGGGAAAGTTATAAGCATTTTAAGAATAGCTTGTATAAATCTGTAAGGCATATATTTTTATGCTTGTTGGCACTGAACCAGGTCAAAATCAGTCAAAATCATTGATGTTGCAGATTATGTTAGAGTTTAAAAGTCTGGTCTGGTTCGGTCATTTGACCCTATTTGGAGGCAACTGGACCAGAACTGATAAAGACTGATATTTCCAGTTGTTTGCAGTCCTACAACCAGTTGTACACCAGTTGCAACTGGGCCTGGTCCTGTGATAGTGGGACTTAGAATAAAACACAATACTCTATAAGTCTAATATGATAGTCTACCATTAGGATTTTGATAAGGAATGACTAGGGTAGACTGGGAACTTTTTTGAAGAGAATGGCTCATATAAATCAGTAAGGCATCTTTTTATGCTTGTTGGCACTGAACTGGGTCAAAATCAGTCAAAATCACTGATGTTGCAGATTATGTTAGAGTTTAAAAGTCCAGTCTGGTCCAGTCTTTTGACCCTATTTGGAGGCAACTGGACCGGGACCAGTCCTGTGGCAGTGTAGTACTCCTCCCCACAATTTTAATGGTGGTTTATTTGTATTAAACAGTTAAGATTTGAGCAAGATATGAGCATTACAAAAAAGGGCTCCCAAACTCTGCCCTGCATGTGAGTCAAATATGAAATGACATTATCATGCTTAGGCATCTTGACAAAATATGTGCTGCTAGTCAAGGCCATACTATAGCTAGTCTTATCTTGTCAATAGGGTAAGATATAAGCAAGATATATATATATATAAACTTGACAAAAATCATTATCAGGCTTGTCTTTGAAAAATAAAAGTTGTTATCAGGCTTAGGTGTCTCACCACTCATTGTGGTCTGATCTTCAACAATGGTTGAGATTTGAGAAAGTTATGAGCCTTACAAGAAACATGCAATAAATTTGGTTTTGCTTGGTTTATCACTGATGTTTTGGATTTCTTTAGCTTGTATCTCGATCAAATGATAACCAATTGACAAGGTAAGACTAACAATGCACTCATGTTGACTAGGACTACAATTAGTGCATTAGCAAACTAGGATTTTCACCACAGGCCTCACAGGGCTTATGTCATATCCCGTGCACAAATCAGTGCTTCTATCAACCCTAACCCTATAATCAGTATTCAGTTCCTATCTAATCTGCCCCTATTCCAACTCCTTGAACCTCCAGATCATCCTGAAGACCAGTACTGCTTCCGCCGGAACCAATGGACATTATACCACTCCCCTTTACCCCTCAATACCTCCATACTCCGCCTCACCCATCTCCGGCTATTCGGTTCTATAGCACATCTAATCTCTGTCTGCTCCGGTCCTATCTAATCTCCGTACTTCACTGGCCATACAGTTCTCCACCCATTGCATGCATCATCTGCCTCTGCAACCCCTATCTAACAATCATTACCATTTCCAGTTCTCTCTTCATTATTCCATACCATTACACTCGGGCTGTGCCTCCACTTCCAGTCCTCCTCGCTTTAGTCACCTGCCCTGATTCACAAAGTTCCGCCCATTTCTAAATATAGGAAACCCCTGTTCCCTCCGGTTATTGGTTATGTACATCCTGTCTTATTCATCTGATCTGTTCCCCATTCATATCCGAGTTCATTTTGATTGTTCCGCTGTGGGAAACAACTCCACGATAGGCGGATATAATGTTGGGTGAATGCTATGCCTGCTGCTTCTCTTGCAAGGCAAGAACGCTCGACCCTAAAGGGGTCTGCTACTGAGATAAGTCTGATAGTTAGTATCTAAGGTCACAGAAAGGTAAAGGAACAAGTCCGAAGGTATGTGGACTAAGTCCAGAGGTCAAAATGTTGGGTCCGAAGGTATACTACCAAGTCCGAGGCGTGGGAAAGCGGGTCCGAAGGTTCGGGTCTTCGGGTTTCGGGGAATAGCAAGGGAACAGGTGTGGAAAGTGTTGGACTATGTCCGGAAACAAGGGAAAGTCAGGGAAAATGAATGGCAAGGGTTTTGGGTGTGAAGCGGGTGCAGAACGGGTGATAACCAGGTATATTCAGCCAGGTAACAGGTAAGGACAGGTATATGACCAAGTAGATGGGAAGTCCCACCTACAGTAAAGTAAAGAGTGCTTGGTCGTACTACCAGTCCTATATAACTAGCTACGTAGAAATCCGGAATATTGAAAACAGGAAAACATCGGGTCCGGTGATAGGTAAACTAACATGAGGCACTGCGGACTTGTGGGAACACAGGTAATAACGCTGCCTACTGCATCAGCCATGGGAAACAAGCTACTATGCACCAGTGGGGTTGGATGGAACGGACAGGACATAGGATGGACGGGTTTCCGAAGGTATGCAAGCGGGTCCGGTGCATCTCCGGCGGGTCCGAGGCTCGGAGAGCGCGGGAAAGCGTCGGGTTTGAGCGGGTTTCATTGGAGATGACTGGGAGTGACTGTACTGATGTCTGGACAACTGGGATTTTGATGTACTCCGTGATATGGGCCTCTGCAGGGCTGCAGCCAGAATGTTTCCTACACTGCTCCGTCTATTATCTATCTTTCCATATGTCACATACATAGCCTTTCCACTCTTCCATGTGCTCCACTCCTAGCTCCGGCCTCATCCTTACTCATCCTTACTCATCCTGACATACTTACTTACAGTATATAAGCCCCTGTAATACTTAGTAGATCCTTAGTTCGAATATTATTGTACCCTATGGGTCCTATTCTCCTCTGTCATCCCCTGGACTGGATCTCCATGTCCACTCCTACTCTGTAGTCTCAAGGACTAATCTCTTTATGACTTTCTCTTCATCTACCCATAGGGTGACCTACCTGTGTTGCACCACCTATTCCCTACTCCGTGTCAGATAGGACTTTCGTTACCCACAGTCATTTCCTCCAGTCGAATACTCTTAGTTACTCCCTCCGAGTTTCCGGACTTATGTCCCAGGAACTACATCTCTGCCTCTACCTCCCAGTAGTCTACCCTTGTTACTCTTCTACTCTGGACTTCATCTGGGAGTAGCCATACTTCTGTTCTACTCGAGACCCTACCATTGGTAGTCTCGACTCCAGTTTCTCCTTTACTATCCAAACTCCGGATGTCCGCTGGACCAGTCCATTATTCAACCCGGACTTGTTCTGGAACACCCCGGACTTCTGTTCTAGTTCTATTCTGAAATCAAGGGCACGTACTTGGGCAAGGGGCGCAGCGCACGAGCTGAAGCCAAGCCCTTCTTGGTCCATCCTACTCCTGTGCACCTTTAGCGTGCATGGTTGTAACAGGTTGCTGGATACCAACAGGCATGGAGAAGTTGCTTATACCAAATTTGTGCAGCAGGGCACTCACAAAAATCTAGTGCAACTTCATGAATACCATTAACATCTATCACAACAAAGTCATTGCCAGAAGATGGTCATGGATTTAGACAGCGATCATGTAGATTGTGGCCAAGTTGGATGCACAAGCCAAGTGTTTTCAGAGATACCCGTTCAAAAAATGAGCCATTCCACATCTATAAATATGTTAATTGCTATGCAGTTGAAGTTCAGCAAAATGCTCACCTCCATGATGTGTAATGGGAGGTGATGGTGATACTCAAGAATACAGTCTTTGCAATGCATCTCCATTCCAAAACATTCCCTGCACCGAAATGACAAGCTGACACTTCCACAGTGACAATTACTTTGTTGTGCATCAAATCCTCGCCCCTCGAGACAAAGCATCTCATCAAGAAATGCCTCGTTGTCGATCTTCGTTGCCGGTCTGTTGAAACCTTCAACAAAAACAACAAAACCAGACAACGCTACTGGTCAGCGGTCCTTGTGCTTAGAAGCGCTGTGTTCAGTAGTTGTTCAAAATAGGGTGGGCTGACCCTGATAGTGCTCCAAACACTTCGAGTGGTTGAAGGTTTAGATGGAGGTGTGAAAAGACGAAGCTGCACACAGGGCAGCTAACTGGAATGAATACTGGACTGGAATAGAGATAGAGCAGAGTGACAAGGTTCCAGGTGAACAATGTCAAGGAAGATGATGATGATGAATGAGGACTGAAAAATGCGAAGCCTATCTGAGGCTTCAGAGGGGAATGGACATGGAATGTGAACTGGATGAGTTGATTGTTCTGTAGCTAAAGTACAGGGGTTTATATAGAGTATAGTACCTGCGTACGTCTGTGTATGCAAAGCAACGCTCCAGGCAATGAGTAGGGCAATGAAGAGGGCAATGAAAGGGGGGAATGGAATGAATGTGCTGTGCTTCAGGGGTAATGACTGAGCAATTTCGAAAAATAGAACAAATCCTATGCATAAGAATGGAGAATGAGTCATAGGGATAAAGAATGAGTCATAAAGACAAAGAATGAGTCAGAGAATGAAAAAGCGATGATAAAGCAGGGCTGTGACCATTACAAACCATGACTCATGACCTGAGTCATCATGACCAATTGCTATGCAAGCATGACAAAGTGCTGTGCGGTGATGATGCAAGAGCTGTGACGCAGCAATGACGCAGCATATGGGCAGTGGAGAATGGAATGGAGTGATGATGCTATGATGCCATGATGGTGTGATGATCCAAATGCTCTGCTGCAGAGATGTCATGTGGTTGTTGGTGCAGAATGTCGACATGCAGGGATCATGGGATATACACAGTCTGTAAGACGCTTCCCCAACATGATAAAGGGATTGGTCATCTGCATAGGGACTTGGTTGTTTGCAATCTCTGGTGAGCATTAGGATGGAATGGCATGGTGTCCACAGTGATCATGAAGGTGAGGTGCGAGTGGATAATGGTTTGAATGGTTCGACGAATATAAACCGCTGAAGAGGATTGGAAATGGTAGGGTGATGAGGACAGGATGAATAAAGACGCGGTTTTCGATGTATTGGTGCAATTTGGCATGGTCTGGCTGATGCTGAGGTTGTCTGAGAGTGTAGTGGGTGAAGATAGGAGAGCGTTGGAAGCGTGTGAATGGGGGAAAGGTGAATAAACCTCATTGAATGCAAAATGCCGTAAAAATGCGGGATGCCGTAATACTGTTGAAAATCGCTGAAAAATCGAAAAATCAAAGGAAAGGAAGGGAAACAAATGAAAAGGTGAGTAAGGAATGATATGGGAAATGAAGATATAAATAAAAAACCATGTTCTCGCTACCAAACACGTTTGGTGCGTGACATCGTGCTCTGGAATCCATACTAGAATAGGTGTATCCTATCAAACTATTCAACATGGTCAACATGGGTCACGAGGTACAAAACATATGGCTGCTGCTCGTTTTCGCTTCTCAGGCAGCAATTCACACTCACTACTGACATCAATAGGTACCTCATTCCAGTAGTCATTTGATAGGAATTCCTGGGGATCAGCAGTAGTTGTGTCAACAGTAGGCTGAATCTCCTGTTCAGAGGTGGATTGACTGAGTGTGATATACTCAGTGCGCAGATTTGTGTGACCATCCAAAGAGAGTGTGTATTCCCATAAACATTGGAGTGGGGCTGCAGGAGTACTGGTACTCGGAGTTCCATACCTGAAGTGCTCAATCCTGAGCTTAGCCACCTTGGAAGGGTGCGACATGAAGCCAATAGTAAAACTGCAGGGTAATAGAGCAGACAAAGATCCTCACAAGTGTCAATCAATCAGATAAAAATAGATGACACCATGGTTATGACATGGTTTTGGTGCAACAATTTCCTCACCATTTGGTTCATGCTCAACATCTTGGCCACTCCAGAGGTTGAGTTATTCAAATAAAACACTTGTACTTGTTGTATGTTCAGTGAGAATTTATAAGTTACATCATGATACCATTAGATGAGCGTTAGGTAGGTATACAGCGGCATGGAATCTCTGGGTGGCAAATCTGTATCAACTATGTGAAGTAAATCTCCCTCAGACATAAATACCCATGCAAGAATTTGTACTCACATCATGTGTAAATCTCCCTCATACCAAGACTCTCTCATGGGACGCCCTCAATTGCACAACTCCTGCAAAGAAAAAGCTCAGGCTGCTAGCAATTCTAGACCAGTCTATAATGAAAAGTATATTATTCATTGTGGCTAGCTACATATCCACCTAACTACAGCTGTCTATAGGAACCATGAAAAAATACAAGCCAGATACCAAGAAAGGCATCAACAAATGTACTAAGTCTAGACATCAATATTCATTCATTACTTACCATCACCAGATGCATCCAGTCAAGAAAAATTGATGAAAAGCTTTTCGCGGTCATTGGATGCTCATCTCATGACTTTGTAGAGGGTTTGTGTGTTGCACTCATTGAGTGCAAGGACTCAGAAGTGCAGATTGTGTTCGGGAATATTCAAACAGCACTTGACACAATCGAGGACTTAGAGGAGGAAGTGTGGGGGCTTGAGCATGTGGTGCTGATGCGTCTGTGAATGGTCAGGATCTCATTACAAGATGTCATTGCTTATGTTAGGATTGGTTCTGATGCCTTGGACAAGGCATATGAAAAAGGAGAGATATATCACCATCACACTAATAGCATCTGCCAGGCAGACATACATTAGTAGTAGCAGTGTTTTATTGTGTCTACCTATGAAATATAATCATGCATGATGTCCTTTCTTGGCAAGAAGACCTAGCATACAACTGTCCTTGTCGGGCTGACTCAAGTTGGTCCATGCAGGTTGAATGCCAAACAACCAGGCAACCACCTGTGAAGTGTGACTTAATTTCAGCCAACAACGTTAGCTTACAACATGAATAAAAAAATTTGACATTCACCATAACCTCCATCATTAATATTGTTGTAAGTAATTTTCATCGTCAGGCCATTCTTTCTGATATGATAGGTGTTCCCAGATGCCGAGATGGCAATCTACACAAGATCAGCATGCATGGTTGATGCCATGGGTGACTGAACACAACTGAACACCATTTACCAAAAACAAAGAGTTCTTTGTGAAGTTATATAGCAACTGGCTGCAGCAATGGCCTGAGCATGATGTACTATGGCCTGATCTGGCTGGGTATGCACTCACCGAAGACCAAGAACACGAGTTACATTCAGCTGAAGAAGCTCATAAAGGTGTCAGTTATACCACATTGTTTCCTGGGGGTGAACTGACAATGTTTGAATTCTGTAGGAGTTAAAGTCATGGATGATATGGGCATGGCTGTCACCAAAACACACTTGTAAGATGTATGGATGCTCAGGTTGTTGCAGGACTGATGATGGACTTTGTGTAATATACCCTCCCAGAATGTTGTTGATCTTCATTGTTGGCCTGCTGAAAACCTCAACAAAAACAACAAAACCAAAACAACGCTACTGCTCAGCAGTCCCTGTGCTTAGAAGTGCTAGGTACAGTAGTTGTTCAATTTGGGTGGCCTGATCCTGATAGTGCACCAAATACTTTGAGTGTTGAAGGGTTTGGGGTGTGTGGAAGGTGGTGAATGATGAGCACAACTAAGTCTGCAGTGACCTAGCCGTGTTGGAGGGTTAAAAAAGCGTAGACCAACTGCACACATGGCAGCTGAATGGAATAGTGAGCTTGATGAGATGTAAGACAGTGACAAAGTTCCAGGTGAACAATGTCAAAGACAATGACAATGATTGAAGACTTGAAAAATGCGAAGCCTATCTGAGGCTTCAAAGACTGGACTGAAATGTGGACTGTGAACTCATGTAGTTATTTTTCTAGCTAAAGTACAGGGGTTTATATACTGTTCAGACTCTGTGTATACTTGTGCGTGCAAAGCAGCGCTTCCAGGCATATGAGTAAGACAATATAAAAATGATGAGTAAGGAGTGTGTGTGTGTAATGCAAAATGAGTCATATAGGAAGGGGATTATGAATCAAGGGGAGAAACCATGAATCAAGGGGAAAAACCATGATGAACTAGGACTACATGACCAATGATGGTGACTCTTCCTCAGTGGCATTACCAAGCGCTCTATAGGCATGACTAAGTGCTGTGCAGTGGCTGTGCATTGCGGCTATGTAGGATGATGGTAGAGGTGTATGACACTCTGATGTACTGATGATCCAATGCTCCAATGCTCCAATGCAGGGATGGCATGTGATTGTTGGTGCAGAAGTTGACGAATGGGATATATACAGTCTGTAAGACCATTGGGGTTGATCATCTGCATCTGCATGGTGATAGATTGACTTGATTGTTTGCAATCTCTTTGGATGAGCGGTGAGGATGAAATGGAATGGTGTGTGCGTCCATGGTCGTGGTGGTGAGAAGTGAGTGGATAATGACTGGAATGGTTTGATGAGTATAAGTCACTGAAGAGGATTGCCAGTGGAAATGGTAAGGGGATAGAATCAAGATGAATAAGGGTGCGGTTTTTGAAGTGTTTGTGCAACATGGCAAGGTCTGGCTGAACATTGAGGTCATCTGAGAGCGTGATGGTTGAAGATGGGAGAGCGTTGGAAGTGTGGGAATGAGGGGGAAGTGAATTGACCTTGTTGAACGCAGTATGCTGTAATAATGCAGAATACTGTAATATTGTTGAAAATCACTTGAAAATTGCAAAATTAAGGGAGAAGAAGGGAATTGAAAGAAGAGGAACATAAGGAGTGATATGGGGAATGGTGTTCTACATAAAAAGCCATGTTCTCACTACCAAACATGTTTGGTGCGTGACAACGTTTGGGACACTGTGGGAGGACTGACAATGAGCTTTGCATACAATACCTCTCAGTACTGAGTATTTAGAACTGTGGCCTCCACGTACTAGTATATTGAGCTGTGACCTTGAAAAACATGGATTTATGCTGCATCCTTTTCCAGCAAGAAAATTGAGACTGGTCTGTGCAGATTGGCTCGTGTCCTTGCAAATTTTGGTCATCAGTATTGGCACAAGTTGACAGTGACAGATCACTCATTCAAATCACATTCATTTCTAAATTATCAAAAAAAAATCAATTACATCATCACCTCGAGAGACACAGATGGCTCCCCAGAGTAAATATACCCCCAAACAACTGTTGTTTATGTGATCATATGACACCAAATTCCTGGAGTGCAAGGCAGACAAAGACTACAACTCCTTCTGGAATCCTTTCTTCGAAGACTGGGCTGCCAAGTTTCCAGAGAGAGAGATTATCTTTCTGGATATCCCACTAGATGTAGATTTAACTGCGGAACAAAAAAATATAGAGGCTGAGGTGTGGAAGTTATGGCAACAGGTATGAAAAACTAACCTCACCATGCATGCGTTCACTAATCAGCAGTTCAACAGCAGCTAATGGAAAAGCTGCGCAATGACCTCAACAGTTCAAAGGCAGGAAGGAGAGCCAATGCTACTCACAATGCCATAGTCAGCAATATGGTTGGTCAGATCATGAAGGCCTCCAAAGAAAAGCCATCCCACTCTCTGCAAGGCTGGGAGATGTATGTGCACCTTCACTACCACGATAAGGTCAAAGATACTGTCAAAAGCCTGCAAGATACCCTCAAGAGTGACCCTAATGCAAAGCCAGCAAAGAAGACAAACCTGTCTATCATTAAAGAGCAGACAAAACTAGTATTTGAAGGAGAGTCCAAGGGTGTTAAGGAAGAAATTCAGGTTGCAATAGAGGTGATGAAGGAGAAGAAGCGTGTTGAAATGGACAAGATCAAAAAGAACAGTGCATCCCTAGATAACACATTGTGAGTCATTGACATTTGCTTCATCTTAATGCACCACATTAATTTCAATCAACTTGAAGCTACATATCCAAAATTGGAGCAATTCTTACCCAGTTTTTCGAGGAGCTCCATCTGATGACAGGTTGGACATTCTCGGTTTTGATGGGTGGCCCTGATCCTGCAGCTGGTGGGACGCTGGACATCAGCAGTTTTCATGTTGGCACGACTTAGCTAGGAAACAGGTTTAGCCAGGCCTACCTGCAGTTCACAACAAATGACATGTTACCGTATTCGGAGTTTGTTCACTGAGCATTCCATAAGTTCATCCAAATCTTACTCAAAAATTCAACAAAGCTAACTACTGTTCATTGCAGCAGAGGCTGCTGTGTTGAGTACACCAGGTACTACAACCTCTCCGGAAGATGCAACTTTAAGTCCTGCACCAGCTGATATATCAGCTGCTCTTACCAAGGGTTCTGAAAGCCCTGTTAATGTTGACGCCACTCTATCTCCTTCCCCAGTTGCCACTCCCTCTGCAGACAGTGGTCAAAACAATCCTACTTCTCATGACATCAGTGCCATTCTCAACACCACCAACTTTTTCTCTAGTCCCCATCTGCAATGTTTTACAGATGATGAACTTGAACTCCCTCCCTTGGACAACAACGCAGACAATCCCAACCCACAACTCCCTATTCTACCTATGCTGCCACAGTGGCAAATTCCTGCTGCCAGCAATGGTCAGTCAACACTGGCAGCTGATGCCAGGCAGTCATTGTCTCTCCTAGATCTCCTCCACAGTCCAAACATAGACCTGCCGCCTCCTCAGGTACCACCTTCTGTATCTGGAGTCACATCTCCACATCTTCGCCCATT
This sequence comes from Suillus lakei, assembly GCA_016628065.1. Taxonomy (NCBI): domain Eukaryota; kingdom Fungi; phylum Basidiomycota; class Agaricomycetes; order Boletales; family Suillaceae; genus Suillus; species Suillus lakei. Next base: position 103,059 of record JABBWA010000019.1, on the reverse strand, counting down.
CTTCACATCACCCTCAAACATATATGACTTCACTCATGATGATGGCCTAGATGCTGGTGGTAACTCCTCACCCACATTGCCTCTTGCTGACACTGCCTCAGTGTCACACACTGATGCACCACAGCACTCTGCCATAACACCCATTCCCCCTCAGTGTCAACAAGGCTCAAAATGCACGCAAAGAAAAGTCTCCATTTCAGCAACAAACGGTACTGAAGAGGACAATTCTGGTCACAGAAAATGTCAGCATTTCCAATTGAAATGAGCCAAAGAGGCCAATAATATTGGTGTCACCAATGCAAGTTCACACAAAGCAGGAAGGAGGTGACCATGACAAATTTTGAATGTAATTAGTATAGTAATACATAGTAACTCTACCTGGGTTTCACTAGATGTATTCTCATTACTGCAATCAAGTTGTTTCTTGGCCAACATTATCAATTTTAAGTTTTCTCAACTGTTCCAAATGTTAGAGTGGGTGAATGTGTGTACTTCATAGAATTCCAAGCCCACACCTGCCATCAGTACTCCATTTTCTAAGGTACATCTAAGTTACTTACATTGACATGCTGGACTTAGTGAAATTTTGGACTTGCACCTCACATGATGTTCGAGAAGGTGTTGGCTGTAATTTGAAGGGTACCAGGAATAGATATCTAGATCCTAGCCAGGCCCCAACAAGTTATCATTGATATGTCAGCAAAAGAAGCAAGGCACCCATCAGAGAAGGCCAGGAACTTCCCAGACCCACAGATCCACCTACTGATTTATCACTACTGTGCCATCCTAGCAAGGCTATCAACTAGTGGAAATAATGTATTAAAGCAACACTACATTATAGGTTATTGATACATCAATATCACTATATGGCCTGGGCCCATCTGTATTGGTACATTGTCACCCTTGGCTGTCCATCTCATATGGGTATAAGTTACTGTATTATGTGTATCTGACAACTAGGGTAAAATGAAGGTATGATGGATTTATGCCTACACCAGTGATGGCTGCACTTGGGCGCAGCGTCTGCTGTAGTGCTGCCGAAGTCCGGTTCAGTCCGGTTCTCTGCCAATTTTTCCAAACGCCAAACCGGACCACAGGTTCAGGTTCGGCTGTTTGGTCGAACTCTGGACCGAACGTCACCGAACGCGTTCGGGAGGTCCGGTTCGCGTTCGAACCAGGTTCAACCACCAAACTAGGTTCGGTACCCAGCATAAACCCATACCCGTCCTGACAGGTACAGTTTTTTTGGTGGGTACCACAAATAGCAATATAAATACGAATGGGCGTCAGCATATGCGAAAAAGTGTGAACATTAACATCAAAAAACACATAAAAATACCTGTAAGTAATGTAGATACATGCACCCACCACAAATAAGACCAATATTGCCAAGAAGAAGTGGCGACCAACACGGACAGGCACAAACATATGAGGACAGTTGTGGACACAAGTGAAAAGAAGTGTAAATGGGCGCAGACAAGTGCAGATGAGTGAGGGCATGTGCTGACGTGCACAAATAGCAGGAACGAGCGCGGAGACAGTTGAAGACAAGTACCGCAACATACTGACATGGCGTGCGCTAATGTAAGCGCAGGGATACCCATGTGCTGAGTGAAAATTACACATGCGGCAGCATGCACACACGAGCCAGGACAAGCACAGACAAATGAGTAACATACGAGAAACAATACTTAGACAACTCACCTAAATTGGCCACGAGATGTGAACATATGCAAATGTTCGCAAATAAATCATGTTTGCAAACGACGGACGCAGACAAGTACAAGCGAGACGCACACGATCGGACGTGTGCAAGTATGCAAAAAATGTGAGGAAGTGTGCGCAGACATGCACAAACAAACACGAGGTTCAAATGTTTAGTTATACTAATAGTTATAAATGACTGGAAAATCATACCTATATTTAACAAAGGTGCAGGGGCAGGCGGGCAGGCTTGTACTGAAGGGTGCAAGCATACGAGAAAAACAAACGAAACGGCAAATATTGTAGGTGAGTTCAAACAGGTTCGGACGCGTCCGAACCGGTTCTGGGTAACTCCGAACCCCGAACCTGTTTGGAAGTTCGGTCCAGGGGCCATGCCGGACCTGTGACCGGACCATGAGTCCGGTTCGGAAAAGTTCGGGTTCGAACCGAGGTTCAGAACTGGACTGCGGCAGCACTAGTCTGCTGAGGACAGAATTTATCTAGACAAAGAATGCATTGAGGACCTTTGGAGCCACTCATAATGATATTATAGTAAGTTACCTAACTTCATTCTCTTGCCGCTTGGCATGTTTCAACTGGTACTCAAGATAAAACAGAGGGTGGAGTTCAATGATCTATACACAAGTCGCGAAGTCAGCATCATGGACTATGAGACAAACATGTTGCCGCATCCAGTGACATACCGTCCAGTTGTCCGGCTCTTTGATTATCGATCAGTGATGGCCTCTGATTTGGCCTGTGATCTCCTGTGATAGCTCCACTTGAGAAGCTCCACTTGAGACGCTCCATGAAACGCTCCACTTGCGTTTCAAAAAAAAGCCGCTTCCGCTAGCGGCTGCAGTAGATGTCACACTTCTTGACAACTTTTTGATGCTTGCACATGAGGGCTACCACGATTTAAAAATGTATCTAGAGGTTCTGCTATGTAGGCATAGGCTTTGTTCCTTCTCTCTTCAATCCGTCATGTCGCTACTCACCTTGAAGGCCTGGCCATCGATAGTGGCCCTGGTGGCAGCCGCTGCACCTCAAGGCGCATTTGCGCAGATAGTGGCCAATATAACGTGCCTCTCTTCCTTTGGTTGGGTACATCATTTCTTTGATTTACCTTTAAGTTGCAAGTTCTAATGGTATGATTGGGTGGTATCAGATGAACAACAGTCTTGGCCAGAACCCGTGCTTGGTAACTGCCTATCTCGGGAGCCCCTGCGGTGGTGGAAGTATGCCTTTTCGTTTCTTAGCGTGCCTTGGCCTTGCATGACTCATTTTTGGACAGGCTATGAGATCAATGTTATCCCTGCGGGTACTCAATATTCAGGTCCCCCGCTCAATGGAACAAACCCTTGCCAATGCAATTCAGTAACATACTCACTAACGAGCGCGTGCGGCGTTTGCCAGGGCCTCATTCCTGTGACGTGAGTTGCATCAAGTAATCCCGACTATACGGAGTACTTATTCCCTCACAGCTGGAGTTCCTGGAAAACCAATTGCTCAACGGCTTTTACCCAATTGTCAGTCTACAAGGTTATGTTCTTGAACTTCTTTTGACACCACTTGACGTGCAGATATCCAACGACCATTCCGACCGGCACTGCCGTTCCGAATTGGGCTTACCTGGATGTTGTAAGCACACGAGTCATCCCCGTCGTCATACCCTAAATTTCTTTGAAGGTAACCGGTAATGTTTTCAATGCCACGGCAGCGCAGTTGAATGGAGGTCAGCCCACACGCATAATTTTTCAGTGGTAGAAACTCACTTTCTTGTAGATCTGCCGGAATCTAATGCAACCGTGCCGCTATCCACTACTAGCACACCCACTTCGACCACAAGCACAGGATCTTCAATGTCTACTTCGAAGAGCTCGAACGTTGGGGCTACTGTTGGGGGTGTTGTCGGAGGGATTGCCGGTGTTGGAGCTATCGCAGGTCTTGCAGCATGGTTCTTCATCAGGCGCCGTCGCTCCCGCAGAGCGCCTTTGGCCGCTTTCAGCAACCAATCCCAAATGACGCAGCCTCCGCGTTTCTATGTATGTTTCTGATGACGTTTGTGATGCACCAGGCTCATCTTCTTGCGCAGGATCCCGCCGACCCGCGAACATTTCCGCCGCCGTTGCCCTCTACCATCCAAACCACTGCATCGGCCATCAGCTACCAAAACTTAGCCAACCCCCAGGACTTTTCCCAGCAGTCACATCCTGGGCAGTATAATGGTGTTCCGGAAGTTTGAGATTGCTCGCGAAGATGATCTCCAGGCGTTATTCCTTTACAGATTTGGATGACACGTTATACCATACGGCAGATTGGCAGGGAGTTCAGCTGCAGACGGCGCGGGGTTGTAATGAGCCTTGTTCACTAGTGCAGATTCAATTCTGCCAGAGGATGCCTAATCTAGGATTTCGCAGAGCAAAATACATACTTAGAACAACTCTGTAAACGCGACGAAGGCAGCTTCGTGAGTGTCTTGCTCCAAAGATTAAGATGCTGAATTGCATGGGGCTGTTTCACATGCACCGTGCAAGGCTCGGTCGTATGCACGGCTACCGCGCACCGCCTATGGCCATTTGTTACAGAGGCCGCAGAATGTTTACCGCCTCAGATTGGCATAAGCATCCGATGTACCTTTGAGTTACCATCAACTAAGTTATGTGAGGTGATGTTGTCATAGGCGTCTAAAGCATTAAACTTTGCCTACCAGCGTCCAACTGGTTTTGACCTTTCTCATCTGTATAAGCAGTAGCACAACACGGCCGTCGTTACCAATCTCGACAGGTTTCATATCCACAAGTGAATCTATGTTGTGACTACAGGGCTTCCCCATCAAATTTTTACCTCTCGCTCAAACAACCCTTGTGGCTTGCAAAACGACATGCATAATGAATGGTAAAACATTAATTTCTCTCCCCACACCTCCTAATACTTCGCATTACGTAGTTACATAAATATGTCGGATCAGTACATTAACGAGTGTCAAGTATTGGAATCTTGTGGAGTCGTAATATATAGCAATAGATCATTCACTGCACTTATCCATCGAGTTTCAGAACCACCCTGTCTTAGTTGACTGAGAGTCTGCTTGATGGAAGAAACCAAATCATCCGTGCCAAGGACCATGCCATCGTGCAAGCGGGCCCAAGTAAAGGCACTAAGGTGCTCGATGGTCTCCTTTAAGTTTGCAGTTTGTCGAACGATCAGAGAATGCCAAGCCTTTTGGACAAGCATTTGGCAAGAACTGGCTTCCGGGAGGTCAAGTAGACGATCCGACAATCCTCGCATGACTTGCAGATTTGCAATCGTGTAGAGTGCGAGGTGTTCGGATAGTAGAAGATCATCATCATGGTAAGGGAAAGTGTTGGCGATAGCAAGATGGCTGCTATGGTGTCCATGCCCGAGGATATGAGCGCTCCATTCCTCACTTTTGGCCCAAGAATATAATATTTGCAGACAAAACAAGTGTTGCCGTGGCGAGTCGCTATTGATGAACGTGGAATGAAGAGCGGCGGAAAATCCTGACAACAGATGGGCCGGCATATAACCGTCACCAGATATGACTTTCCTGCAGGAATGAGCAGCACGGAGAGCGGCATCCCGAAGCGCAGCAGGCTTTTCTAAAGCCAGAGATGATACTATAACCTCAACCATCGCTGGGGTCCTGGATTGGTTGAACTTGACGCGAGGCAACTGGCTCAGTGCAATCATAGCGTCAATCACAGCGGTGTGATCAACATTGTGGTAATGCATGATGTAGTCGATGAGCCAACCACAATCAGTGGGCTGTTGAATCGATAACCAAGATGGCCCCTGCTGCCACGCTGGTCCTGCATTGCTCTGGTTAATGGGACCACCACCGGCCACAATAACGGTGAAGTGTAGCACGGCACGAGCGTCGTTCCAGATTGCGTCCTGAGCATCTTGGTTCTGACCAGCAGTCCTGACGAAGGTTTGACATACTTCGAGTCCCCACTCCGCGACACGGCGATATTTTGCGATTTGACGGTACTCCTCTAGTTCAAGGACCGTACCTAATGGTTCTAGCAGTCTCAGCACGATTGCGGACTGTTCACGAGACTCTTGTTTCATCATATGCTCTAGCAAGATGCCAAGTGCAGTGGTGGAGCTTTGTATCATGGGCTATCAATAGATGCATGGACTTGAGGAGAACTAAGCGAACCTTTTGGTGACCTTCAAAATTGCTTCCCGCTCGGTGAATTTACCAAGGAGCATACTGCTAGCCATAAAGCAATTGGCGAGTACATTCTTGGGAGGAAGTGGATCTACGAGAATTCTTTCGATGGCATCCAGGGCTCGGTCACGCCAAAAGGAGGAGTAGCGCGAATCATTGAGGCGATGAAGTAGTGGGTGTGACATCCAGCAAAGAAAAGTATCTGGTATGTTGGGTTGATGAAGGCATGTTGGAGAATCCAAGACCACCTCGAAAACAAGATAGCAAATGAATGATATCTCATGATCACTGTGATGTACCCATATGAGCTTGCGGATGTCCCCTTCGCGGTCAGCGACTGGGAATGGAGACTCTTCAGAATTTAGGAAAGACTTTCTCTCCATGTACAGGTGCAAGAATGCCTTTCCGCAAGCAATTGCACGTTCCCGTCTAGGTGGAACAAGCATCAGTTGCTCGTGGTGAGTGTTTTCGAAACAACTGAGAAATGTGTCGAAAAGCTGCAGAAGAGGAGTGGATATCTCAAGCTCAGGTGGCCATTCCACCTCAGGAACAAAGCTTGCCGCAGTTGTAATGATTTCGGGGTCGCTGGATGATTCGATGATCCACCTGATACACGGAGCGTCTGTTTGCTGTGCAATAGAGACGGAAGGCGTGAGTCGTCGCGAAAAAGTATTCAGGGTGTCAATGATCTTGAATGGGATGTAAAGCACGAAACTTAAACAAACGTCGCTGAACTTCCGACGACATTTCTGCAACGATGGATAATAGCGGAGGACAGACCGACCCAGAGAACGAAGAGTGATTGATCCTGGTGTCTGGAAAGGGCAATCTGCAGCCATGAGAGATGCCAGGACGATTGTTAGATAGAATGTGAAGCCAAGCGTCGTGGAGGTGATGATGATGATAGAAATTGCGGATGACATTGTCCACATGTTAGCGGACAGTGCGATCCCAAACAGAAGGAGAGAGATCTGCAATAGTGAGGGCAAGAACTCCAACACAGAATCGAAATGCCAAGTCCGAAGACCATCGAGTTTCATCTGCCTTTGTCGGCCCCGAGCATCAATGGTACCGCGGCCGAAGCGTTTGAAGTTGCTCAACCATTGCTTTCCTAGCACTGCTCCAAGGGCGGCAAGTAAGCTTGCGCAAAGACTGGCGTAGATCAATGACTGGATCCATATAACTAGGGAACTAGGCCCCGGCCCCGGCGCGTAGGGTTGGTCGAACTGTGGGACGAAGGAGGAGTTGGCAGTCTGGAGTAGCATCCCAAGCAATACATTTGTAGTGTGGAATGGATCAGGGTTGAGATTCGACTGCATGTTTACGATAAACGACGTATTGACGGCTGAAAACAAACCAGCCTGTGATTCGAGCTCAGGTGACGAAGCGAGCACAAAGAAAAAGTTCTGACGAATATAAGAACGATATCCATGTCTGACTGATACTTCTCAAGAAACTCTCCATCATAGTCCGTAGCTTCCCGTGTATAGGTGGCCCAGAAACGGGATTTGGCATCGTCCGCTTGGGACTGTGATGGACGAGGGGACTGCATAGCTTCTTCAAGTGTATTCAAGTTCTGAGGAAGCTTTAGAACCCTGAAGAATCGAATTTTACTGAGTCAACGAGTGGAACTGTTGCAGAGGAACATACTCTGCGCCATCGCCATCTGCCAGTAATTGGATGCCAACATCTTGACTCGGCATGTGTGGCAAGTGAGGTTATACTAGGTTGACCGTCCTGGTTGGAATGGGAATTATGGGATCATGTTAACATCTCGCTCTTATGGAAATACCGAAAGCGCTCAGTACCGTAAACCTGTGCGACAAAGTAGGGCGGGTAATACTGACTAGAAAGGTCCTCACGAGCTGTGTCACATCATTCACAACGACTGCGTGGGGCCTCGATGAGAGCGCCCAAATGATGTGACTGCACACTGACAGTCAGGACGATACACCATCACTCATCGTTATGCAACCAGTGTTCGAGACGTAAGCTGCGGTGAGCATCGACATGAAAAGAGCATCATGTACCCAAACATTTCAGAGAAACTTTTACACAGAAGACACATCAGGAACAACGGATGATGTTGTTGTTAAAATAAAGATGTGCCACTGATGTGCCTTGTAAGAAAGGGAAATGACTTTGGCCCAGGCTCTGAGCGGAACTGCCGCCGCCGCCGATCAGAAGTACAGCAGGAGCTGTACAGAGCCACGAATAAAACTGCCCCATCCTACATATTTGACATAGTATTCAAATACATACACCAGCAAACAACACTCATCAAGCCTAAGGGGGACAGGTACTAAAACACCCATTGGGTTACAGGTAGCTCATTTAGTGACCAGAGATACAACATCCTTGACCAGCGATATCACTACACTGTCCGCGGAACCTTGCTCCAAGTGGTGCAGCGTTTGCATTACGCGTGACTTGAACTCGTTTGTGACATCGACAAGCTCCGCATCACGTTTTAGTAGCCGAATTGTGAACTTTGCAAATGGTTCGAGGACTTCGTGTATGACGCACTCCGATGAGTCGAGTGGCTTGTGAGAACGAAGGGCGACGAATGCCCAAGCCTTGTGTACAAGAAGGCCACAAAGATCGTCCGGGATGAGGTCGTGGTGTTCTCCCTCCGATTGTAGCCGTGCCATAATTGCAATGATGTATAAGGCGAGATGTTCTGTGAGGGGATAGATCTCGAAGTAACGAAGATTATTCGCAATGGATAGGCATGCCTCGAGGTGCCCACCATCATAGAGGTGATGAGACCACAGCTCACTTTGAGTCCACGAGAATAATATGTGCAAATAACGAAGGTTTTGCTTGCCGCACATGCTGGAATCTTCAGAAAGAACGCCATCGTCACCCTGGCCGAAGGAAATACTGTCAGCAGTAACATCTGAAAGCACTGCCGAAAATCGAGCGCAAAAATCCAGGGAGAGAGAACCGGTGTCCAGCGATGCAAGATAGTTCCTTGATGAATACGCAGCGCGAAGCGCAGCCTTGCGAAGTCGCGGAGGCTTATCCGGTGCCATTGCAAAAACTATCGCATTAATATAGGTCGGCATCTTCTCTCTGCATGCAGCATCGATGTTCATTTCGCTCATCGTGAGGAATGCGTCAGTGAGCGCTGACTGATGAGAGATCGAATGATGATGCATAATATAGTCGATGAGCCAGCCACAACCTGCGTTCCTGGTCGCGCGGAGACGAGAAATATCTTCTTTCCAAGCAACCCGATCGTCAGTCGGGCCGCTATCACCATTCCCAGCAGTGACCACGCTAAAATGCAGTGCATCACGAGCGGCCACCCAGGCCTTGTCACGCGCTTCTGGTCTGCAGAGTTCCGGATGGTGAAGTACTATGTTGACAAGGCTTTGACACAGTCGAACACCCCAGCTGGGCATTCCCAAATCGTACGCCGTCTGGCGAAACTGCTCAACTTCTAGAACAGCCGCCAAAGGTCGCAGAAGTTTCAGGGCGTAAACAGACGAGCGCTCGCGTAGCTCTAGATGGATGTCGATACCGATGGCTTGCTGCATGCTCTCGAGGACTGATACAAGCAGTGTCTTGATCGATGACCTATACAATTATGGGTTACTTACGCTTCACATGAGGTCAAAGAGTTCCTTACCCCTTGTTCGTGCTGGCTAGTTGATTTGGATCAACAGGTTGATCCAGAAGCAAACCTGTCGCCATAAGGCAGTTCGCTATGACATTCGTAGGAGGCAAGGGCGACACAAGCAGTCTCTCTACTACATCCAACGCACGCCGCCTCCAAAACCTTGCATACTGGTTTGCGCTGAGGCAGTGAAGTAGAGGATGAGACATCCACATGAGAAAGGTATTCGGAATTTTCGGATTTCCAAGCGAAATGGGTATGCTGACGCCAACATCCAGCACTATCTCGAGGATGAGGTCGCAGATGAAAGAGAGTTCGGGGTCATTGTGGCGAGTCCACATCAGCCAATGGACGTCATGCAGACGAGAGGAGCTAGTAAGTGCGAATTCTGGATCAGGAGTGGCACGCAGAAAGGCGGGTCTGGCATCCAATGACCGCCTTTCGATATAGAGGTGCAAGAAGGCCTTTCCACATGCAATAGCACAATCTCGGCCAAAGTCAGAAAGTTTTGGTTGACCATACTGTGTGTTTTCGAAGCAATCCAGGAAAGTGTCTCGCAGCCTGAGCAAGGCACAAGACACATCCAAATCTGGTGGCCACTCGACCTCAGGAACCAGGCTGGCGGCAGTGGTGATCACATCTGGGTCATCGGAGGTCTCAAGCAACCATCGGATACAAGGGGCATCCGTGTTTTCGATGGTGTATTGTGAGGAAAGCCGGTGAGATATGCATGATGCGAATGAGTGGAGCAAAGTTGTTATGATATAGGGGATATAGCTGACGAAGCGCAAGAGTGATGAAAGGATGGTCTGATTTCCCTTCTGAAGAGCGTTGTGGAAGCGGACAACGCGCTGACCGATGTTGCGAAGTCGATTAGATGCTGGCGTTTGAAATGGACACACATTAGATATCAATGCGGCGACAACAATTAGCGCATAGAAAACGGCCCCAAATGTCGTTGTGCCAATGACAATGCAGGCGACAATGTGTTGTTCTGTCCATAGATTTGCGCCGAGCGCCACCCCAAACAGCAATAAGGACAATTGCAACAGGACGGGGAGACCTTCCAGAACGACGTTAAAATGCCAGGCATACAAAGCATCCAGCTTCCGTTGCCGTTGCCTTCCACGACCATCAACCGTTCCGTGACCAGAATGTTGGAAATGATTGAGCCATTGCTTGCCCAGCATTGCTCCCAGTGCTGCAAGAAGGCTCGCAGATAAACTTGCATATATGAGTGACTGAACCCATATTTCGGTGGAACTAGGACCAGTCCATGGTGGCGTGTCGAAATTGTCGCCCAGAAATGTTGAATTGTCGACTGTGTGAATCAGCTTCTTGAGAAGCATGTTGGTCTCTGTGAGAGGATCAGGAGCTAAATTTTGCTGCATATTGACAATGAAGGATGTAGTGACAGCGGAGAAAAGACCAGCCTATAGCAATGGGTGTGCGCATCGAGTGAATGAGTAGGAAAAGAGGTGGTGTCAAGGTAAGAAACGCACGAATATTAAAACGATATCCATGTCGCTTTTGTACTTATCGAGAATTTGACCATCATGCTCAGCTGCTTCATGCATATACGTCGCCCAAAAGCGACTTTTCGTATCTTGACTGGCCCACTGTGATTTAACAGGCTCACATGGAGCATCAACATGGTTCGGTAACGCTGACCTTGTGTACCAATGAAGATTAGCGATCACATGTGACAACTGTGTTAGAAACCTACTAACACTGACATGACTCTGAGCGCACCGAAATCTGAGTCCGAAGCCAAGCCTCTTTTTTTTGGCAGGCTTTATATATGGAAATCCTTCACTCACCAATCGTAATATCGCAGTCTGTATACGTGTGGGATGCTGTGGATAAGCTCGAAGGCAGTACCAGCGCGGTTACGTTATGAATAGTCTCCGATTCAGATTGATCCTCGGATCCGGGTAGTATAAAATGCTACTTGGCCTTTGGACGGCGAGACGGTTGAGTCAGTCACTATGGTTTCTGCAGCATCCTTCTTGATTTGCGTCTGGGCCTTGAGTGCGAGCTAGTACTACTAGTAGAAGGTTTACATAACTTTAACGTTTGGTTTCCGATGAATCTTCCGATCACTTACTACTAATATCTTCACTGCGGCACAACTTGAGGTTGAACTCACACACCCAGGAACCTTCAAGTGCTCCACAAAATCAAGTACAGTGGGGCGCACTCCACGGTCACGTTCAATATGGCGGGTAATACCAACAGTGATGTCATACTCATAATGCGTCTTAATAGCTGCGAGTATGCTGTGGAGTTGCACGTCCTTTGCTTTGCATCAACTCGTACTTTTCACTAATGTCCTACCCTTATTACCAGTCAACCCTAGATGGATGGGGAAGCAACCAAGTAAGTCAATTACCTGAGCACTGGGGATCTTATCGACCGAGAGAATAGTTACAATTTGGCCGTCCTCCCCCCATTCAGTTTCAACCACAGCCTTCTTGTAAGTGCTACGTCGTGTACCGACGTCCGTAGGAACTCAGTCATCGAGCGTAGGGGGCGGACATGATTATTTCAGAGCCCATGCACCACATATGGACCCGTAAGAATGGAGAATAACCACATCCCGCTCCATAGCATGGTCACTTACCCTATATCTCAGTGCGATCTTCAACCATGTCTATGGCGAGATCTCTGGTGCAAACACAGGCATGGCTCCCGTGGGTGTAGGCATCAATGAGGCTCGTATATGGCACCGACGGGGTTATGGTGGTCTTGTAAGGCATATTTTCTATCGAGTCCGGTAATATTGAACGGGATACATGTATCACCAGTGTGCAATCGGTGTATTGACTCCCCAGGAAATCGGATATGCCTCGGCCTACGAAGCTTACCGAGTCTGGATCCATAACAACGCGCTATATGAGCCTCTCGGCGCAGAAATTGAGCGCCAGAGAGAAGCATTCACAGGACTTGCCATTGCAGAAGGTACCAACTTTCGCTAGTATTTTCTTCCTCATAACCCACAATGTTTGTCATTCAGCTATCAAGATGTACATGATCTCACGTCCTGCTGATGCGAACGGTTATATGCCAGCGTGCGAAGCTGCAGCAGCGACTGCATCACATATATTTGAAGAAGTGAGTATCCATATGTTTGGTCAACTGGATAACTATTCCATGGCGATTCGTTCGCACCGGCACTGATACAATGCCATCGCAGAATTTGTCGGGTTCCGTTGGAGGTGGTATGGGTGCCGGGATGGGGCATGATACCGGAATGGGTGTTGGTACATATGGCTCAGTACTCGGAACGCCCGGGATAGCAGGTTCTGGCATGGCTGGTGGGATTGACCCACATGCCATCGACTATGAGGCTCCATACTTTCACCAGAGGATTGGGAGACACAGGCGGCTCTCGATGCCTGGACGCCCATATGGCGCTACAGGATCATATAGCCCCGGAGCGGGAAGGGTTATGGGTGGGATGGGGGGCTCGCCTTACTTGGGCACTGCACCTGGCATGAGCATGGGGATGAACCCTACAATTTATAGTGGTGGGAGCCCCCTACCGGGCGGGAATGGAATGGGAGCTACAGGGATGTATGGAGGTGCTTACCCTGGATATGGTGCCGGGTCTTCGGTGTATGGAGGGGCATCTCCGGTACATGTGCCACCCATTTATGGCGCGTCCCCGGCATACACCGGCACCCCCAACGTCACAACGGTGTCCGCCCATCCAGGCACAACGACTGTCATCCAGTTGCCCCGAAGACACCACAGGTCATCTAGCAGACATCATCATAAACACCACAACAGGCGGGCGCGGAGTGCAGAGCCCGATATGATCACATACACTGGTGCAATAGGTGGTTCTCCCTCCAACACTTTTAGGGGTGCCGCCGGTGGTGCCGCGAAGGCAGTAGGTGGCGCCGTCGGCGGTATCGCTGGAGGTGCAGCAGGCTTTGTTGGAGGAGCAGTAGGAGGTCTGGCAAGAGGTACGGTAGGCGGTTTTACAAGAGGAGCTATGGAAGGTGCCTCAATCGGCGCGTCTGGTCCCATGGGGGGTGGTTCCTATGATGGTCTTTACATGGGATACGGTTACCCGGGATATAGAGGCATATATCGATACTAAGGCGCTCCAAACTGCTTGATATGTGTTATACTAAACATTTTAAAACATTCTCAATAGTATATACATACTTGGAATCATTATGTCCTGACACATGGTACTTGCGCGCAATATGATTCATTTACTGAAGTACACATCGTCCGACCAACTGGACCACTTCTCGGCAGTTTCAAGTAGCAATTCCCCCTTCTGTCTCGCAGATTCCAAGGCGACCCTATGCAAAGGGAGGCGCACTGGAGGTTCATCCAGACGAGACAACTTATAGACCACTTCTGCAAACTTGGCCGGATCGCCATCAAAATGCGTATCCTCGATGTTAGGGTAAAGAGCTCGGTATGTGCGCGTAGGTAGGGATGCATTGGATGCATAAGCAGGGTGAACGGGTTCTGTCATATGGCTTTGGATTATTGACGTACGAAAGAGACCTGGCTCAATGAGAGTGATCTTTTGTCGAGATAAATTACTTTCCGACACCGGAAAATACAAGTGACCTACTTTGATGTGCCACTCTGGGTCAAGTTCGCTGATATACCCTTCCGTCAAACACTCCAAAGCTGACGATGCCCAGTTGAACATCAAAACCATAAGATGAAGTTGAAAGCCTACCTACCAGCTTTGCTATCATCCGCATGTCAGCCTGCAATGTAAATGGTGCAGAATATGTGAACTCACGCCGAAGCATAATGTACAGTACCGGGCTGCGGAACAATGGCTGTTCGAGAAGAAACATTTAATAATCGCCCGCCCACTGGACAATTTACGTCCCTGAAGCATCGTACGGCTTCACGCATGACATTTTCTGCACCCCAGAGCAGCACATCAAACATCTCTCGTGCTGCCTTGTGAGGCATGCCTTCAGCTTCTGATACTATATAGTATCCTGCATTGTTCAGCACGACATCGACACGATTAAAGTGCGAGATGGCCTGATTGAAAGCCGCGGCAATCGAGGGCGTATCTGTTACATCGAGCGGGAAAGTAAGGAGGCGGGAGGAGGGATATCTAGCCGTGAGGTCTTCCAACATCGAGGGCTTGCGCAGGGCGGCGAGTACATTGTCTCCTTTGCTCAAAGCGTATTCGGCAGCCTCTCGGCCCAGACCAGTCGACGCGCCAGTGACTGAATGTGGAGAACGTTGTCAGCTTTGTTTCCTAGTCAGCAGTACAAACGAATTAACTAAACCAAACTTTCGAGGAGGTCATTATTGAATATTGTCTGACAATGTAGACCCAATCTCTGGGTTGGGGGATTAATCTGCGGAAGATGGATATGTGGACACTCATTGCGACCACAAAAACTGAGCCTTATGAAGAAAGGATGCACCGGGCCGTCACTGATGGGGCTATTGAGGATATCGGTTGCGATGCCAACCATGAGAATATCAACCTCGGGTGGTAAAATTGGACAAAGACACATGCAAACTGTACATGTCGGAAATTAGCGCGTTGACGAAGTTTACAAAATTATGCTCGCCCCTGACTATTTTCCTCGTCAAGATATACATCATCTGACCAACTACCGTAATCTTCGACAGCTTGTAACAACTTCTGGCCCTTGATTCTTGCCGCTTCCAAGGCCGTTCTGTGCAACGGGAGATAAAACGGAGGATCATCTAGTTGCACGAGCCTATACATCTGCAGTGCAAACTTGTAGATGTCTCCGTCTGAAAAACGCTCGGCTCCTGGGTATATGCTGCGGTATTGTCTAGAAGGTAAATTCGGATCAGAGTACGCAGGGTGGATTGGCACGAGAACATTGGTCCAGGGTGCGGCGGTGCGGAAACGAGCAGGTTGAAGAACAGTAATCTGTGGATGATGAATTCGAGTCTTAAACTAGTATCGTGCATTCAACTCACCTTGATATTCCACGCCGGATCCAACTCAGTAGCATACCCTTCCGAAAGAGATTCAAGAGCTGTTTGCGACTAAATATTTCGAATCAAGGACGGGTGAAATGTATATACCTGCTTTACTATCCAGATGTCAGTCAAAACGATGAGCGAGAAGGCGTCACGTACGCTGCGGCGTAGTGCGCTACTCCTGGAACAACTCGCAGGACTCCGCGAGATGACATTTGCAAAAGACGTCCCCCAGGGGGTTGGTTGAAATCCCTAAACGTTGTCACGGCCTCTTTCGTGACATTTGCGGCACCCCAAAACAATGTATCGAACATGAGCTTGGCGTCGTCATCAGGCATGCCTTCCGCTTCACCGATTACGCATAATCCCGCGTTGTTGAAAACAATGTCGATGCGGCCAAATGTTTCGCGTGCTCTGAGAAAAGCGGTAGTGATATCAGAAGGAACTGTGACGTCCAGAGGCAAGATGAGAAGCCGATTCTTTGAGTACAAATTCGCGAGGTCATCTAGCATAGCAGGTTTTCGCAGAGTCGCAACAACATTGTCTCCTTTTTGAAGCATGATTTCGGTAACTGCTCGACCAAAACCCGAAGACGCTCCAGTCACTAGCGAGGACGATTAGCGTTTTCGGGCCCTCGAGATATTCCTCGCTTACCAAACCACACCTTTGAATTTGACGACGCCATGTTGGAAATCAACCGCCTTGAGAAGGAATAGCAGGCCAGCTTATATTTCTCTGCGGGCTGACGACTGTTGAACACGGTATCAAGGCTTTCAAGTTGGCTTTGACTGCGACACGCATCAATTTAATCTCGACCCGTGGGGTCGCAAGAATGACAATTCTGGGAATCCTGTAGTGGGAATGTGCCATGACTTGGGCCTTGTACGATGGAGGAACGCGCGGGAGTCTGCGGAAGTCCGTGCTGTCACCTGGAAGTAATGCTCACCTCCTAAAGCAGCGAGAAATGGCGGCCCGGAGAACCCTATCGTGCAAACTTGACAGCAATACGTAGGATATCAAGCTCCCTGACTCGGGATACATGTCACGTCGCACACCCTAGTATGTACTTAACTCAACTGGAGATTTAAGTTTGAGTGAGGTTCAACTTGAGTGAACGAAGACATCACTTACGAGTAATCGATCACCAGTGGTATACCTGCGACTAGAAAACTTTTCTCAGCAACCCGACTCGTGACAGATTCCATAAGTGCTCGTTCGAGAAGCCAATGCCGACGTTCTTTGTGCACCCCGCACAGCCAACTGCATTATCAGATAGATATGAAGTGGAACTTCCTGGTTATGAACTGTGGGGAATCATGGTGTGTCTTATGCATTTTCCTGTACATCCCCGAACTTGAATTCTATCTAGATCCAGAACGTTCACATTCTTGTGGGTTTGCTGGATCTGAAGGAGTTCAATGCTGCGCTCTCTAGGACTTTGCAACTGTGGCCACATGCCGCCGGAAGGCTGACAGACGATGACGGGAAATATAAGGCAAGTTTAACTCTGTACAAAAATTTTGACACCAAAAATTATGAGCTCACAAGATTTATCTGACAAATGCTGGAGTCCCAGTTGAGTTCGAAGAGCGCCCTCATGAAGAAACGTCTTCGGTTGTCCTTGATTCTCACGTAATTCAGAGTGACCTCTCGGGCTTGCTGAACTCCCCTCGTCAGCGCAATGCGTTCGACTCCGAAGTCCCTCTTTTGAGACTTAAAGTCGTCTCCTTCCGCGATGAAACCACGATCGGCATTTCTTGGAGCCATACATTAGGTAGGCTATCACCTGCGAAAAGCAATTTTCACGCGTTTCATACCTTATAGGTGATGCAACTGCGTTCTTCCGCTTCACTCATGCGTTTTCCCAATTTTACCAAGGCTTACGCCCCATCTATCCACCACCCACGTTCGAGAAGCCCGTTTTTCCTGAGCCTTCGGAGTGCACTATTGAAGAACTACGCCCATTAATGTACTACTTCCACGAACTTTATAACGAGGAAGAGCTTCGCAAGAAATACTCAGAGAAAGTACACACCTCGGAACGAGTCAATTGGTCCTTTGAGAGGCAGGGATTGCAGACACTCTGTAACTCTTTGCGTCAAAGATCACCTTCAGCAGCAAACCGACTGTCAATCCATGATAGTCTCTTCGCATACGTCGCCACTGTTATAAATCATGTCTTGCCTAGTCAAATACGCAAGATCAAGACAACTGACAGCGTTTGCTAGCGTTCTGTCATTCCACTCACAGATCCCGCTGACGCAGTCACTTTAGTATCGCTCCTCTGGAGCAAGCTTCGCATTTCCTGATGTTGCTGGCAATGCTGTCATCGACGTATGCTAAACACATGGATTCTTGCTGCCTGCTGATCTCTCTGTAGGCTTTGACAGCACTGCCAGAGAATCCAACCGATATGCCAGGTATCGCCACAAGCATCCGCGAGACCCTCACGCATTATCGACAGCACGAAGTCATCTCGACATGGATGTCCGCAGCCAGTCACCTGATGCTCGCAGCTGCAAGGGCAGGGAAATCATTTTACTACCCTCCATCCACCGAAATTATGCCTGTGAATTCTATGGCAGCGTGCGTTTATCCGGTACCTTTTATGTCTTTGTTTCAGCTCACGTACTGATTAGCATCGACTGGTGTTCACCACACTTCGGTCAACCAGAGTCGCACAGACATCACATGAGCGAGCATGGCTTGCTTTATCTGCGTGTCTTTGGCGCCAATCCATGGCGCGGAGATGATGGGTCGTGGCATGCTCCAGAAGGAAGAATCGACATATCCGTTGGAGTTCCTCGTGGATGCGGGCAAAAGGTGCTGGACATACTGGCGCAGGGACTCGATAGCATCAAGATAGATGGTTGAACTTATAGCTTTTACAGAAGTTCTTACTCGTCAGCTGAGGCCTTATTTCTGCCGAAAATCCATTCAGTTGCACAACTGAAACTATATCTTCCCTAATGTTGACCATCTGTGTTCTGAATTGGCACGCAGCAAACCCAGAGCAGAAACCGAGCCCGCCATCCAGCATGCCTTATGGTGATGTCAGGAGGTGAGGTTTTCCCAGTTGCCACGGGAGTCTCAGTGACTGTAGGAAGTGTCGTGGATGCCGTGGACAGCTGCAGGCGGTTGCTGTGATGAATCTGATGATGCCAGATTGCTCTGAGTCGCTCCATTGTGTTGCTGCGTGGTATGAGGATTGAGAGGTCGAGAGGAGCTGCCAGCTCGTTTTCTTCTTGCGTGATAGTTCCCTCTGTTTCAAGGTGTGTGATAGGTAATAAAGAACCTGGAAGGAAAAACACATACAGGCTTTCCCGCTGTTAACGGGACTTCGATTATTGGCACATGCAACCGAATGCCTGATCCATTTTCGCCTGTGTAGTATGCCAGAGACGAAACTTTGAGCCCAGCTGAGAGGGTTGGGTCGGGATTGAGTCGGTATGCTCAGTTGCTCCGCGTGACTCGGATGTCGAGGACTTTTGACATTGGTCAAATGGGACTGCTCAATTATAGATGGTGATCACGTACATCAACGCGATGCGGTGTATCGTCAAAAAACCCAGGGGGTATTCGACGGGCATCCTTGATTCGCGGGACTCAGTCAGTGTTGGATCAGTCTAGGATGTAAGATCCTCAAAAGCAATGATTTTTCAAGAAAAACAGTCACATACATCCACCACTGATTTGTTGACAGTGTTCTGTTAGTGAATGAAGATGAGTGGGTGAGGTTGTTGAAGAGACCCGATGTAACATACCACCTGAAAGGATGAGCAGACTCGTTGTCAGTGTTATTGAGGCTGAAATGTATGCAAGCTTACATTGTCTGGCAGAAGGTCATCGAGGCCGGCATCTTTGATGATCGCAGAAACATCCCATGTAAATATGTGCTTTCCGTGGCAACGAGTGGCGAGGAACTTTTCATCCGCAGAAAAGGCCACACAATTCACAGCGTGTGCATGAATGAGGGGTGGTCCGATTGGTTTATTGTTTTCGAGGTTCCATAGTCGCGCTGTCTTGTCATAGGATATGCTTGCGAGGATGCGCTCATTGGGGGATAGTAAAATCGAATGGGCATCATTTGTGTTCCCGTCACTGAAAACAGCGGTTTCGGTCCAAGTGGCAACGTCCAATGTCTTGATCTGGCCCAACACAGTGATAAGGGTCTTCCCATCTGAGGTCCATGCCAGGGATGACGTTGGTTCAAGTGTTTTGAGCTGTTCACCTGTGTTGGCATCCCAGATTCTCAACCTGCCCCCAGCCAGTCGCAATCATCTTGCCATTGGCTGAGTAGCAAACAACATCCACAGAGAGGGCTCCCTGTCTCGATCGGTCCGAGGAATTGTCTTTCCGCTCTCGACATCCCACACTCTGAATGTCTGATCAGGGGATCCACTTACCACTCGCCCTCCGTCGTGACTCCAACAGACAGACCCCAGTTCCTTTGTGTGCCCCATCCACTTTTTGACGACCTTGCCTCTGCCAATGTCCCACAATCTCACTGCACTATCCCGACTCCCGCTTGCTACTGTCCTGCTATCCGGTGACAGTGCTATGGCGCACACCCCTGCATTTCCTTGATCATTCCAGGCATCCCCCACCTGTGTGCCACTCTCTAAGTCCCAGACTCGAATCGAGCCATCGTTTGAACAGGTGATAATCCGCTGTTTATCAGGCAGGGCATAGGACACCATAAACATGATCAGTGTGTCCTTGCATTTTTTGGAGAGGCTTTGTCGCTGATTTCTCTTGCTTCGCGGGGGCTCGTGAAGACATGACTTTGGCTCAGGGACTTCACCTAATGGGTGCGGCACAAATTCAGCTGTTACCCATCAACCGAATGCCATCACTTATTCAGACGTACTTAACTCGGATTTGTGTACAGAGCGCACGCGCGCAGGATGAACGAGTCAATGCACAGTCGAGTCAGGAGGGAGGTCGCTGTTTAAGTCCTCTACAGGTTCATCTTCCTTGGCCCTATCTCGTGTTCGCTTCAGGGCTTGGGCACGAGCTGTGTAAATCAAGCGCCCCAACTCTTGCTTTCTCACAATATCATGGGACTAATCCGGCATTAATGGGCTTCCTGGAATCCACTGTACCATGAGAGCGAGTTCCTCCTTTAAATCTCCAGAGCTGCCTGGCTGAAACTTTGGTCATCATTGTTCTGGACATATGTCCTGTTTGCCTACCTGTCAACACAACTTGAGTTCATCGTTGACGCCAGTCCGTGAATATTGGCACGCGCGTGCTACATACTACTCTGCCATTCCTTTATCGTTACAAGCATCCCGACCGGTGTGCCGGTCTCAAGGTCCTAGACTCAAAGTGAGCCATCGTTTGAGATCCGGGGGAGCGACTGATGCTGACATGTCGCCTGATTGTCTTTGTGCGGGATGTACTGCGATGATACAGTAATCTACAGCGATAGACTGCGCTGCTCACCTCTGAACGGGCAAAACAGTTTATGACGTTATGAAATTCCAGCTTCATGGAGCCTTGATATTAATCAAGCTTCTTAATTCTCCGAGTATTGTTGTGCGGAGTTCAATGTGAGAGAACTTATTCTGTACATACTGACTATTACAACAGTCTCTTGACATACGAATGTACGCGAACTTGGCAAGAACCATTATCCTACACTCATCACTAGTGATATACCATGGCAATCAGTTGCATGGGTCAACCACAGTTTGATTATTTCTTCTTGCTTCCACCAGAGCCTGTATTGCTGGTGTTTCCACCTTGCTTACTCGGGGCACTGGCACCGCCGCCCTGTCCACTGTTCTTAGGAGCGGCATTACGATCTGCTGTTGACATTGCCCTAGACTTGAAGCCTTGGTTTGTGTTATTGCGATCCTATTGGGCAACCATCATTAGCAAGAATATTGAGGTAGGCTTCAAGTTCCCCCTACCGCATGAGATTGAATTCGTTGAGCAGCAGCTTTGTCCATTATAGTAAAGATGTCGACTGAGTGTTCTAAGTAATAGACCGTTCGCTGATGATTAGAGATTCAACATCGATTACAAAGGACTTACCGGGGAAAGCACTTCAGGAGGGGTGATAGTTCTCTATGCTCGAAAGCGTTATTTATGCAATTTCGAATGAATGGAGTATCCAACTCCGACTCTCCGCATTGACGGAGCATGTTTTATCAGATATATGGCCGTGTCGCGTTTATCCAATTCGAATGAATAGACGATCCCAACTCTCCACATCTACGGAGAAGTCTCGTCAGATCCATTACTGCGTCTGGCGGCCGGGGAGTCATCATGTACGGCAGTTACTGCTAATGATACTCTGCGCCCAATGTGCGCCCACCAAACTGTGCCGAATAGTCATGGTGTCAAATCATGAAGAAGCTGCTGCCGCATGAAGATTTATGAAATGCGCAAAGAGTGGAATCACTTATCAACGGCGCAAGACACTACTTTCGACTTCCTTGGTTGGGACCCGTGATCACGTCTTTGACGCCAGGAGGCACTTGACCGGATGGAAGATCGACGAATCCGTCGCTGAGGCTCTCAGTTGGGCTAGCCCAAGGACTGGACTACATTCAGAAACGTAACACATGATCCCCGTGAACAGAAGGCATCCATTGTACCCCAAATCGAACCAAGCTTGCAGAAGCTGTCGCAATCTAGCATTTGAGAGCGACTTCCTCTTGAGATCTCCAGAGCTGCCAAAGCAGAAACTTTAGTCACCATCATTCGAGACATCCTCTCAACACGACCGCGAACTTGAGTTCTTTGGCAGTGAGTAGTGACACGCGCGTATTAGTTGACATACAGCGGGTGATCAGTTATACTTCACGGAGTCTTACCCACCTCAGCGATGTATCTGGTCCCCTGAAAGATCGTATGTAAGCGATGCGGCACCAACACAGATGATGCCACGAACTTTATCAAGAGTGTTCATAAGGTGCCCAAGCCCCACAACGAAGGTGCTTGACTCATCTTCAAGAAAAGAATCAATACCTCGCAACCCATCCTCTTGAGGAGTATGTAGTAGATATCAAAGTATGATGATCTCTTTGACCACAATGTGTGAAAGAACGAGCGGATGCTGGCGAGATGGGCCTTCATCAACATGACGCTCCTAAGATTGATCAGACTCCGGAGCGTCGTGTCGATGAATATTTAACTAGTACTCCTTTCGAGGTGTTCTTCATGCAGAATATCAGCTGTGGGGCAGATATGAACACTGATATACGAGAAGCGGCCATACCCCGTGGCAAGGCACAGTATCAATACACAGATGGTCGACACCGAAGACATCTAGCACTGATAATCACCTAAGTTACCCTTCTGCGCGAATCAGCGACGGCTTCAATGGGCTTTATCCCTACCATCTTCTCGACTACAGCCTAAAACCGATATAAAATTAAGGCAAATTCACATCAGCTGAATAGCTCCCACTAACCTGAGCTTGATCCCAGTCTAACGCTTCGTCATCATCGTCTTCCTCAAGTGGCCTGATAACAGTCCTCGTTCCCAGCTCCAAGACCCCACCCACCCCCACGCTGGTGGTACGGCCTCGTCAGCCCCTTATCAATCCCCCCAATTTTCGGAGTCTCCCCACCCTCCTCCTCCTCCCCCTCTTCCTCCCGTTCATCTGTCCGCGCGGGCATCGTTGCCCACCCGCCGACGATCCCAAGCACACTCACAGCCCCACAAGAACCGATACGCCCGCGTCGATCGCGGGGGCGCCCGGCAGAGAGGAAGCTGGGCGTGGCTGCCCGAGGTGTGAGACCATGTCCATGCGAAAGCCTCTGGGGGTTGGAGACTAGGCGGAGGAGAGACTCGATTGCTGCCTCGCCTGCTGAAGGCTGAATAACAGGTGCGTGTAGTGAAAGGGGTGGAGAGGGAGAGCGGACGCGCCGCTCAGACGTGAGGACTAGCAACCTAGCGAAGGTGTCATGAGCATTTGGATTAAAATTTAATAGCCCACACACATCTGCTGCAATCTCGGTTGGCGGAAGGGACTTAGTCGTGCAAGCATGTCTTTCCCAAAAGGAGGGGACAGCAGATTCTGTAGACGGCCGTGGATAGGAAGCACGACACGATCGCGGAACGCACATAAGGCAACGCTGCGAACGTCAATCGTCGGAGATAGCGAAGTTAGTGTTGATGAGCCACTCAGTTTACCGCCTTGTCGTGTGGGCGAGGAGGTCCGATGTTGTTTTTGCGTACGATGCAGCGATGTCAGTAAAGGATTCGTTTGTAATGGTAATAGGACCTAAAATATGATCTTAGAACAGAAACACAAGTCATGATTGGGCAAGACAACTAACCCCTTCGATGTACGGGAGTATTTGGTCCCAGAAAAAAGCCCCAGATCTCAATGACACGGCCCAGTAATATTTCGTCTGATATATTAGAGAGCTTGGCATTGAGAGTGACCATGCCTGCTGCAATGAGCTCGCGCGCGTCCGTTTCGAGAGTTGCAAGGGTTTTCGAAGGGGACACAGCTAGCACCTGTTTGTATGTGCCGCCGTACAAGGGCGTTGAGGTCTTCTCTGTATATAATTAGACCCAATAGAACAGGTAATCGCGCAACAAACGTACATGGGCACACGTAATGGCTCCTCATTGAAGAGGGGAAGGACATGCACATGTAATGTGCGCCAGGGATTGTCCTTGTCCGTTATGCCTACGTTTGACGCGCTGGGATGAAGCGTGGGAGCACTTGCAATACCACTGCTGGATGGCGAGGTTGATGGAGTGAATGTGAGAGGAGGTGCGACAGGACCTGTGGATAGGGAGGGGGCAATGCTGGGATTAAGACCTGCGAGAGTCCCGAGACGGTGCATTTCTCGTGAAACAAGCTTCGCATCGTAAGTCCGGGTGGAGGAGGGCTAAGGTGGCGAACGTCAATTCTGGGATTGTGTGATGAATAGGAGGCATACTTTCGAGGGAGATGTGTGTGATTTGAGGGTGTTCGAAGATGCGACAGAAGCCATTATCGAGGATTGTGAGGCTGCAGCTTCAGCACGAGGATACGAATGCGATCGGTCACTGTGGTTGAGGTGCTTCGAAGGAGATGGACTCGTATTCCGGGGGTTGCTAGTACTGTTTGAAGCAGTAAAGAAGCCGAGTCTTCTGGATGACTGTTGCGGAGGCACGGCAAGGAACGGATCGGAACTAAGGATATTAATGTTCAGATCGTGACGCGCGTGCGGTGCAGAACCATCAAAATCAGAGTAATTATCAGCATCAAGTAATGCTTCATGCTGCTGCCGGAGGCGATCATGCTCGTGGTGAAAAGTGGGCAGGGCTAAGAAGGGACCCGAGCAGAAAACGGATGGTTTTGGACGCGGTGTTGCATCACTGGAGGATGCAGACCTGCGGTGATTGCCATACCTGTGCTTGGGACAACTGCTGTCGCTCTGCTCGTCATCACCGTCATCAACGACAAAAGTCGGCGACGGCGGCGTTGGGGGCCCACTGTCATATGATCGCCCAGCGCGGCTGAGCAACATTTTAAAAGTAGGTAGTACTTGACTCTGGGGTGCAATTGAAGAGGAAACATATTGATGTGACGGACCTTATGCTTCAAATAGGCACACTAACAACTGTGGGATCGTTGACGACGATTATAGTTCCTGCTAGCGGGACTTGGTGGCTGTGCAAACGAGTGAACCCTGGTTATGAGGGAGGCGCTTAGTCAGCGCATGTCCCGACATGGTGGCTGTGTCGCGACTCGCCCGCCCACTGTGAGCGACGACGAGCGACAATTATATTATTATCATTAAGGAAATTCAAGTACTTAACACAAACGACTCCAAAAAATATTTGTACTGACACACACATCACGTGAACGTGATATCATACCGACGTCAGTCCATGAAGCCCCTAGTGCCCGAAGTCAGCATAAAAGGCGTCCCCTAAGAGATGACATCCGCAATTTATTTCCTTGATTTCTTCAATAAACACAATCATGTCTGGTATGTCTCTCCGCATCTTCAGCCGTCTCCTCACATCACACTCACGAATTCGTCGTGTCTCAGGAACCAAAGAACACACGAAAGACACAACGCGCGTTGTTGCTGGCCTGAAAGCGGCTGTCCATAACCCTAATGTGTCGGATGAGGCCAAGGAGAACGCCTTGAAACGCCTTGAAGAAATGGGTCAGTCAGCGGACCCGATTACGCCGGCGCAGCCAAAGGCTACTCAGTCGGCGGCGGCCGAGGCACATGAGAAGAACGTGCTTCGGGGCTATAAGGCAGCGACTTCCAGTATGTCGGTTGCTTGCGAGGGCGCACCGTATTGCTAATTCGTGCAGATCCCAATGTTTCCGAGGAAGCCAAACAACACGCCAGAGAAGTGTTGGAGGCTGCTGGCATCCAGCAAAAGCTTGATACACATTCAGAAGAGGAACACCATCATCGTGTCCTTGCCGGATACAAGGCAGCCATCCACAGTAAGATCAGCCCTCGTGCTACACAATACCTCTAATTGTGCGCGTCTCCAGATCCAAACGTCTCAGATGCCGCCAAGCAGCATGCCAGAGAGTATCTTGCAGATAGCGGGGTTACCGACCTGGACTGATTAAAAAAAAGCTGCACGAAACGATTGTATTTTACTCGCATTCATCGTCATCGCATTAATGGTATCATTATACTTGCCTGCTGCTACTTACTTTGAGAGCTCCTCGAGTCGAGTCAAAACTCTATCTACTCTGTCCTCCAGACCCTGCACATTCCCTGCGACTGTCCCCTTGTTAGCCTCTAAGCTAGTTTCCACGTCTCCGACGGCACTTTTGAGAGCTTCCAGAGCGTCCCTTGTCTTACGTTGCTCTTCCTCGAGCGCTGCCATCGTTCCCTGAAATTCACCCGCAGACGCATGCAGTGCGGAGAGGGTACGCAGACGAGTTAATATATGTGGGATATGGGGAAGTGAAGGAGCAAGACGTGTTAACAGGGGGAGGAGTGCATCCTGGGTTGCAGTACCAGGAATTATCGTTGTACTCCCAGGCTGCTGCGAATGGCGCTTTTGCGCCTGCGCGTTAGATACTCGCTCGAGGTCAGACAACAGAAGTTTCAATCGACGGGAGATGGAATCGATATGCCGCGGTTGAGTCAAAAGCATCAGTTGTGAGTTCAAGCGCGTGAGCATAGGAAGAAGGGGCGGAGTGATCGGCGTGGACTTAAACTCGAGGTTAACACTACACCCTGCACCTTGGAATCAAAAACCACATACCTCATCCAATGTTGCGCCTACGGAGCCCACTAGTTTCTCTAGTTCCCCGACTCGTTTGTCCATTTCAGCGACGCCCCGAACTTCCGGTACTCCCTCCACTTTGGACTCCTTTGCCTTATCATTCGCACTGTGACCCTGCTCCACATCTTCTTCACTGTCTTCCCTGCCGCCATCACCAAGCACAACACCAACTAATCTCCCTCGTCCCTCACGCCCCATTCTGACTTTCTCTAACCTTCTTCGCACATCTACTAACCCTCTTATCATCTCACCAGCGTCAACACCCTCAGCTTTAAGCGCAGGATTCGACGGATCTGCAACCTCACCCTCCAAAGCAGCAAGCTCAGCTTGTAGGGCTCGTAGGCGCGCAGGGAGAGGCCGCCTACTCGGTGATGGTGAACGTGATGGAGAGGATGTCGGTGACGGGGGGTACGCAAAGCGTGATTCCTGGCCTGATGTATGGTCAGATGTTAATGGCGAGATACAAAGTAGACTTGTATATAACGCACGACGCCGTTCGGCCCTCCGAAAATGTCTGCTTGCATCTTCAGCACTGATCAAGTTGCTGTTATCGAGTTCTTCTTTCGAGGCATCTGCACCCCGCTGGGCGCGTATCCGCAGACCTGAGGGTTCATCGGAATCGGAATCTCCTCTCTGATAGAGATCAGTTGTTCATGCGTAGCATTTTAGGAACATGAGAAGCATTTACGTTGGTCTCAGAAGACGGAAACACATCCTCCGTTTCATAGACATCTGGTGCAGTGTCCTGTCCCCAAGCAATAAGTAAAGATACCACACGAATAGCAGCGATATTACGCACGATGTCAGGAAGATTGGCATATTTATTCGCGCTCATCGTGAGCACACTTACAAGTTATTGTTGCAGACTTGCGGTGGAATGACTTGACGTCCATGTTGGACTCCGTGGGAACTCTCGAACACAAACTGTATCAAAAAAGCGTCACCTGAGCGATTCGAACACTCGCGGGCAAAGCCCAACCGCTTAGCTGTGTATAGCAGGCGATCCCGTTAACCACTCCGGCAAAGTGACTTGTTTGATGGGAGGAGCTAGGATACACAACCACATGTGGTACCCTAACGACAGTTCAAGAGTTTCGTTCTTCCAGGATTTAGCTGCTGCGAATTCTAAATTCACTAATCTACACTCCGAGTGAAATAATTATCGACAAGTCCCACATGAACTAGTGTCTGCAGAGCGAAATGTATTTCGGAGTCCCATCAAAGCGCCAACAACCTACCATGAAAGTACGCTCTAAGTGCAGTTGGTCGCCTAGTTTAGAGTTCAGTAAGTTGTTCGTCGAAGAAAATAGCCGTGAGCGGTACACCATCAGGACGAATAACGCCGCGATACATGCCACTGCAGTTCAATGGAAGAGCCACTGGTACACCCAGAGTTTCGAGTCAGTGTACCGTTTCAAACGAGAAGGTAAACGTACCATTTCCGTCTCTGTCTAGTGCAATGACACCACCCATTCCTCCTTCCTTGAATAGGTCATCGATGACATTCTGAGTCGCCTCGTCCAGGGACTCGCCAAGGTATTGCATCCGCCGAGCAATGTTGGAAGCTGCAGCACGGCGGATATAGTACTAAAGTGTATGGTTAGCACTTGCGAGCTGAATATCTGCTCGACTGCTTCTCACGTCTCCGTCACCAGTACCAGAAACTCCCACACCCTCATATTTTGATTTGCCTCTTAAGCGATCCCAAGAGCGTTTCACAAATCCACCATCCCTCTCCCATTCTTCAGCCCAAAAACCACATCCCATTACAGGGGTATCTCCAACTCGACCGACAAGCTTGTTCGTACGTCCCCCAGGTGGAGGTTACTGCTGAAATGCAGCCCCGGATATCAAGTGCGACCGCACCAACAGTACCCGTTGGCATCAGATCAAGAGGCTCCCAGGTCTCTTATACTTTGTCATCAGAAAAGCTGGCGACATCCGTAGTCTCTGAATTTGTGTCGTCCGGTATTTCAGGTCTGGGGTATTCGACGGGATCTTCGGGTAATCCAAGACCACGTCTATGTTCCCGCCATCGTGCCTCAGTCCAGAAGTAGGATGGATCAGCCTGACGTACGCCAAGCGAAGCACCCGTAGCTTCTGCTGCTGCACCAGAGAGCATTGGGTGAGGGGCAAGCTGGGGTGCGAGGTAGAGCGCGCGTGCCAGGTGAGAAGGATTTCTGGTGTGAGTGATTAACGTAACCGAGGATCCGCGTCGGGAGGAGGGCATTGCAGGGTGTGACTGCAGGAGGCTTGGAGACCATCAAGGAAGTCTCGAGCTCATTCTAGATAGCATGATTACATGAAGGTTCCTTAGTCATGGGCAAGAAAACGCACCTTGCCTGCAACATTAAAGACCTGCGCCATGCCCAGAGTTAAACAACGGGCAGTCTATAAATCACAGTTAGAAGTTAGCTATTGACTGCCTGAATACTTGTTTATCCCACCTTCCATGACAGACACAGCCGCAACTGCGGCATCCATAGCCTCTCCTCCGCTCTTGAGCACCTCATAGCCTGCTTTCAATGCCCGTGAGAGTGCAGCCCTGTACATAGCGCGCTGTTCAGGCGTTGAGCCCTCCCGTATCATGGTACCAGCACCCCCATGGATGACAAGTACATAATTTGGCTGAGCAGACTTCTTGCCAGGCTTGAGCATAGAGTTGGGGTTCTTCGAGGCAGGCATTGTAAGCAACTTTCTACAAGGAGAACCTGTAAGTAAGCCGAAAACAAGAACTGCCTCCCTGGGAAGCGTGGTTTGCCCACAGATAAGATAGGTACGTACTTATGACATTGATACAATGATAGAACGAAAGGAATTGGCAACGATATAATTATCGTCCATGCGTAGTACCGTTTGACATGACGATCTGATCATCACGAGGGCCCGGCAGGGCTTTCGGAAAGTCAGGATCTGAGCTGGTCCGAGCGGAGTTTAAACGCTTATACTTTGACCAGGATACGTCCAACGAGGATGAGTGTAGTATGTACTCGTCATCAACTTTCCATACCTTCGCGCGTTTTGCCCATCTACTGTTAGGCCGAAGTGGTTGCAAAATTGCTCGTCTGTTGCGGACTAGTAAACGAGGTCCGTCCTCAGCTCTCTAGGCGGGTGTGTGGCAGTCTCATGTGTAAACTCTGCCTGTCGTCAGGTAGTGATGCTGTTCACGAAATTTTTTTCGCCGGGAAAATAATAGCATATAAAATCCCCAAATGCAGTATTAATGCAGTGAGCAAGCAGCGCGTGGGGCCGCGGGCGTCGTGAGCGCTCTTACATGTAACATGTTGTTTACGTACTCTGCCGCGGCATATCAACAGACTGAGATCCCCCAGCGAGAATGAAAGTTGGAGCTCTGGAGGGTTTAAGTTACGTATGATGGTCGAACCTGCCATGCTCAGTGCTGTGTTCAACTTCAACTGCTGTGGGAGTTACTACTTACTACTTAAAAGTGACTCGAGGAAAGGGAATGACGAATACACCTGCAAAGCTTGAAGGAGACTACCTGATACCAGCAGCTCATTATGGACTATCTTCCCGATTCCGTTGGTCTTCAAACTGTTGCAGTGCGTACTTACTCCTCATGACCTGCCAACTTTATTTGCTCATTTGAATCCAGTATACCGCAGGTGGTCTACATTTGACTCTCGTTTTGTTTCACAAAATTGAATATTTCTGACAGTTGCATCTATAGCAGCTTTGGTAAGGAGGACCAAACGGAAGGTGATCATAGCTATACTAATTTTTCTTGGCAGCTTTTTGACTTCATTATTACTTTCGACTCGGAGGTCAGTTATCTTTCAGTGGCCCTATGTAAAGCTGACAAGATAACAGGTTCGTTGGACATGGGGAAGAAGGTGGGGGATCACGAGGATAATCTTTGTCAGTTCTCGCTATTTGCCATTCGTAGGCCTTGCTATGACCGTATACTGTGAGTATTCATGACCCTTTGTCTACCCTTGCCCTTCACTGAGGGCCCTCGGATAGATTCGGTCGAGTCTACTCATGGAGGAATTGTAAGCTCTCTGTGACACAACGTTAAAAGTACTTACATCGACGTTTCAGTCTAATCATAGGAAGTTCACTATTGTATACGGAGGTTGTGTCTGCAAGAGCATCATTTACACTCAAATGCTCAATCATTTTCTAGTGATTCGCTGGTTGTGTATCGCTGCTGCTGAAGGTGAGCACCAACTCCGAGTTAAATTGCTTCTTTCTTCACGACTCCTTTTTTAAAAAGTCCTGCTCGTGATGAGGACATACGTGATCTGGGGTTGTGATAAGAGGCTCCTGACTTTGACATTAGTTTTTACCACGGTGACTTTGTTCCTTACTCTTCAGCCATTTGCTTTTGACTCGAAAGAAATCAGGCCGTCTCAGTAGTGGTGCTGGTACTCTCAAATGTTGAAGCAGGTGAATTTGGAGGTCTGTATTTGTTCCCTGGTTTCTTCTGTTCACTCCATCTTCTTTTCAGACCCATCGCGCGGTATATTTGAGGAGGGACACGCCTCTAGCATTATTTATGGTTTACTGATGTTGGTTGAGCTTGGTACGTAGTATTGTAATGGTTCTGCTCAGTAACCGCATATCCTCGCCAGTGCTGATGTCCCTAACGCTGTACAAACGCTTCAAATCTTACCGACTAAAAGGCAGTCCGCTGGTGATTACTTTATGTCGGGATGGCATAATTTACATGCTATGTATTACTCGTGAGTTCCGAAACCTCTTGTGAGTGACGCGGCCTTACTTTTCGCAGTGATCTCGATGGCGAATTGCGTTTCCATCATTTTACTACCGGTGAGCAATTCGTTCATACCACAATATAAGTTTCTGATCCAGGCGTCCAGTTATCCTATACTGCACTTCTTGCTGGGTAAACCGTTTCATTGCTTACTTCGTGTTTTGAGCTGAATCGGAGAAGTCCACAACTAGTCACGCATAGCGTTCTCGCCTCACGCATCCTGTTCAATTTACGAACAATGTCCGAATCGCAGGATGTTGTTACAAACGAGCCGGTTGTCTTGGGAGTGGTTTCTGAACCTATAGCGTTTCAAACCACATCTCGCACGGATCATGCGGAGATGTGGGATCTTATAAACTGTTAGTCCAATGTCTACACCATCTTATTTTAATAATCGTATGACCTTGTGGGGGCAATGTAGATAACTACCCACAGCATGTGCAACAAGTCAATCTTTCGTCCGCGCAGCGATATTGACTATTGAGTAATGATTGCCCTGGAACATCTGATTGTAACCAACATTCTTGATATTACTTGGCCGGTAATCGCACCAGTTGTCTTATCCAAAACAGAATATAATTAAGATCCAGAGCTGAAGGGAAGACGTAACGTCCATGCATATTGACTGATCAGCCTGGGGCCGCACTGATGCTAAAGTGGTGCGGTCTTGCCGCATCTGCCTCGGCCCGACGTGCCTCACAATGTGTCGTCCAAATGCCGTCATGCCCTGGGCGTCTATCATAGAATCACGAGGTGAGTGAAGCAGCATAAGACGCGCTATCATACACGCATCTCTGTGACCTAGAGAAAGACACTCCGGTACCCACATTCTCTCCAACCCAAGTCCACCTTGAGTCTCGGCCCAGCCTCTAGTAAAATGTTGCAGCTCATTCCAATTTCAAGCACCACATCCACTCGAGATTTTCAAGATCAAGCGAGCACCGTAACGGGCCACCGCAGTAGGCAGTGTATGGTCACCGGTTTGTACAATAATATACTTCGACTACGGGACTTACTAGAAGTTGAAGAGTCGCAACTCGGTTTTGGCACCGGCACTATCAGTCTATCACTAGATGGGCAGTTGACATTTAATAACTTGATAACAACTTCAATGATAATCGATGACAGTCGTCCATACTATGCGCATCGACGTGTACTGCTTGGCATGTCATCTTTATCACCGGGCGTTCTCGGATTCCCGATGCACTAGTATAGTAGTAAGTACTGGTTTATTCATTTATTATGTGCCGAGTTGAATTGTCAGCCCCTGGTGATGAGTCTGCTGCGATGGCAGGCATGCGATTGGCCTTCAGCTTGCTGACCAACTGGTCATTAATAAATCCTTCGTCCGATTCGCATACTTCACCATCTTCGCATTATGTAACTTCGCATGCCGCTTACCACTTACGATATATATACATATTATACTATCTGAAATGTCAAATCCCAAAACGCACTGCTGCGGCGAACAGCGCGTGTTCGCTGCTCGCGGCATGTGCCACACCCTCTCCCCGGCGTCACCCTCCTCCCAGGCGGCAAGAATGGAAGTTGAAGGTACAAAAGGCACATTAGTGACGTACGAAGGTTAGATCGGTTGAACTTCTGCTAGCGGCTGTGTTCAACTGCTGTGGGGAGAGTTACTATTTACAAGTGACTCGAGGAGATGCCCAATACACCTGGTAAACTTGATAGAACGACTGTCTAAGTCCTTCTTCAAGTTCAACTTGGTCTGACTACGGGAGATTGCCTGCTAACCTCAGTTCAATATGGATAATTATTTTCCCGCTGGTTCCATTGGTTTACAAACTGTTGCAGTACGTACGGACTTCTCACCTGTCGACTTTATTTGCTCATTTAAATTCAGTATACTGCGGGTAGTCTTGATTTTTCTCTTGCTTTGTTTTGCAAAACTGAATTCCCGTGACAGTTGCATCCATAGCAGGTTTAGTAAGGGGGACCAAACAATGGCAAGGCGATCATAGCTACTGATTTGTCTTGACAGCTTTTTGACTTCATCATCACCTTCGACTCGGAGGTCATTTATTTTCGGTGGTGCTTCAATTGTAAAGCTGACAAGATCATGCCAGGTTCGTTGGACATGGGATAGAGGGTGGGGGATTACGAGGATAGCCTTCATCGTTTCTCGCTATTTGCCATTCGTAGGCCTTGCTATGACTGTATACTGTGAGTACTCACGACCTTTTGTCCACCCTCGCCCTTCACTGAGGTCCCTCGGGTAGACTCGGTCGAGTCCACTCATGGAGGAATTGTAAGCTCTTCGCGACACGACATTAAAAATACCCATGATGATGTTTCAGCCTGATCAAGGGATATTCATTGCCGTATATGATGGTTGTGTATAACAAGAGCGTCACTTAAAATCAAATTCTCAATCAAATTCTAGACATCCGCTGGTTGGGTATCGCTGCTGCTGAAGGTGAGTATCAACTCCAAGTCGAATTGTTTCCTTCCACATGACTTCCTTTTTTCCAAAGTCCTGCTTGTGGCAAGGACATATGTGGTTTTGGGGTGTGACAAGAGGTTCTTGACTTTGACATTGGTTCTTACCACGGTGACCTTAGTCCTTTCTTCTGAGCTATTTGCTTGTGACTGAAAAAAATAACCATTCCTCCAGGCCATCTCAGTAGCAGTACTGGTAATATCAGATGTCAGTGCAAGTGAATCCGGAGGTCTGTATCTTTTTCCCAAATTTCTTCTGCTCACACCATTTCATCAGATTCGACTGGCGTATATGAGGAAGGATATAACTCTAGTATTGTTTATGGTTTGTTAATGTTGGTAGAGCTCGGTAAGTAGCATTGTAATGATTCTGCTCAGTTATCGCATGATCCTCGCTAGTGCTGATGACGCTGACGCTGTACAAACGCTTCAAATCTTACCGACTTGGAGGTAGTCCGCTGGTGACTACTTTATATCGGGATGGCATAATTTATATGCTATGTATTACTCGTGAGTTTTGAAGCTTCTTGTGAGTGACACGGCCTTACTTTTTGCAGTAGTCTCGATGGCAAATTGTGTCTCCATCGTTTTACTACCAGTGAGCAAGTCGTTTCATCCCACAATATAAGCTTCTGATCCAGGCGTCCAGTCATCTTATACTGCGCTTTTCGCTGGGTAAACTGTTTCATTGCTTATTTCGTGTTTTAAACTGAGTCGGAGAAGCCCACAGTTAGTCACGCATAGCGTTCTCGCCTCCCGCATCCTGTTCAATTTACGGGCAATGTCCGACTTGCAGGATGGCGTGACAGACGAGCTGGATGCTTTGGGTGTGGTTTCTCTACCCATAGCATTTCGAACCCCATCCTGCGCAGATCATACAGAGCTGTGGGATCTTACAAACTGCTAGTCCAATGTCTAGATCATCTTTTCTTATCTTATCGATAATCCCATTCCTCGTGGGGTCATTAATACAGCCAAATACCTACAGGATGTACATCAATTCAATAGCTTGTCCACGCAGTGTATATTGAGTAGGCCTGCCCTGGAACCTCCTATGGCACCGATGGGCTGTTTCTGATAGTGTGTGGAAGGGAAGGATACAATGTAGCTCAAGTATGTGGTTAAATATCAGCATCTCACAAGTACATATATAGGTTCTTGATATTTGACGGATCGGTGGTTGAAATCAGTTGTCTGTGCGAGAATGCAGAGAAGTACTATCCACAACAGAATGTAATTGAGATCTAGAGCTGATAGGAAGACACAAAGACGCTCAAGTTCAAGTGTCGTCAGACAATTGGTAGACTTACCTCGGCCTGGCATCTGATACTTGTTCCTCTCGAGTACTAGCACTGTTCTCTGAAGACAACTCGCGAGTTACAGCTGCAATCACTGATTAGTCAATGTGACGTTATAGGACACAGAAAACCGACATTTACCGCCTGCATAGGGTGCTCGATACAGCCGACTTGACGGCAACTGGAGGTTTAGGGCTGTGAGCAATTGCTCGACCACAGCCGGCTGCATGTTGCAACGCCGAGTGAGGAGCGTAGATACTTGATTGCGTGTGAGAGATTGAGATTGGTCTGCCCCAACGAATTTTTGAACTCGCCGCCATAGCTGTTGTAGAGAGGACCTAGGATTCGGTCCTACATCGCAACATTTCACTAGCAGTTCCTTGATCGCCTTCTGCGATTCGGTGTCCACAGCTGATCTACCAGGTCCAGGCGTGCTAGCTATGTTTGCGCAGACGTAGTCGACACAAGCGATCTTGTGAGAGCGGAAAATTGCCTTGTACCCTTTGTCGCTTACGCCACGGTTTGTGACGACAAGAGCAACTGGAACTTCTTCGTCACAAAACACTTCGTGGAGTAACCTATAGTGACCCTTCATCTTCTCGATATCTCCGTCGCGCACGCAATAAAGGAGTAAGTCAATGCCACCTCTTTTCCTCAAGGCATCGATCGCGAGGTATGTATCAGCGATAGCATTCGTGTACCCCTCTGTATCCAGCCCGGGTTCGAGAAAGCCGATGGTATCAAAGACCTGGAATGAACGACCATCAACCGGAATTGCATACTCAGTCCAGTGTTTAGTACAGTGACCGAGGTCGTCTGACGTGGGTGCCCGGCTTTCTCCAGCGAGTATGTTCACGACCGAGCTTTTCCCACATCCAGTTGAGCCAACCACGAGTACGTTAAACATCTACTATATCATGAGGACTTGAGATTGTGTGCTATGCTCAAGACACGCACCAACATATGGACGGCCCTCTTACTTTTGGAGCTAATTTAGACACTGGGCTCAAGTTGCTGAATTATGCTGACGACAATCAAATATTTCGAGAGAAAAAAATGTAACGAATGCAACGTACCAAGGCTCTCAAATCCAGTACGACGGAGGACAGGCAAGTGTACTAGGTCGGGGTATTTGAAGGTTAAAGGAAGACTCAACAGGCTATATCCACACGTTGTTGCCTCATGCAGTGCGTGAGGTCTACTCATATTCATAAGATAGAGCCCCAATCACTTATGGAGCGCATGGCATACCATTTATATTGATGTGATCGTGTAACGGCTTCGAAACTCGTGCCACTGCCTTGTCGGGTGGTGATTAAATCTTCCACCCGGAACAAGACCATATTTTTTCCATGAGTGGTATTACTGGGAGCTTGTAGTCCATACTTGTTGGTGCCTTTATGTGTTTCCTGGGGAGTGATTAACATGTAAACCCATCTCCACAAACACACTGAAATCTAGTCGCAGCTGCCGTCAGGTGGACCATCCTTCCATCTCTCATCAACCTTTGCACAATCAAACATTTCTTTGCCCAGCTTCTCGTTTACCTCATTATGACGCTCGCAGAACCACCTACTCAATCTCTCCCGACTGCTCACGTCTGGGGGGTGCTCCTTCATTTTGTCGCCAAAGTCCGCTGCGCAGTGTGTGCATGGATATAGGACGGGTAGTGCGTGGATGAGATTTAGCATATTTGCACGCTGGTGGGTAGTGGGCCGTGCCGGGTAGTACGCTGCGGTCGCATGCAAAAATGACCACGTGGCACGTCCAAGGGCTTCGACATCCGGCGGACAGTGTGGGGGCAATGCTGCATTTTCTGGCTTAGAATCGGGAGATCGGAAGCCTGTTCCAGATGCAAAAGCAGCCATCATTGCTGCAGTGGATTTCTTGCTCGAACTGGCAGCGTCCGAAGCGGTGGGCCTCCAATTACGAAACGCCGTACATATTTTGCAGGGTTTTCCGTCCGGACCAAGCACCATACCTGGTGGTAATGAGGGCTTGGGTATTGCCGGTCCTGGTAATGCCGGACGTTCAGATGATTGGGATCGATGTCCCATATCAAACCCGGGATATACTGCATGGCCGTACATGAGGCTGTCAGCAACGTCCACGATGCTCTTTGAAGATAAATATTACCTTGAAACGCGGGATGATAATTGCGTGCGGATTCCGGAAGGGCAAGGGCAATTTCGAACTCGTTGGATTGTCAGGATGTCAGGACTCAGCTTAACTCTAAGTATAAGCCTAGTTGAAATTGTTACTACAGTACCAAGCTGACCTAATATAGCCACACGTTATACATAGAGTCGCGCATGATTGCGCCAGAATTCCGTGCACCTGGCAGGGCACTGCACCAGAAGATGATGGATCCGGTTCCAATTACGTATTTCCGTCTTCTCCTTCACGCTCCATCGTGTAGAGCGTTGAGCGCCTTGGTCTATGAGTCGTTCAGCATCTGCCTCTTCCTCGCGGACCAAATCCTCCAAGAGTCTCGGGGACGGTTCTGGACGCGAACTGCATGTCAATATCAATGATGCGGAAGCGCCATTCCCTCAGCCGGCGCGCGGAGGTTTACATCGTGGCCTATCTGCACGCCAAGTACAAATGATTGCAATTGCTGGTACCATTGGAACTGGACTCTTCCTAGGAACTGGAAGATCTCTTGCCCAAGGTGGTCCTGCGAGCATGCTGATTTGCTATGGCATAGTGGGATTCATTGTGTATGTGACCCTGTTGCTACTAGGAGAGATGGCCACACAGTATCCAGTAGCCGGTAAGTGTCTTCTTTTTTCATATCTATGCAACGCGCTAACCATTTCCAACTTTCCAAGGGTCGTTTAACGCCTATGCGACGCGCTTTTTCTCGCCGTCTTATGGTTTTGCGCTATCGTGGAACTATTGGTTCAATGATGCAGTGTCTGTCGCCTCTGATCTCACTGCTGCTCAGCTGGTGTTACAATTTTGGACGACGTCGCATCCTTGGGTGGTCAGCCTGCTCTTTTGGGTGTTCCTTGTATCAGTTAACGCCTCTCACGTCAAGGCTTACGGAGAATTGGGTTAGTAACATAGACTTCCTTTCTCTTTCCAAAATGGGACTAACACTTGCCGTAGAGTATTGGCTTTCATTCCTGAAGGTTGCCACCATCGTGGTCTTCATTATCGTTGGCATACTCGTCAATGTCGGCGTCAATGAGTCGCATACCTATATCGGAACCCACAACTGGCATATTCCTGGCGCACCATTCGTTGGCGGCTTTGGTGGTTTCGCCAAGGTTTTCGTGACAGCTAGTTTCGCATGTGAGTTGCATTGTTAATTGTGAACCTAATCACCTTATCAGTCTGCAGACGGTGGAACAGAAAGTCTAGGTATCACCGCAGGAGAGACGAAGAATCCCTCGCAAAACATGCCGAAGGTTGTTAAGTTTGTGTTCTGGAGGCAAGTAAATTATTGCACTGTTATATATTATTGATGTGCGAGCGATGAGATTAGGATTCTATTGTTTTATGTCCTGAGCATCCTGCTTATTGGCCTGAACGGTGGGCTACTTTTTGCTAACACTGCTACTCACCTGACTGTTTTTATTAGTGCCATGGGATTACCCGAATCTGTCGAATAAGACGACCACCACATCTCCTTTTACGATTGTATTTACTCAGGCTGGATCAAGTGAGCATATCTTCCCCGCCCCTCGTCTAAGTGCTGACGCTATTTCAAACAGCTGTAGCTGCGTCATTTATGAATACCGTCATCCTTACCTCTGTTCTATCTGCCGGTAACCACGCTCTTTTTGCGGGGACAAGAGTTCTGTATGGCCTATCTGTTGTTAGCCCCAACCCCCATGCACCTCGTATATTTTCTCGGACCACTCGAGCAGGTGTTCCCTTGTACGCACTACTTGCAACAAGTAGCATTAGCGTGCTCTGTTTAGGCAGCAGTTATATTGGCAGCGGCCAGTTGTGGGGATGGCTGCAAAATATTGTTGGAGTCTCAAACCAGGTTTGTATCGATGCGCGAATGTATGGTAACCCTGGGCTAAGAACATTTTCAGATTGCTTGGTTATCAATCGGACTGGCCAGTTTGAGATTCAGGAAAGCCTGGATTAGACAGGGTCGATCTTTAGACGAAATGAAGTTTCGAGCATCGTGGACCTGGCCATGGGGTCCTTACTTTGTTGTACGTGTGGTAATACTGCCGACTACCTCTCCCCTAATCCATGCGACCTTCCAGATCATCGCTGTGACCGCCCTCATTTTGAGTGCGTACTTCGTTTGTTACGTTGCTAACTTTGCATACTGACGAGCTGAACAGTTCAAGGATGGTCCTCCATATTCCCCACATTCTCACCAGTAGATTTTGTCTCCTACTACGTCGAGATACCCATTATGGTTGTCATGGGCCTCTGCTGGGTCTTTGCTAAGAACACTTTCATAGACTCTATACCAGTTCCAGGTAACGCCTACCTGGAACTTCCTAATGAGACGACCTCTCTGATACCCCATAACACTGGAACCCAAGAAACCCGTCACAAGTGGACGTCCGACATCGTGGACATTCAAGCGATTGATCTGTATAGTGACGAATATGCCGACGAACCCTTGGATGAAGTGAAGGATGAAACAAGGGGGAAGAGGTTCCGGCTTTTTTGGAGGTTGTATGATATGCTAGCTTAGATTCCCCATATGTATTACTGATCTAATTGTGTTGTGCGAACCATGTACATTCAGCACTGTATTCACCTGACATGTTATTTTATGAGTCCAGTTGCACTGCGACCGATATCTAAGTGGCTGGCCACCGGCCGGTGGGCAACTGGTAGCAATGCCTTCTCAGCTAGTCCGCTCTCATACAACCGTGGTGGCTTGTTTTCTTGTTGTAAGTGATATAATGCAAATGCCTAGGGGTTTTCCATGCCAAGGTATGAATGAATACGTGTCAGTGATCCCGCGTATGGCTACAATATCTCTAGCGTTTTGACATCCATCATGTTATCAATCGAAGCCATGTCCTTGACCCGCGTCATGATATTCTGATCCGAAGCGATTCTCTTGTACTCCGAGCCACGCTGCTGTGCTAGAAAAAGTGCGCCAAAAGGCTGTTTGAGGCGAACGAGCAACCTTAACTCTCGCGATTGAGAGTCCAAATGAGCCGGCTCATCATTTCCAGGATCCCCGTAAAATGAATCGTCCAACGGTGACTCGGGCACAGACTCGATCACGCTCTGCGCATCGTCTGAAAAATCAGGCAGCCCGAGGTCATGACGATTCCACGGACGGACAAGAAGGAATGTCTGCGGAGTGGGGCGTGCCGGCGAGAATTGAACCAGTCTGTCTTCCGTTGTGATCAACAGGTCTTGAAGTCCGTCTGCCTTGACATCATAAGTGAAACACGACTCTCGGTCTTGTCCACGCCTCCGTCTGACTTCTGTGACGGGAAATGCCATGCAAGGTAGTTGCAGTCTGGAGTTTGCGAACCGAGGAGCACCGAGGTTGTCAAGGAGGGTATACAGCTCTGAAGCTGACTCCACAGCTATAGTATTTCGCAGCCTGGAAACAGATGTCCGCATCTCGTCTTCGGGTGGAGATGGCAGCATGCATGGTGGAGCTTTGTACGAGGTGATATCAGCTGGGAGACAGCTATTGAAGTCGGATGACTTTCCGGTCCAGTCCAGGGCAGTAATGTCACCCGACTGAGCAATAATTTCCTGCAAGAGCCGACCGAGGGCATTTTGCTTCTTCTCGCCGTAAATAACAGGTAGGTGGACGCCAAAAATACCAAACAACGAGTATGCAATGTCTTCCTGCCACGTTGTGACACGCATCGACGCCCATTGGAGTTTCTCTCGCGCACCCGTCATCCCCGGACGAAAGGCGATGAGCGCCCGTGCATTTATGCCTGTTGAACGCTCCAATTCCTGCATGATATTGGCGGATTTCTTGTGGTTAGGAGAGCGGTCATCAAGATAGGGGGTCCAATCTGCACGGTAGAAGAGAACGACTCTAGGAGCGAGGAATTCCTGAACAGTCCACCCTCGCGTGTTCCAAGCGCTGTTTGCCAATGCACCCGACTTCGCCGAGGGTGGGACATCCGACAGGTAGATGATCGTGAGAGCTGACTGGCGGTACCAGACAAACATGGAGTTGACCGATCGTTGGAGCTCAACGTTGTTGTTCTGGTCGATGCAGCATGTATCACTCCATGCCCAGAGATGCCCTGCATCACGAGCAATTTCGAGGAATGTCTGCAACTTCACCACAGTCCCAACTGGATCCAAATCATACACAATCTTGCCCTGGATGTCTTCCAGCAGGGGCTCCTTGCCTTCCCACCTATGCGATAACATAACCCAGCGGAAGTAATTCGCGACCGCTTCGTCGATGGGCTCCGTTTGGAGGGGCGCATGCACCATTGATGAATACAAGACCTTCGTGTATTCTGTGCTTTCCATGAAGGTTTTTATCTGCACCTCCCG
Source organism: Suillus lakei (assembly GCA_016628065.1). Taxonomy (NCBI): domain Eukaryota; kingdom Fungi; phylum Basidiomycota; class Agaricomycetes; order Boletales; family Suillaceae; genus Suillus; species Suillus lakei. The sequence continues at coordinate 61,381 of JABBWA010000019.1, read as the reverse complement.
ATTGCATAAACGCCCAGTGGACGTGTCGAGTAGACGAAGTGGGACGTTTTCCAAATATGTGTGAACGGCTCTTCGAATAGCATCACCTGCTTCGGATTGACTGACATACTTCTGGTGCAGCTCTGCAAAAAGAGTAAATAACCTTCAATTCGGTGCACGAGTTCTTGGGGCTTACGTCGTATCTGTGGGTCGGGTGCATCATCCAGCATGGAGAGCATGGTGTTGAAGACTTCGATTGCTTCGTCATAGCGTTGTGCGCTATAAAGTGCTGCATGCTTCATTTCGTACCCAAGATGCGACCATGGGTGGAGTTCAATGACCTGTGCATCAGCGGTATCAGCACAATTGCTGAAACAATAGTGGACACCGGCCGCACCTTGTCTGCGTCGTGTAGGGCCTCCGGATGGAGGGCTTTTCGTCCCGAATTCACCTTACTGCGGTGGGCGCCATATGATGAATCAAGCCCGAATGCTGTAGAAAGCGTGTTCTCTATGGACCAGATCAGGACCTTCCTTCGGTCACTCCCGCTGACGAGCAGCTCTCCGTCGGGAGAAATCGCTACGCACCAAACCACGGCAGCGTGGTCGAGTGCCTGTCCTATCTGCTGGTGTGACTTTGTGCTCCACATCCGCACGGTCTTGTCGCGCGATGTAGTGGCAATAAAGGAGCCATCAGAAGAGATGGCGAGTGAGACGATGTAGTCTCTGTGACCCATGCAAGTCCGACCGACCTGGTGTCCGTCAGACGAGTTCCAGAACTTGACAGTTCTGTCGTTTGATGCGGAGACAAGTTGCTGGCCGTCAGGCGACCACACAACACTTCGAACCACCTCCTGGTGAGCGTCTATCTTGAAAAGAAGCTCGGCGTTTAAGGTACGCCAAACCCGGACGGTACGATCTGCTGATCCGGATGCTACTTTTAGCCCATCTGGGCTGAATGCGACACTGAAGACCGGAAAACGATGACTGTCAAATGTTGCGAGGACAGCACCAGTTAGCTCCACATCCCATACTATCACAGTGCAATCACTTGAACAACTTGCTAGTCTCTTGTCATCGGGGGAGAAGCAAACTGACCGCACCCGACCTGTATGCTTCACCAGCGGTTTAAATACCTTCCGCTTGCTCCCGACACTCCAGATAATGATGCTTTTGTCATCTCCACCGCTTGCAATTCGCCTGTCATCTGAGGATACGGCGACGGTGTATATCGCTTCCCTGTGTCCCTTGAATGGCTCTCCGACAAACGTTCCTTCTTGCACGTCCCAGATTCGCAGGGTTTTATCCGCTGAACCAGTGACAATGCGACGACCGTCTTTGAAGGAAGCCACTGCATAAACTGTGTCCGTATGTCCGCGCATCGTCCGCAGTGGTGAGGGTTGTGGTTGTGTTGTCGGCGCTGGCGTTGCGCGACCTATAGCAAAAAGATACGCTTTTTTCGCTATATCAAACACCCCAGACATGTCGCGTTGACCTAAACAGAGGTCGGGTCAGTAGCATTTGAAGTTAGTGAGCGACGTACGCTTGGAGTTATCGTTACGTCGTTGATCTTGTGTCACGGAATGATGGTTTTCTGACCAACTCCTAGTAGGCGCTTCTCGAGTCTCTGAATTACGGTTTACCACGTTACTGTGGATATCACTGCCCCTTCATAGACGCCCATACGTCACATGTCGTTAACCCCTTCATTCTGTGCACAGGTCACGCCCAGCGTCTGATCTGTCATGCACAGTTAATTCTGTAACCGAGTATTGATTCCTTCTCCACACGTGTTTATGATCTTTTGTCAGGTAACCTGCTCCGCCACGAAATTCAAAACGGCTCACAACAATCGCTAGGGTTCACATGTTCGTTCCCAAGACAGCCATCTGTGCCTCCAAAGCATGATCGACATCATCTTCGCTGGCGTCGCTTGCATTTCCCGTTCTTGGGGCTGGAAAGACGACTTCCTAGAAGCTGTTAAGTACAGCATGGCTTAGCTTTGTTGCACAACACCATTGGAAGTTGATCCTAGTGACTTGGAGATCAACCGGCAAAGGCGCAGTTGTGAATCTGGTGAGTGTTATTGTACACTTGCGAAAAGTGGACTCCATGCCACTTATCAGGGGCCCGCAAATGTCTACTCTCTCAGCACAGACAGAGGATCTGAACACCGACAGTTCCACAAGTACCGGCCCTATCAATAAGGGTTGTCAATTCAGCAAAAGCACTATCCACTGCTCCCATCGAATGTTGACCGACGACAAGGCATGCTAGTGCAGCAGGGTAGATTGCTATCTCGACTCCGGGTGGTAAATGGATTGTTATTGTACTATGCATGCCAAGTACAAATTGCTTCATACTATCGGATTCAAGCAGGCGGGAGAAATACTACCCAGAGCACACAGCTCAACGCACCCCACAAAATACTCCACGTGACCCATGTTTTTCCCCACTTTGGAAGGTCAAGCATGAGACGAGCAGCAGCCCAGTACGTGAGTGGAAGAGACGGAAGAACCCTGAGTGATATCTGAACATGAGCGTTGAACGTCAAGATCAGCGTGAGCGCCAATGCGTGGAGTACGTGGGGTAGGAGGGACGGAGATAGAAATGGAGAGTCAAGCTGAGGGGGAAGGACGTCGTTGTTCTTTGACCAGATATGAGGTGTGATGTGGGGAACAATGACAGGCAAATTCGAGAGATAAAACCAGCAGAATGCGAAAACATGCAGCAAAGCAGGAAGCGCGAAAATGAAGTTTGGTATGTTGGAGATCGTCCAATATCGCAGGAAGCCAACGTTCCAGTATTTGGATTGTACGTGGGAGTATATAGAAGGAATGATACTGCTCGTACACCAATCCGGAATGCGTGTTGCTGATGGCGTGCAGAATCGAATATATGCGATGATATTATGGTGGATAAAGGGGATCAGAGGTAACGCAGTCAATAACACACATTTAAGCAGACGCCTGGAAGTAAACTGGTAAAATCGTGTTAACTCGAATGCCATGACCGGGATGCGTATGCTTACCAAATTCTTCTGCCCTGTCAGGAAGGGCGTGACCAGCATACCCCAGAGTATGAAACCAGACAGGAGCATTCCGTTGGACCTGAACATGCTTGCCAAAGCAAAGCATATAGATGCTGCAGTCCACTTGGAGCGAACACACGCCAGCATACCCCGATACGAGAGATATGTGAAGAATGGTTCGCTGTAGGATGCCAATCTAAGTGCAGCGGGGCTACTTGAGAATATGGAAAGTGCGGTGGACAAAAACGCCAGGGAAGGTGAGCGGAGATGGTGCAATGATAGGTAATAGAGCACGTGTGTTGAGTCGCACAGTATAGCCATGCCTGCTCCACCTCGAAGAAGCATCCCCCACTCATTTGAACTAAAACCTGCCAGGGCCTGCAGGTGGGCCGAAATGCGCATCAATAGTGGCACTCCATTGAAGAACGCCCATTCGTATTCATACACGTATCCTTCCCTTGCTATGTGCACGAAGTGGAACGCATCCCAACGAAGGAGGACTGAGGAAGGGGATTTCCCGCTGATCCAAATGCTTGGTGATGCATCAAACAGTGGAAGCAAGTATGCAGAAATCGAAGCTAATGCCCAGACCGCAAGTCGCACTACCACAGAGATGATCAATAAAGTTCGAACATGCCTCGTCGTTGCTAGTTGCATTAGATCAATCAAGCTTCAAGCTCAAGTATGGAGGAGGTCGTGTTGTTTGTTCCTATTTGCAATGTAACCAATGTAGAATTTTAATTTTACTGTGTAAAACTTATGTAATCCAATCCACTTTTAGATGCGAAATCATACTTTGCACGTCAATAAGCATGACCTGCTGTCTAGCCGAACGCCGGGCTACGTTTCATTCCCTCGAGCGTCAGGCTTCAGCGCAGCAGTGAGCCTTGTGGTTTACCGTACGTTGCTAATATCTGTTCGACATGTATGACTGACCAGCATAAACAGGGTATAAGTAAACGTGCCTCACTCAAGGCACAGTGACCGCAACTGTCGTGTGAAGTGTATTGCTATCAAATCACCTGCTAATTGATGTCGCACAAGTCCAAGGACTTCAATCTCAAGCCAAAGATACTACAGATGCCCCTGACGGCACCTGTAAGCTCAGCGACTACTATGAGCCCTGCCGCGCAATCACCTCTAACACTCATTGAGTTTGTAACCACCGTTCCGACACCACTTGCTTCAGAGCTAGTTGCCCTTGCGCCATATATTCAGGCCATAAGGCACTTCGCACAGATAATCAGTTGGGAGTCTTCATGGGAGGAAAGCTGGCTTGCTCTAGCCACATGGTGGGCGTTCTGCATGCTCTCCGAACCGACCCTGAGGTATGCATGTTCCACTACCTACGCATTCTGGCTCATTTGAACGTATTTGTCCACCAGGTTCTTCTTGCCACTTGCAGTTTCGTTCGTTCTCGCACTGAGGCGGTGGACATCACCCACTCACACATCTTCGGCAATCTCACCGCCGGTAATAACCGACAGCGCCCTTCACGCTCTCGTATCTGATTTAACGACCATTCGCACCCTACTTCCTGCATCACCTTTCGTCGGGTCCCCCCTCCCTCCGTCCTTTGTTGTTCTACGAGTACTCGCGTTCATCTATCTGCCCTACCTCGTCCTCACATCTTTCGTTGGTCTCCGTATTTGCATCGCAATATGCGGCACCATGTTCATGATTCACAGAGCGCATTGGGCTAGAAATGCCCGAGCATCTATTACACGCAGCGCACATGTCCGTTGGGCGTTCTACCGGTTATGCGCATTTGTCTCAGGAGTACCGCTTCCACCACCCGCATCGCCCTCTCCCTTGGAAGCTTCTACCAAGATACGCCCGGCATCTGTATTGGGCGATGATGCACCCAAGCCTTATCCACCTCTCCGCTTCCTGTTTACAGTCTACGAGAATCAGCGGTGGTGGATGGGTCTTGATTGGACAGCTGCTCTGCTTCCTAATGAGCGCCCGTCATGGTGCAGCTCCTCCCTAGTTCCATTATCCCCACCCTCAGTCTTCCCTCTTCCCGCCTCTACAACGGCATACGTCGCTGTCGGCAAGAACGGCCGTGCGAAACGTGTAGCGCGCTGGACGTGGGAAGAGCCTGAATGGCGCGTGATCATACGCAAAGAGGGTCAGGAGGGTGTCTGGCGAGTAGAGAAGACGCCTCCGAAGGATAAAGACGGACTTGACGAATCTACTGCATCACGGATGCTACGCGCCGCACGCGGCCGCGATAACCTGAACGCGAGCTCCAGCGGTCCTGCCGAGTCGCCCGAACGGAGTGGGGAACAACATTCCAGCGACCCGTTCATAGATCCCGCGTCTGAAGATGAAGCCGTCACAGATCCTGAGGGTTGGCTGTACGGTGACAACAAATGGGAAGGTGCAAGCTCCAAGGGCGGGATGGGAAAGTACACGCGCTTTCGGCGATGGACCCGCATTGCTGTTCTCACTGAGACCGTCGAACTTGTGGGCCCAGGCGAGCTGGGTGTTTTGCGCGACTCTGTGGAGTCCGGCGGATATGGGACTGCCGTGAGCTCCATTTTTGGCAGTACTGGTACTCCGTCTATAAGTGCCAACTCGCCGACGTTGAGTTCCTTCTCAGATTCAGAAATGCAGAGTACTATGACATCGCCAGAGACGCCGAAGGATGGAAAGGATGGGAAGGATGGAGGCAGCACGAGGAATATGCTGAGACAGCGTCTAAAGGCTGTTGTGGAAGGAACGACACATTGATAATGACCTTTGTAATATTATTTGTTTTCGGGATATGTACAGCACTATCCGTTAATGGAATATTTCGTTTTGCGATCTGTATGTCACACCCATAAGGACGATCATATTGAAGGATAAATCATTGTAAAAAAGGAAGTCTAGCTCGAGTGTCGCCAGACCTTCACAGTTCCATCTGCGCTGCCAGTAACCATCTCCCCAGGGTCTATTGGGTGATGTTCTGTCCAAGTAATCACCTTATCATGAACTCTTGGCGGAGGATTGGGTTGCAAAACTGTAGCCTAGAATGAACGTAAGCACGGTAATGACATCTGTGAACTCCAATGCTCACATCAACCAAGTCCCAAGCCCAAACAGCACCATCTTCATCTCCACAAACAACCGTTGCTTCTGAATGTCCGAAGCATGCCCTGCAGCGATACGACGTGTGATTGTGGCCAGTGAAGGCATTAAGAAGTTTGCCACTGGTCGTATCGAATAGCCTGACGTGCGAATCAAGCGTGGATACGAGAAGCGTGGTGCCATCAGAGGAGGGGACAGCCGAGGTGACAGGCTCTGTGATACATGAGGATTATTAATTTATCATGATGGGTGCAATCGATACCCAAATGACTTACGCCCTATGAAATCTGAACGCAGTTCGCCCTTACGAAGATCATATGTTCGGACATGTCCGTCTACAGAGCCTGTAATTATCGTGGTCGCATCCACGTGTAAGGTCTGCACGGCGTCGCGAGCTTCTTCGAGTACTTGGATCGGCGCACGCGCTGGTGCCCTGTCGAGAACGGTTTGATATTATCCCCATGCCTAAACGGTTCTGCTTACCGCAAGTCCCATAATCTTACTGTGGAATCATACGAGCCTATGATAAAACATGGTGAACTCTGTCATTCACACATCGAAAGGTATCATCTCACCACTCGCCAGCACAGTCGCATCCGCGTTAAGCTCCACAACATGCACCTTGCCCATATGGCCCGCCATCCTGCGCGTCGTCACACCCGCCGTCACATCCCACACAAAGACAGAGCGGTCCCCTCCAGAAGACGCAAACTTTGTATTGTCATGACTCCTACACAATATACGGTCTTATTCGTCAACTTCAAGAAAGGCCAAGAAAACTGCAGATGTGACTGACACAGATATAGAAAGGACCTCGTATCCGTGGGCCTCAAACTTCTTGATCTCGGTACCAAGGTCTGGATTCCAGAGGCGTATGGTGCGATCCTGTCCTCCACTTAGGACGTATTTTGCGCTTCCTTTTGCATATCGAACGACATGGACAGGTCCTCGGTGGCTCGAGAGTGTTTTATGCAGCGTTCGAGCGAGTGCTTGCGGACCTCGTGAAGGGGCCATTTGATTGGTTTAGGTCAAACAGTCCTCGGAGGAGTGCAATGAGCTAGCAACGGGGGATAATCCATATATGGAAGTTCCTCGGTAACTACCTGGTCAACGAATTACCGGCGGGCCGATGCAATGATTGGTGATATGCCTCTCCCACATTTCTCTCCCCGACTGCCATGTCCAAGCACCGATTGTCCCCGGCGCCTCTGCCGCCCGCAAAGAGGCTACAGAACACTCGACTTTCGTCGCAGGAGCACCGGCTTATCACAACATTTGACAATGCGCTCTATGATGAGCTCATTCTGTTTATCTTCTCGTTCCTGAACTCCCGAGATCTATGTGCTATGCAGGGGACGAACAGAAACTGTGCGAGGCTTGCGAGCGACAACCAGGTATATATTTGATTCAATTGGGCACCAAGAGAATGAATGTTGAACATACTCGGATCGCCCCACTGCTCTGGTTATACTTGTAGCTCTGGAAAGCCTTGTTTGTCAGAGAGTATGGCAAAACACGGCTGAGGGGAGGCAAGGGGTTTTATGGTCGAACTGATGGGAGATCAGTTAAACCGCTTCCCTCGAGAGCTTCTGTATCTACGTCGTCAACTGATGACGCTGTGGACTGGAAGTGGATGTATCGCATCAGCTCAAACTGGAAGAGTGGTATGTCTTACAATTGTTGTTCGTCCGTTTTCACCATCTTATACATGTCTAGGACGTTGTGCTGTTGAGAACTTCACTGACGCCGAGGGAGAAAATCTAGTACCGCCGCCAGCCTTTCCTCGTCAGCACGTTATATTGGCAGGCGGGTTCACCATATCGTCGACGAAGCTCCGTGGATCCCTGCTAGTACGGGACAACAATGGCGTATCGCGCACTCTGCTTTGCAGGTCTACTCTGGCTACTTCTATAGCACAAATATCTGCTATAGCGCTCGATCAATCTCCACCTTCCTTGTCTTCCTCCCATGTCCTACGCCTGGCTGCGTTCCTGACGACTGGAGAATTCAGTATATTCGAACATGATCATTCTTCCATGTCCTTAGCCACTTCTCCGAAGCAAACTCACGTCCCTTCGTCCCCTCACCGCGCTTCTCCAGTGACTCACGCAGCCTACAATCATCCGTTGCTCGTCACATTGTCTCACTCGTTTACGCTCATGATATACGACCTAAGCAATGATTGCATCACCCACACTCAGACACTCACATCTTTCACCAGTCATCCGCCCACATCGCTCGTACTTTCCGCCATGCCTTCGGCAGCATCGTACAAACTTATCATGGCCTATGCTATCCCTGTTTACCCTGCTCACTGGAGCGTGGGTGCCACAGAACTCATTATATCTCCGTCGGGCATTTTACCTCGTAAACGGACGTTCGCTACGTCCTCCAGTGAGTCGTCACCGCAGGGGGCTTTTGAAGTGAGCGTCACCAGGTCTGCCCGTGCTTTTGACGTGCCACAGGGGTGGATAGACGAGCAAAAGCTGCAGCTTATGCGTGATCAATGGGGCCGGAAAGTGAAACAAGTCGCAGATACACAAACGGACGGGAAATGGGTCGTTCTGGCTCCTGGAGACGTGACCTGATGTCTCTCCAATATCACAAGGGTCTTCAGAAGGTGGTACAGCGCCCCAGCAGATACATACACAGCCACTCCCATACATCTCACCTCCGAGTCCACACATCGAGTCATCTTCAATTATACCGTCTTCACGTACCCCCGATCTCGAGTTCATCAGTCCATACACCGAGATTGACGTTTGTCCGGACTCTGCATGGACCTCTGGGTTCCGTCTCTGCGCTTTCCCTCGCAGATGGGCGGTGTGTCAGTTTGAATGCAAACGGTGCGATTTGGGTGTGGGACCTCGAGGGTGGAGATGGAACTGAGGTAGCTGGCCCTGTCGAGGGCAGCTTTGGAGGAACAAGCGGTGCAAATAAATATGGTACCGTTACATTTGACGAGCGAAGGATCGTCAGTGCTGGTGCACGGGGTATTGAGGAACGAAGGTTTGATATCTAGTTGTAGTCATAGAGTGTTGCATTTTATTGTTTTATCTGCTCTTCTGATTTGAGAGGTATACAGAGCTTGTACAAATTGAAGGGCGAACAAGGGATAGGTCCGAGGTATATGGAACGAACACGAGATGCCGGGCACAAAGGTGCAAGCAACTGCAGCAGGTATGACATCTTGAATGCAAACAGCGCCAAGTAAAGAGGTGTCGAAAGCAGCCTACACGAGGGCGGGGGCGTAAGCATACATAACAAGAAGGGGCGATACCGTGATATGATACGGACAATGCCCATTACGTTCTTACGGAACACTGCCATACCTTCCTTAAGCTTTAAGGAGCACTTGGCCAACTCCCGAGTTGGACTCCGAAAAGGTACATATAGCAGCATCACCACTCGTGGCCGAGTCGTACTACTACCCTCTCGTACCTAGTTATGGGCACACATCCAGGCCGCTAATAGATCAAGCCGTGCCAAAGGTTATTATATACTTGATCTTTGTGTAGATGATTTGCTGCTCCCTACATTCTCCGCCTCCCACATGGCGACTGCTTCTAAACCGACGGAAAAAAACAACCCAGGATCCGTCCAGTCTTCTTGCATATGACGCACTCCAGAATCACCTGGATAACTCTGACCCGGTCGCATCTGACGTGTATCCTATAGCTCAGTCTCACTGGTCATATTAACTTCCTATCCCATAATTTCAACACCTTCTGGCAGCATCATCCCAGCAGTACCAATGGTTGGAGTTGATATCATAGGGTTGCCTTCCTTATTTCTGGGTGTTGCACTTCTTCTCCAGGTGACGATCGCGTTGTTAGGGATGCGGGCTGCCAAAATATTGACGTGGAGTTCCTCACCTTTCGATTTGACCGTTGCTCTGGCCCACCATGCGCAATTGACCTCGGTTCCTTTCTGGTGCATGCGTGGCGTGTCCGACCTGGATGTGGATGGAGGTCCAGCGAGGCCATCAGAGGCACCGCCTTCTGCTCGGAATGCGCACCCTAGCATCCGAAAAATTATCAACTCTCTTTGGGGCCTCGTCGTAACATGCGCTGGATGGGGTGCCCTCGTCTTGTACATCCGAGATAAGTATTTTAGCGACTTGGGTACGATAACCTGGAAATCATGGTCATTCTTCCCCGACGATCTGTAATATCTCTATAGCGTTGCATACCCGCTTATGCTCGGAGGGAGTGTCCAATGGTGGATTCTGACTCATGTCAACCTGGCTATTATCCAGGGACCGTTGACACCCCCCCTCTGCACTGCTCTGAGCTCATCACAAATGACATTCAAGATGAAGGGTATCGGAGATGCGCTATCACACGAAAGGGATCGCATTGGTAACGAACGCTGAAGTCAGTCGTCGCTAATCCGCTCTGCCTTGCGCTGCATAAGTCACTCACACCTGGTTTTAGATGTGTTTCGTATTCTATGCCGCCGTCGACCGTATTGTGGGAGATACCAATGGGGTCGCCATCACGATAAATATGTATCCAATGCAAGTTCGTGTTCACTATCTGCAGGCGCTACAACATCAGGACCTTAATTCATGCCAGGCGTGTTGGTGATGTAGTATTAACGCGCACAGCCAGCCATGCCATGGGACGAGACATTTGCGATTTTTACGATGTCTGCTGCCTTGGAGGTAGATCGGGATGTTGTCATCTGGGCACACTTATTCACGCACCACATTCAAGATTATTCTGCTTTCGGCGATTACTCAACTAGGACGCATTACAGTGTTAGAGGATATGACTTGCAAGGCTATGTGTGTTTGAACGCTGTCATCTCATTCAGTTGGATCCGCACGTTTGTGTGGGAAGTGCTGGGGGAACTCCTAATTCATTTGTAGTAGTCGCATAGTGGTAGGATGTTGCATTTTTATTGTTTTACTGCTCGAATGCTGCATGCATCGCGCTCCGCGACTTTGCAACGAATCGTGATACCTTAGAACGGTGCAGATCAGTCTTGATTCGAAATGGGTGTTGTACAAAACTGAGACGATGTCTCATCATCATAATAATAATAATCTCTAGTAGTACTCTCTGCAGCTGGGAGAGGACACCTTGAGCGAAGCGCTTCATTTGACTTGCAGCACTCGGTAGTAGTAGGATGTTCGAACAAATTGGGCGGGGAAATCCTAATTAGGCATTCGTAGTAGTTGCAACTTCAGAGGTTTTGATCAGCTTGTCCATGAACCTTCCTTCTTCCTCTTGGCACTTTGGACATGGTTAGCCGAACTCCTCGGGCTAGCTATCCGAATCTTCCTTGGCGTAGAGCCGAGATGGTCACCGTGCCCTAATGATGGCCACTGTTGCCTGCATCTCTTCGGTGGACACCCGAGTAAGTGTACGAGTCCGAGTCTGTCTCGATCTCGGTTATCTTGTAATAGAACACGTTCAGCCAAGCCCAAGCGGGTATCTGCATTTGCACATGAGCCGACCTTACCTCGAAGTTGAGCCTCGTGTTTCGAACGGTTGTACCCTTTCGTTGAACCATTGCCCCGCAAAAGAGTGAGCAATCCAATTTCTTGAATGATAGCCTGACATACGAGATCTGACAATGTTATTCAGGCATGTCGCATTTGACTATCATATCTTCCGTCCACTGCGGAGCAATGGATTCCGTCGCTGTTGTCAGCCCTAAACAATTGGATGTTGTCCTTTGTACGACGAACTCCGCAAACTCTCCCTTGGGGGTGGAGATCAACGAAGCTCGTATCGCCTTGCAGAGGGATGGAGAAGACTTATTGAACATAGACTCTGTACTCAACAGCCTACAGGCTGAGATAGAGGCGATACACGTGCGCATGTCCCTTCAGCAAGAGAAGCGGCGCGCTGTGGAAACCCGCATCCTCGAAAACAAAGCTCGCATCAGCCCCGTGAGGTTCCTTCCCACCGAAATACTCCAGCAAATATTCAAATCCTGCCTCCCCAGCGATCGATATGTCATTCCCCACATACTGTCCGCCCCGCTTTTACTTTGCCAAATTTGTCACCGCTGGAGGGATATTGCACAGGCAACGCCAGAACTCTGGTCATCTATCGATGTCCATGACTGGGGCGTCTGGACTGCAGACTTTTATACGGCGATGGTGGCCCGCTGGCTCGCTGCAGCACGTACTCGTCCGTTGGCTGTCAGTGTAGTGTGCCTCCAGAAATGGGATTGGTTTCGCCATTACGATCCAACCCAGTCAGGGCTTTTCCGCCTCCTTGCGTCACACTCGGCGCGATTTCATGATCTTCATATACAGGCCAGCCGCGGCTACATTGATGCACTCATCGCCAGCGGTTCCTACGCTGTGAAACACATCTTGATATCTGTCATGCCAACGTCGTTCCTTGACAGCTCCGGACATTCTCTTACGCTTTGCACGTCGAACATTACGCACGTTGCTCTTTGTGGAAAGGAGGCGCTCGTTAACCTTATTCCACGCGCCACGTTCCCACGAATCACCCACCTCACACTCGACAGACCAGGGGCAGAAGTCGACTTCATAAAAATCCTCCTTGACTTCCCAGCGCTAGTTCAACTGCAAGTCAAGCTTTTCGTCCACCGCGAAAGCTTGGACATAGTTACCCCTTCCCCTGATGCGACGCTCCTCGTCAAGCATCAGGCTTTGGAGATACTGAGTATCTACCTATCAGAGGATGCGATTCAGTTTGGGAATGTAGCACCCCTAGCTCGCATTTTTGATTCGTTGTCTCTGCCATCTTTGCGAGAGTTGGCCTTTTTTGCTCTTGGCCCCGGCTGGGAGGCTACTGTCGACGAATGGCTTCCCGACTCGGTGAAGGTGTTGTTCAGTGGGTCATCATGTTCGGCCAAACACCTTCTTTACCGCAATTTCAAACGCCCTCTGGACATGAATGGCTCTCGTGATCAGCTTAGGAACCTTGCCATTGACCTGAGAGTTGATAACGCGGGTTTCGGCTGTCATTGGTATGACATTGCACCCTAGCACTTTTAGCCTCATACATTTCATGCGCACATATCACTAGGTATTAGGGCTCTACTGATAGGGACAACGCAGCGAATACAACGAGTGGAGTTGAGATATTATTATTGACCTCTAGATCTAGGAAAGTCTGTCTTGTCCCACACTGCACCGCAGGATAGCAGAGCACCCCGACAGCGTTTACTTGTGTGATCCAACAATACCGAGCACGAACAAGCGCCTACTGAGAGCATCCGCGCCCTCGGGCATGATCTCTGTCATGTCTATCCACCACTGGAGCTGGGCCCTCAGCTCATCTGCGGAATTCTTTTCGTTGAACATAGGCCTATGTATATTATCGAGGAACACGGCGATCAGGAACTAGCCCTTTAATAAAATGGGATACTCACATTCCACGCTCTTGCAAGGCTTCCTTCAACTCTGGAAGGGTGAGATCACGTCCATAACCCTCTTGTTTGAGCATCTTATCATCGGACGCAACGTTCTGGAGGTGGCGTTGCAGACGCCACCGAGCCAGTTGAAGTGGCCCCCAAGCGGGAATACCGACAACTCTACAAAACTCTTGTACCGCATTGAAAACATACTTCAAAATGTACGCACCCGCACAGTGCCCCTGGATTACCCAGACTTAGAGTCGGAATGAAGCCAGAGCTTTCGCTTTCTTTCCGCAAGACATCGAATAATTTCCAGTTCCCTGCGAGGGCCAGTTGTTGATTTTTGCGTGCCTTCGCAATGATACGATCGCGTTGACCTGGAAGGACACACGTAGATGGCAACATTCGAGGGACGTAAAGGGCAATGAAAGGAATGAGCTCCTCCATGACTATGACAACAATAACGAATGGAATGAGCCTAGAGGTGGGGGTTTGAGAAAAATCAAGAGAAGTGAATGGATATGTACTTCAGTGCATCCTGGTGAAATGTTCTGATGAAACGCGACTCCGCTCTGGAGAGTGCTGCACCGCCTGCAGCTATGCGTGAACGAATTGCTGCTGCCTGTTTACGGTGTGTGTTTATGGCCTTTAGGCCTCGGAAATAAAATTTCTGAAAGAACCAAAAGGAATTAGGGGAGCGAATGCACTAACGAGGCTAAACACAGACAAAGAGTTCGATGGCTTGGTGAGTAAAGCGCTTGATGGTACCAGCATCATGCGGAGCTGGTCGAAGGACTCCCTGAGCAGTCGCATCTGCTATGTCTTGCTTCGCTAGCTCGATCGCAGACGGAACAGATTCTGGTGTACTTGATGTTGGAGAATGACGAAATGCTGGAAATGAGGGTTGTGTTTGCTTTGGAGATGTCGAGTGAGGCCTCGGTGTCGCGCTTGATGGTGAAGGCCTTTTCAATGGGCCAGGCTTAAGCTCCACCCGATGCTTGCGAGGTGAAACGGCAGAAGGTGGTAGATTTGAGGTGTGACTAGACTTGTCATTGGATGAAGAAGTGGAAGTGGAGGCAGACCGTTCTGAAACTTTCCGTCCAGCTCTTGCGTAGTGAGACAGCTGTAATCTACCAGAAGCAAGACGTTGGCCCGAAAGTACCAAGTGTAGTTGCCGTGGTTGGACGACGCTACATCATGTCAGTATGCCGCTGAGCGATTTAAAAAGCACAAACCTGTTCACCGCAACATTCTTTCCAGTAAAGCGAAGCATACAATGAGAAGCAACCCTGGCAAGCTTGTGGAGGATGGTTGCACAACTTGCACTTTGAATCAGTTTGATGGGCGTTACTCATTAAGTCACGGGGTCACGCCATCCGGTCACACTGGACAAAGTTCCCTTGTGGATGAAGCCAAGGGTTGCAACGGTGAACGTTGAACGTTCTGAACGAAGTTCATCATGGTTTACAATAGATGTTAACTCGGTGGTTGTTCGTGGTCCCGTTTCCCCCTCCCTTGATATATTTATATTTATGTCTGCGCGTGGTACACACCCTACCCTACCCCTTCATCAGCTACGATATCTCACTCTCTAGCAGACACATGCACTGTAAACCAATTGTAAAATTAAATAATTACCCACACCTCATACTATACTGCATATTCTTATCGCCGTTAATCCAGCCTAGAGGTGTGCGGTAAACATGACATAAAAAGGCCCTAGCATTCACACTGCACTGTGGACAAGCTCCGCTGCGCGCGCGCAAACATCATCAATCCCCCAACGCTCGCCCAAACCATGTTTCAGGTCCAGAATCCCCCCCACCTCATCGCACGCCCGCAAAACCATATCAATATCCTCCTTTGTGTGCGATGCGCTAAGACAGAAACGCGCACGACCCTTCTCCAACTGGGGTGGCGGGGTACCCTACGACAACGACAACAATTGGTATTCTCCGCGAACGCATCATACGTGAGAACATCAAACATTTTCCCGGATTGAAGATAAGCAGGGGAACGATCGGGCTGAAAGGATGACCATGAATGATGAAGCCGAGTTTCTCCAGGCCAGCGTGCAGATAACGGCAGTTGAAAGCAAGACGGCGGATACGCAGTGCGAGCTTCAGACCCGTCTGCGAGAGACGGATGAAGGTTTATCCATGTGGGTAGCATGCTTGCAGGTGCCATTCCTTGGAGCTCATCTGGACCGTTCTTCAATGTGATAATTGAGCTAGTAGGGTTGAGGGAATTTTGGGACTTGGACAGCTGTGGTGCTGGAGCAACGCCCATGATACTCGCGATCGACGCAATAATCTGTGCGAGCACGGGGGGCGCCATTGCTTCCGCGTACGGACCCGAGTGTCCGCGCAGCCGGAGAGCATCAATAAGGGTTTTCGGCCCGGCGATGTATCCGCCAGCAGCACCAAAGGACTTTGTGAACGTGCCCATCAAGACATCAATTGAACCAGGGTGGATATTGAAATAGTCCGTCACACCGCGTCCATGGGGACCAACCGCACCGATCGAATGCGCCTCATCTACAAAGAGGTAGAACTTGAATAAAACATCAACATCATAACTCAAAACGGTAACTGCATTACGAACCTTGTACTTCTGCTTCAATTCGACAATCCTAAGCAGGTTCACGAGCGTGCCCTCCATGGAGTACAAACCCTCCACGATAACCAAGATCTTCTTCCAAGGACGATGCGTCTTGGGCTGGCCCTGGCTTATCACCTCACGCAGAATGGACTCGAGGCTTGACATATCATTGTGCTTGAACATCCGGATCTCCGCACCACTCTGGCGTGCACCGACGCGAATACTAGTGTGGTTCAGTTCGTCGGAAATGATCAAGGACCTCTTTCCCACCAATGCAGGGATGAAAGTAGAGTTAGTGGCAAAACCCGCAGAACTGACTAACGCGTCTTCTGTCCCCAGAAAACGTGCAACGAGGGCTTCAACAGACACATGGAGCTCGCTGCTCCCGCTCTCAAGGCGCGTGCCGCAGGCGGAGACACCATAACGACGGATGCTTTCTCTGACTGCATCTGAGCAGCCTCCTCGGGCCTGGGAGAAGCCGAGGTAGTTATACGAGGAGACGTTCAAGGCGCGTGTCTTGGTACCAGTGTAGATTTGAGTACGGTTATAATCAGTGGAATAACGGTCGAGGAGAAGAACAGTGCGGCCGGGGACACCTGCGACAGGCTGGGCACAGCAGTCGTCCACGCGGCGCTGAAGCCTGCGGGTGTAGAACGAATCAAAATCCGAGTTCAACGGCGCGTAACCCTGTACATGGCACAAAACAAATTAGATATGTCAATATTTCAAGATGGCACTTACATTATGGGGCATAAGGTGGGTGAAATAAGATTTGGCAAAACGTTTTCCGAAGAAGTCACGCGCATGGCCAAAACAGATGACCACGAGGTAGCTTATGTACGTAGTGAGGAGAACATAGTACGGAGGCTCCTCGATGGTGCGTTCCTGGAAAGGTTTTGTGTACTCATGCTTAGAGACGCAACGATAGGTCTCATTTGCACAGTGACCAAACTCTGTGTGAACGGTAGCGAAGACCTCAGAGGTGGGCGGTGTAAGGGGGTTCACGAGCCAGTTATTTATATCATCCTCGTTGAGGATGCAGTCTTCGGATGAAGTTGTGACAGAAGAGGAGAGGGATGGTGTAGGAGTTGATGCTGCAGAGTTGTCATGGCTGCGAGCGCGGGTGTCTGCTTGTTGAACAGCAGAAAGGTACGACACTGCCTTCGACATTGAAGGCAACTGGCTGAGTGATCCTGTCTCCTTGAAGATGGACGGAGAAGGGGTGGGCGGATCCAAAGCGATAGGAGACGGCATTCTCTTGTCCTGTCCAACGAATAATCCTTGGGTCGAGCCTCGACGATGAAGGAATGAAGAGAACGAGGATGTTATGGCAACCTGTTCAAGTCATGATACACATAAAGAACGGCGACCGTCAGTTGTATATGATGAATTGGCGCAATTACGGGGTGTTTGATAGGCCTGGCAGAATGATTGATGACGAGAGGCACCACACACGATGACGGGGCACAGTATCGTCTCCTACTGATAAGCACCGTGTACACTTTTTCAATGCCAAGAATGCTTTGAATTCAGCTGCCACGTAGCCATCGAATGAAAATAACTACGTCACCGTGAACGCTTGTGCGGATGATCTTCAACCGCCTCAGGAAACAATAGTAACTATGACATCTATACAGTAGCCGCTTTTGAGACAAGAACCGTCCTCTAGCCGCGGCGAGCTCTGAGCACCGATGCAGACCAGATGAGACCGGGACTTGCTTTGGGGTAGCCTCCCCTAGACAAGACCACGAATGGAGATAGTTGTTCCTTCTACATGACTCGGATATGAGCTAGAGTGCACAAACTTGGAGCGCCGAGGAGCGCCGACGGTGGATGCTCCAAAGAGATCCAAGTATACATGTATGATATGATTGGTGCAACGTCGCGACGTTGGTACCACCTAGGCCTGAGGTTCGCACCAAAATGAATGATCGTGGAACACGGGTGATTGCATTTATAGTGATTGCCGCTGCGCGGCCCGATGTATTAATACGAGCCGAAATAGTTTTTAGTTAGCGCTCGCAAAGCACGTCATCGACATCCATCATGGGATGTAGCCTGACGTAGCAGGGATGGTGGAGGGCATGCGGGTGGGTCCGAGCTCGAAGATCTGCTTATGTATACTACTACTACATAATAGGTGGGTGGATTTTACGCCAGGCGAACCCAATCGTGATGGAATGCTGTATGTAAACGTATTAAATGCACACCTGTACAATAGCCTCTCGGGAGCCGGCAATTCAGTAGTATAATCCGTGAGAGATGAACGACGCGATAAAATGCGAACAACTGGCTAGCAAGGGTATTTGAATCATGCTGTTCGGGACTCCAAATAAGGATAGTACGAAACCAGGGAGAAAACTAAAACACAGACCCCCAACAACAGTTAATTGCGTGCTCGAATTTGACATGCCTTGATCAGCCTGAGTGATCTTGTAATGTCCAGTGGTTGGGTCCCGTTCGAGGTTCCAGGTCGTGGACTCAGAAAGCGCGGCGAGATTTTGCTCCCAGATGGCAGGGGCGTCGACGGCTCCTTGCAAGATCGCGGTCTCTTTATAATCCGAGGTGATGTAAGCGCGCAGTATTGGAGCGAACTCAACCGTGATGTTACTGGCGTCTCTGTGTTTTGCACTGTGAGTTCTCTGGTGATAAATAAAGGGAAGATGACACACTCAACTTCCTTGAAGTAGAAAATCGGCCTAGGCATCAAGTCTCTCGGGCTCATAAAGCCTACAATTGTTGTTGGACGTTATACTGAGGGTAAGATAATAATAATATGGTGGTCACAAACCGAGTGCAATGTCTTGAATGAACCCAGTATCATTCCGGGCTTCCAGGTAACCGGGGACTCCCTTAACAGGATTCTACGAGTTATTCGTGAGCTATCGAGACAGAGATAAACGAAAGTAAGATTTACAGAGAACTGGAAGATGCGATTCTTCTGAGTCAGGATGGTTTTTTCGCTATCCTGCATGACGGTGTTCGCGTTAGTATTCGCGGAGCAGATGAGAGTCTCTCACATTGATCTCCACGCATGTTTCAGCGTCAACGATGTTCCCGTTTCTGACTTGTGGTCTGGAAAAAGCAAGTCTATATGTTGAATGAATACGGCTCATGAGCACTTCTGTCGACATAGACTTACTGGCTCGTGTAGGTTGCATGCATCCTGTACGAGCCTGGGACGAGGAATCATAGGTAATACGGCAATTGGGCAGGAAAGGCAACACCCACCTGTCTGTCCGAAGGTAGTGAGCCTGAAATATTGCAAGGTTCGACACCAACGCAAGTGAAAGTGCGGGCACTTACCAACAAACGGCGGGAAAGAATGAGTCGTAGATGCCTTTTACGTCGCTATCGAAAGTCAACAGAAGTGTCGCTTCCCTGCCGAGATCTTTGCTGCGAGGGTCGGGTGAAAAAGCCATCAGAGGGGATAGCACGCACTCACGTCTGGAAAGACAAGTTTCTGACGAAGGCGCGTGGCATCGTAGAGAGGCAGTTGAGATTGGATGTGGACGAAAGAGTGTTTATATGCTTGGTCAGGTCTTTTATGCTTCGCGTAACATATAGGGCCGTATCTGCTTCTTTGGTTTGCAGTATAGCCAAATTCTCCTCGGTGGGGCTTCGTGCCTTCGTGCCTGCCGCTGGGACCCAATCCGCTGCACCTATATCTTGATGGGCGCGCTGCCACTGGACCTGCTTGGTTTGCTATAGTGTCAGTTTCTCCTTGGCTTTGATCTTCGTGCCTCCGTACCTGCAGTTGCAATTTCGGGACATTCAGCCTGTGTGCGCCATCGTCGGAAGTTCGTACCTGCCGTTCAACGACCCTGATTGACAAAGTTACAGTACTCGGAGAATGTACTATTTGCTTAGTCATTACCCTCCACTGGGTTAACTCTCTTTCTTCAACTTGAAGTACTTACCGGAGTATGACAACTTGGAGACTACTACAGGCGAGAGCATGCAATTGTCCTGCACAACGATGTTGATAGCTGTGGAGCGAATCCTCGAGCGCTTAGTGGTGGTAGCAGCAGTCAGTCACCTTTGCTTGGCAGCGTCCAGAAGTATCCCCCTTGTGCTCTTTAAAACTCTTACTAGATTATTGATTCTTGAAGCGACGTCACAGCCGCGACACGAGTCTAATCATACCTACTAAGTAAAACAGCTTCAGACTCCCAAGCCGGAATGTGTCTCGAGGGTACCTAGGAACTTCCAAGGAAGGCGCAGGAAAGGGATTAAGGAGAAGCTGGCTTGGACAAACCAAGGAAGCAGGTACGACCTATTCCAAGCAATAGCGCGCGGGTATTGAAGGGAAGGTGTAATGCTGAGGTCCCCAATGACAGGTGCGGAGGTATCGAAGATGCGTGAGGGGCCGAGAAGAAAGCTGCGATACTGCAGGGAGGCATAATGCATTCCCATGGGGCAGCAGGTACGAAGGTACGAGAAACACCACCAAGCCATACTGCAAACCAAGAAAGCAGGTATGGTCTATGCGACCCGATCGGACGTATAAAAGTCTTTCTCGTTGAACGTCGAACCTCTAACAGCAGAACTCGAAGCTCCTCAGTCCACACTCAATCTCAAACAATGTCGCACACCTCCAACACGCCTTCGTCAGAAACTTGACGTTTCAGTCATGAGTATCTATGCACTATTACCCCGCACAACTTTTCAACGTCTCACAGCAGCCTACAGGCTTCATGAACACTGCAGACGTGATGCACTGATGCCTAAGAGACGACAGCCACGTCACGGCAGAGTTCACCCCAGTTCTACATCAACTCGGACTATCAAGAGACTGCAATCATACGAGGTACCATCGACACCCCGCAATCTGGAAGCAGAATCTCGCCGCACTTCCTGAATCTACAACCTGGAATCTTAAACGAGACCTAGCCACTGGGCACCACACAATCACCCAGGCTCAATAAGGGAACTTCTGGCAACATAGTGCGCACAAATCATTGCTGTCCGAGGTCTCTATCTCAATGCATTGTCACTCGGAGGTCCAAAGGCCTGACTCAGTTGCTTATATTTTATAAGCCGCTCGTATCTCCTCAGGATAGTTGTATAGTGTTAAATTGATTTATGCCTCGACACAACATTGCACTGACTCGGAACAAGAACTATCAAAGTTTTCCTGACGGCGCGCATGGTCCTCGACCCGGCTCTGAATAAACATCGTTACTAACATCAGAACCCAAGGGATTTCTCTCGATTATAGATGTCTATTTGCATACGTACCTCCGATGGGCAACGCCGCGAGCTTTAGCTAGACTCAGCTCACTGAGTGAGCTGTCCAACATCCCTTTTTGCTTGCTTGCGCTGAGCATCTAATTGTATTCATTAAGTCAAGAGTGTTCTCACTGGGTCAAGCAGTTTGAGGCCTCACCAATCTTGGGATGCAAGTCGCCGTCATCGTCGAGCCTTAAGACACGTCGTTGGCGTCATAGCAGGATGACCTCGCCAAGTATTACATGATTTCATGTGCCAGGGCACAAATTAAACAAGCCTTATCCATCACTTTCATATCAAATACTCTCAGGTGACCTACTCTGATGCTGCTGGACCATTCCGTATATTTCCACAAAACCAAATGACCAGCTCTCCGGGGCACGAACGGCACCGCAAACCTTACTTGACAGTTTATCTTATGAGCTTTGTTCTGTTTTCGGCTGCGGAGGGCTGCCGTGTACCTGGAATCAAGAGAAAACTTACACTGAGCATAGCCTATCATGAGTCTAACTTGAA
The DNA here is from genome assembly GCA_016628065.1 of Suillus lakei. Lineage (NCBI taxonomy): Eukaryota > Fungi > Basidiomycota > Agaricomycetes > Boletales > Suillaceae > Suillus > Suillus lakei. The sequence goes on along the minus strand of JABBWA010000019.1, from coordinate 39,598 downwards.
GTAGTATGTGCCTGCCCAGACTCACATTACTTACCGGGTGTATGTCTCAAATATGAGTGCATGGCAAAAGGCTTTGCGGGGTGGCCAGTTGGGATCATCGCGGAACCATAGTCGGGATTCGAAAGAGGTTCGCTTGTGGGTACTCAGAATTATGGACTCCAGTCTGCCCCCCGGCAGGCCAGTCATTGGAACTGAGTATGTAAGCATTTAGTACTCGGTGTCGATACATATTATGACACTGGTATACAGTGATCCGTACTATGTGCGGAAGCGCACTTAATTTAGTATGCGTGTCATGGACACCTGGACAGCCTTTGCACGCAACGCATGGTCAGCGGCGTCCGGTTGTGTGAAGACCATCGCATCAGTACCTATGTCAGCTGATACCATCAGGAGCTTCTCCGAGTCCCTGATATAACCTGCTTTGCACTGTCACAAAATCGGCGAGTGAGTCCACTCTTCTTGTCTATGACATCATCTCCGGGTGCCTGGAGTCGTACCCGCACGAACTTTAAACCTCCCTCCCATTGCTTTTTGTTTTATTCGATACCGTGTATCATGAGCAGTAATTATAGACCTACGGTTCAATTCTCGAGGTCTGATCAAACATATCGGGCTGGCCATGGAGGAATTGTACTCCTTGATCGAAGTCATGAAAGAACTTGAAAAGTATCTGACAAGTAGTAGCTTGGTCTGACGCGCCACATTATGGTTGGTAGTGCAGCTAGATTGATATCTGATTAAAAACATCTGGATCGAGATCGGCACAGTGGAGAGTCCAATGACGTTCCGATGGATATTAACGGGGTGGGATGATCCAAAAACGAAACAAAGTTCGCTTGGTGATTCCCCTTCAAGAAATAGGCAGCAGAGTATGTTATAAAAGAAGGCTCGTTCACTGGGCTTCGAGCTCCAATGGTAGGCTCAGCATTGCGCGACAACAAAATGCAGCTCCACCACAGTGCGCAAGGTTGCCAGCGTCCTGTGAGGCAAAGCAAAATTGCATCGCAGAGGCAGTATCGAGTCAATGAGGGGGACGGTTTCCAGGAACTCCGCGACATTATTCGCTCGATGACAGGGGAAGCTCCCCAGACCAGGCGCGAAACCCTGAAAAAAGGTATCCTGGTTCTAACATGCGCGTCGTATGCATGCTTACTCATTCCCTTCACAGGTGCAGAACTGCTAAGGCAGTTTTCTAGAGAAAATGAGTCGATTTCCAGGCATGGGCCACTCCCACCCTTAGAAAGCTCGTCAGCAACGCCCAACCATGAAGTTGACCAGGGGTCTCACATGTGTTATGGTACGCATTTTTTGGCTCGTCGGCAGTGGGTTCTCATAGGCATTTCCGTATTCTTAGAATCTCTTATGATCCCCAACAACGAGACATGGACAAACGCCATTGCACCATGGACAAGGAACAGCAACCCAATGTCAGACACATTGGCGACGAGCTCGATGCTTTATCATGACCATCCTCACGCAGAGATACACCATGTTATCAGTCGTGAGGACGATTGGAATTTGGTTCAACCAACCCCTTCGCAATTTCGACAGTCCTCGGCCTCCGCGCAGTGGAACTACCTGTCGCTCATTCACTTGAACGTTGATCAAGTCCGATCCGACATAGAAGGGATGGGAGTAAATTAGATTGCGCCCCAGAATTGAGGAATCTCTGAATATTCGCTTGTAATACAACTCGATTGATCCTGCATGTTCACTTACCTTGTGTTCTAGTCATGCTATTTTGCGTATTTATCGGATCAATACCCTTAGCGGAATAAGCCTAACGAGAGAGAAGCGAGGCCGTTTGACGTCCTGGTTGTTCCACGACTGGCGTGATGGGCCGCTAACTTCGCATTCGCGTCAGTCGCAGTATCCGAATACAACGGGGTAATTCGTGCTATGACAGTACTCGAAGCGTGTCAGTGATGACTTGCCCATATCATTTTTGAGGCATATGGGGTGCGCGGATTTCCTGAGTGGCTAGAACAAGTCCATAGGTGTGACGACAGCTGCGAACTATTGAGTCAAGATGAAAAACTAACTCCAAGTTTTTGATCTCCATCCATAATAGAGTGCGCTCTGATATGAGTGTTAGTTATGCGCGTCCTCGCCGGAGGATTAAACGTGAGACTGGCTAGTTCTATTCTGATTCGCCAAGAGCGGAATGAAAACATCACGGTGTTCTTGCTGCAACAACTATCTTCCCAGATAAACATGAGTGTCAGAACTTCATAACACACATAACGCCCAATGAGCACAGTCCATTCGCGCACCACCCGAAGCGAAATCAGGGCAGAGCAAACAAAGTCGACAGCGAACCGCAGGTTCTGTTGGGGCGGATGCCCATTGTCGTAAACCCATCGTAAGGTCTAGTCCCGGGACACGTGGCCAAGCCAAATACATCGGGCGCATCCGAATAATGGCGGAGATGTATTGATGGCATCATCAATCGATCACGTTGAAAAGATTTAGCCTCAGGGTGTGACTGGGAACATGCGGCAGATGCCGCACAGCAGGGAACGGCGGAACGGGGTGGTGTTCACTACGTACAAAACTTACATGCATAAGAAAATTGTAGGAAACCATCAACATGATCACCCGTTCTGGGATTGTAACGGCCACTGTGTCAGTCCCCGGCACCTCAGACTTTTCAGGCACCTCTTCTCGAATCGGCCTCTAGATTCATACGTACGTAGGAGGCTACTCAGGCGTACATAATATGCCGATGGCCGGCCCATGATTAATATTGACGAAAGCACTGATTTAATCATTATGTAAATGACGACAATGTACTAGTAGTGACAGTATCAGTGATGTCCGAGAGTAAGGTTTTCAGTGTTTGTTTTGATCTACGCCAATTGCGACACAGACAAACCTAAGAAGGAAGAAGACTTGACCCAGTGAAAGAAGAACGGACCAGTCAGAAATTGCGTGATCTTGCAAACAAGTTGACTCGAAACAAGACAGTCAACCATCGGCAGATGTGCGATGGGAGCCCCTGACTTCCAGGTCTCCTGTAGGCAGACCAGCTAGAGGAGAGATAATTATGCAATGCATGCAGACAGTTGTCGGAGCTTTGTCTGACAGGCCAGCGTCAATCAAGTGAGAAAAGCCTGAGAGTTCACCATATACGATAGTGAATCGAGAGCTTGAAAGATTAGCACCGGGTCGGTAACCGGCGAAGGATATGTGAGTACTTGCGCTATACATCTCCCTAAGTAGTACAATTCGGAATTTGTCCGACCTGCAAGCTGCAATCAGAGTGAGTGCACCTTACCGCACAACCTCGTCAATTTGCGGGCAATTAATTGCAAACGAGGGTGAGACTGCATGCTCTTTACTAATATCTGTCTGCGATTGCGAGAATACGTCATCTAGATGGTAATACAGAAGATGTTGTCACTGTACCTTTCTCTGCTCGTGGGTTGTCCTTTGTTCCACATGTTCACTCTGGTCCCAGGGAATTGTTACCGAGACATAGAATCATGGCGTCGAAGGCAATGAGTATCTGTTCAGTTATGATGCAGGAACGTAAGGGAAGAGCTCACATGTCCTTGGCCCCGGGGAAAGATCCCCTCGAACCTGGCGCTTGTGATACTATTCCATCACTTTACAAACTTAGTGTGCTAGCTTGCCCAAGCGGTGCGGTATCAAGAACGTTCCGGTCGCCAAAAGAAACAGCAAAGATCACCAGGGGCGTACAACTTGACTTGCAATTGACGATAAGTTTCTTGTATCAGCTCGCACGCTTTTTATAAGTGCTTCCTTAATCTGAGCATTTATTTGTTGTTCGTGTGGAACAGGACAGGATAGAACGGGGCTTCTGTAACATGTGCGATCGCTGGGCTGTGTTGGACAGCACCAGACAGCACTATTGCGGTGTGTGCCCCTCGATCATCAATGATCAGTCCAGGAAGGGGAGGGTGTACTTCAAGTTGGTCAAGTTCCAGTACGTGATGGCGAGCAGAGTGACCGACTCGGAGCCTCCCGAATTGGAACCGGCGAGTGTACGTACTTCATTGACTTAACCCAGTTTTCCAATTACTTTTGAAGTCTGAGAGCAAGTCGTTTACGAGTAGCGGCGCTGCCAGCAGGGTCCGGCGGCCTATAGTGGAGAGTCCAAGTTGCCCCGGTTGATTGATTATCTACAGTCGTAGTAGCTAAACACCGTCGCGAACAGTCGGGAGTGGTACCAGTGACTGACCCAGAATTCGAAGTGCACGATGACTGTAGTATGTTTACTACAGCAGGCGGGACCTCGCTGACGAATAAGTATATGATATATCGGAGTGTTGGTTTGAGAGTACTTGTTGATACGCACCATGTTTGTTGCGTAGAGTTGTTTGTTTATGCCCGCACTCAAGGGACTCGGAAGGACTCGGAGCGCCGCCGCATTGCCAGGTATTCGAAACTCGAAAGACTCGTTCTAGTACTCCAGAAACCCTGCAGACACCAATCAATAACTGAAGATCTACTTACCGGCGTGAACACCGCATTTAATCTTTCACTGACTGGCAGTGCTCTCAATAATCCTTCCTAGCCATCATTATGTTGAGTACCACAACCTCACCAAGAAAGGTTGCCAAAAGGCTCCTGCCGCAGCCTGTTGGATAGTGTTGAATGGAATACGAACTGTAACGTGTTGTAGCTGTATGGATGGACGCCGCAAATTCTAAAACGGCATAGCGGTTTGAATTATGTGAAGGTATAGACTCCAATGTTATTTATCTCGCTTGCTATCCAATAGGCTTCTGAGTCTCGACTATTCTTGGGACTTCCTACATACTCACATTTCGGCGCGAGTTGCAAGTCCGTATTGTGGTCGTTACTCCAGGCGGACACAGGTAACATGGGACCCGAACGATGATCAAAGGGCGAGAATGCGGATGATGGGCATTGTGGGGGAGTGTACTGGGTTCGGGAGAGGCGCCATGAAAGCCAGGCACAAAGAGGTACCGGCGGCAGTTGCGAACCCCCGATACACGAAGGTGCAGCAAAAGCGTAAAGAATGTATAACAAGCCAAAGAGGCAGGTACGCCCTTCAGGCTGGCAGCGCGCGGAACTTCAATGAGGATCGAGACTGGTCCCCAGTGGCAGGTACGGAGGCACGATTTGAAAAGCCAAGGAGAAGCTGGCTATATAGCAAACCAAGGTAAGGGGTAAACTGCATCAAATCCTCAGCGGCAGGTACGAAGGTACAGGAAGGCCCTACCAAGAAGACGCTGGCTAAACAACAGGGGGGGCGAGCGAGATGAGGCAAGACATATCTGGTAGGTCCCCAGCGGCAGGTACGCACTACGAAGGCACGAAAGTGCAGGAAATGCCCATCAGGGATAAGCTGACAATATAAACCAAGGAAACGGGTGCTACAACCTATGCCACCCGAGGCATATAAAAGACTGTAATTACAGAGCTTGAAGCTACTCGAGCAATGTCAGAAACCTTCGTCAGAAACTTGAACTTTCAGACGTGAGTGTCTCTGCGCTATCGTGCTGCCTCATAACTTCTTACCCGACCATCTCTTAGCAATGACCTCGGTAGGGAGGCCACACTTTTACTCACTTTCGATGGCAACATGAAAGGCCTCTACAAGAACTTCTACCCCATAGTATGGAGGTAAGGACTTCCGCCTCTGCCTGTGATTACTTCAAACCTTGAAATATTCTAGGGTCTGCACATTCGGAAGGGAAGGTGAATGTGGTCCCAAATTTTCCTTGCTCGATTGTCAACTTACCTGTCACCTCTCGTCCCAGGCTCGTACAGCATGCGCGCGACATATACGAGCCAGTAAGTCTACATCTCCCAGTCATGCTCATAAACCAGACTGATTCGACTTCTAGACTTGCTTTTCTCAAAGCGCAGGTCGACGAAGGGACCATCATTGACGCTGCAACCTGCGTCAATATTAACGTGAGTGACTCTCATTTACTCTGTGATTCCTAGCATGAGCGTTAAGCTACCATGCAGGAAGGCGAAGCAACGACTTTGACTCAGGATGATGATGATGAGGTTTCCATTTCTCTGTAAGATAACCTTCGATTAAGTATCATCTTCGTCTCAGCAGCTCACGGGATGACTCATGTAGGACCCTGTGCCTGGAGTAGAAGGTTTCCTTGGAGGCCAAGAACAAGACTGGGTTCGTTCAGAACATGGCAATCGGTCTGTGACTACCTCTTCTTCTTCTTTTCTTCGTCTTAATGTAGGCGCTCAACTCCAGGCTTCATGAGCCCGGGAGAATTGATGCCTACGCCGGCGCTCTACTTCAATGACGTTGGGTATGCCGTTCCCTCATTATTTTTCCTCCTGGGAACTTACAGTACAAAATAGAGATGGAAGTAGCGCCTTGGCTAAGTTCACTCCCAAGCTACGCGCCTACATCACCTCGAATTATCAACAGACTGCAATCTTGCAAAGTGCCATCGACTGCACTCATTGGATCTGGGAGCACGATCTCAGCTGTCTTGACGAGAACACAACCTGGAACCTCACATACGATAAGCGTCACGGATACAAAATTACTGAGGGATAGGAATCTCGAACTGGTGGGCAATGCGTACCTGTCCTACCTGCTCTCTGTTGTCTCTATCCTAATCTTCTCCCTCTTTCCATAGTATATTCACTTGCAGTCCTGACAGCCCGATTCCTTACTTTGTAGCTCCCAACAGTTGTACCACGTTGAATTATTTGATGCCTCTATGAATTCGGAATACTTCACTGCGTTGAATAAGATCCTACAAGATTCCCTCGCACTGAGCAACAGGGCATTCGTTCTAAGTACTCCTGGCAATACCTCGCGAGCTACAGCATACCTTGTTGTCATGTAGCAAGACCACCAGAGTTGTCTAAATGAATTAGTCAGTCAAGCATATGTAAACTATATATGATTTCGACTGTCTTGACTCCACATTTAACTTGGTCATTGACGCTCAAGTTATCGACTGTATGACTATCGTAGTCAAGCTTGATCCACACATCCTTGAAAAAGATGCGGGCACCATCACGGAACAACTAAACATACAATCTCAACGAGCTACCGTGAGGACGCTACAAGTTCTTTTTCTTCGCAGCAGCAGCACAATTGGAACCCATCCGCTACAATCCCCCTATTTTCTTGCCACAATCACAGTCGATTGCTCCTAGCTACACGGACGCTGCCCCACAAGACGTCACTGATTACCTCGAAAAGCTTGTTCGGGCAGCGCAGCAGACTGCAGAATCTCACTGCTACGGAAGCTTTGTTGCGGGACAAATCAGCGAAAGCGATGATTTTGCGGATGTTGGTGTATGGCTAGGGGAAGGAAACTATCAAAAAAATTATGAGAAGAAGATCTTGGACAAATTAGGGATTATTGCATGGGCAGACGCTGAGGTGAGTGTTGGTATACAAGATCTGAAACGCTGTCGGTGATCGTCATGGCATCTGACATTCTCGTGCAGATAGACCAGATGGATAATCTCTATGACGAGAAGCTGAAAGTAGAGGGCTCAGAAACGAGTGCCATAGGAAAGCTGTTGGACAACCTCGAGGATTGTCACCGGTTCTTTGCGCGACGTCAAGACTCGTACTTCGCTTGCTTTCTCGTGGGCCGATTGAAGGTACAAGGAGGTTGGTGTGGACTGGCAAGCATCGGGGTAGCGACTTGAATGAAACTTAATACCAGGATCATTTTGATGCATGTAATGGGAATCGAATACCTGAAGCAGAACGATGCTGAAGGTTTGAAATTTGAGGTGTCCACAGTAATTCCACTGTATCGACAGTATTACGACAACTGACACAGCCACAACCACTAGTTTCTTTTTGAATCATTTAAGTAACACCAGTACAAGCTTAGCTTTGAATTTGAAGCTTTGAAGGTTTCACTCTTTATTCAGCTATGCCAGAAGACTCGGAGATGGAAGTGGATGCAACGCCTGCAGCAGCAACAGTCACTCAAACTGTCTCGAATCCTGGACCTAGCACACATGACCGTATCCAAACCCTTACAGACTTCCATATTCGTCTCCAGTCCGTCCGACATATACCTTCGTTACTGCTGAGGCATCCGTCTGGATCCTCGCTGTCCCATACACCCGAATTCACTTCTCCATTTGACCCAGCCGACCACGACTTTGCAGCTCCATTCCACACCACACCAACCCAGGACTTCCGCACCCTAAAAACCATAGCCGATGCCTTGCGCTCTGAAAAGCTACAGGAAGCACTCAAGGTTGCCCGCGAGAGCGAAGATGCAGATCAAAGCGATCTTGGCTTATTCCAGAGAGATAGTCGCAAGCGGAAGTAAGCAACCATTCATCTATGTAACGGCCGTACGTTATGTTTGTATTGATTTTATTCTTCCGGATCTTTAGGCGACCACTTTCGCCAGTCGGCTCGCCTCAGCCTTACATACCGCCGCCACCGCGAACTTCATCATTATTCCCACCATTTGAGGACGAACCTCCACGCTTGCGTGCCGAGGGGCTGGTAGACTATATTCGAGAATTCAATAGAGGTGACATAAAGTTGCCCCCCAGTCCAGGGATCGGCGAATCTTTTCAGCCAAAATGTAAACTATGCCTATGGTCCAGGACGCGTTCGCCACAATTTGACCGATCAATAAATGGGTCTCGATCAAAGTTGACTAGTCCCGTTATCTTGCGATTTACAATCGAGGATGTACTTACGGCTTATGTCTCCCTCGTGTTCACCCGCTTGGAGGATCCACTCCTTGTAGAGAGTGTGACTGCCTTTGGTCCCAGGGAGATGGTACGGATAAACTAGCTTTTTCTTCTCCGGTCTTCTGATTGTTGCTACAATGCATTTGTCACCTTCGAATAGAAGTTGCCTCACATGCAGTCCGATTATCTCGCATTTCAAGCACTATCTCAGCATGTTGCAAAAATGGTTCAGTCTCATCCACACGTCCCTCTTCAGACGCTCATCGTAAGACATCAAAACTCTATTCTGTTTCATGTGCTGATTATTTATCAAGCATCTTTTTGTGTCGTATCAAGGCCTTTTCGTTGACCGGTGTACTAGTTGCGAACGGGTGCTCTCGGCTGAGGGCCACGTTCCTCCAGCTGGGCGACTATGGATTCCTAGAGGTGCTCAGCAGCCTATTGATCTCAGTGAGAACAAAACAGATGAACCCGATCCCGGTGTCGTCATTAATCTGGACGTCACTCACGTGCGGAATCGAATCGCGGATCATCCCGATGGACATTGGGAATCGCGTCATGTTACATGTATGTACAGCTGATTCAATACAATCTAGGTGCCCGGAGCTTGGGAGATTGGGTATCGGTGGCCAATCCATTCATTCCATTATTTGGATTTGGACTGATTTTTGACGTACGTAAATTCTGCGGTTGACGGGCTTAGGCCCGACTTTTACTCCGGACGCAATGTGTTCTCTGATACAATGACGTTCTTGGAATAGCCTACCGCTTGGTTCGGAGCTGCCTTCAAAGAGTATGGTCGTGACATATCTATGGCGAATCACTTGGGTTTTTTTTCAAGTGATGTGTTCATTCTTCGGTTCAGAACTGTTTCAATGAGTATGTATGCTCGTGGCATATTCGTGGCGAATTATCACCTGTGATTTTCTTTCCAAGTGATGTATTCTCCGGTTTAGAGCTGCTTTCAAAGAGTATGCCCGTGCCATCTCCATGACAAATTATCGCCTGGGTTTTTTTGTTGCGCAGCGCTGACAGCCAAGTCCATGCCAGATGCCACACTTGATACTAACATTGAGTTCATCCATAGGTTCGGCACCATCAAACTCCGGTATGGAGTATGTAATGGTCAGTCGTCATTGTAGCGTGCCCTTACTGTGCCCTTACTTATGTGCCTTGCATATGGACTAGGCTCCAAGTGGAAAAAAGAATGACATGCGGCGCGCCCGGTCGGCCACTGTCCCGTCGGCCCCCGCGTTGTCCTCATACTAACCGCGATAGAGATTCTTTGTGAAAACGTGCTACACTGATCATTACAATTGCACAAATGAAACGCCACTGACAAAGAGAACCACAGACTCAATTGATTCAATTGAACGCCATCGCGTGTAGACAAATTAGTAAGCGCGCTAGGCACCAGTTGATTGTCGATCATCTTCTCGGTTTTCGTGCTTCCCCTGTCAGTCACGGGCCCGTCGCTAAGTTATTGTCCTGCTGGACCCCACTTTCTATTTGATTTTTCATATATCCGCAGTCTATTGTTCGTGAAGCTTTCACCTGTCTTTGGGAGAAGGATAGCCCCAGATAGCTGTAATCAACTCCGCGAGGACAGTTTATGCCATTAAAGGTTTACCACAGTCATTTTGAGGTAAATTCTGGTGATGGCACTGATGGGGGCAATGCATGCTGTTGAAGTGCGTGTTTTGGATAAGCTTGCATTTGCCTGCACCCGGTCCTGCACCATGGTCCATACCAGGGGACCAAAATAAATTTACTGGTGAAGTGCCAAGTCGCTTGTCATTTCCTTTGGATCGGTATGGGCCAGGTCGAGGCACAGCTTCTATTTGGAATAAATTTGGCAAAAAGATAGTGGTAGATCGGAGATCCTGAGGCTCTTGTTGGGACGAAAAAGGCAGGAATGGCACGAGGCTACCAAGCCATCCATCGCTCTACAACGAGTCAACTTTATGGAAAATTGAAGATTGCACGTCCATTGTAAGTATCGTAGGACGGCTGCAAGTCAATCGACTTCATTATCCTTTTATTCCTGGTTTATCATAGCTTGGAGTTTAAATAGTGTTTAGTCGGGATTTATATTCTGGATTTTGGAGGGGACAGACGTTCGCCTCCTATATATCTTGCCTCTTTTTACCATAATTCATAACTCCCCGCATCGATCACGTCTGCCCTCAAATATCCTTTTTTTTTTACCCTTATTTGCCATCGCAACTTTGGCTGTTTCGATATAACGTTCTCAAGTCAGCCACCCGTCCATAGCCTCCTCCTCGTTCTTCCATTCTGTCAGCCACACCAAATCGTGGTCTTCGAGCTTCCTCCCTCACTCACCGCTTGTGAAGCATTTTAGAGCTTAAAATACTTCACTTACTACTACTAGAACGATCTATCAGCATCACTTAGGTGAGGTTATCTCATAAACGCCACACTTCATACTTATCCGGGTAGGAATGGCCACTCAATCTATGCCGGCATACGGCATTCAGTCTGGGGACACACAAGGACTTTCCAATGGCGAAGCACACGTCCTCAGTAGCCCAATAGTCGCATGTCAGAGCTTTATAACGCCTCACGGCTCATTCCCGCGCGTCCCTTCCTCTTCCATTGGCATCTTGCGCGTCTTGGGTTATACCCCTGCCGAAGGCGAACAGAACGTTCCCGTTGTCGTGAATTTCAATTGCACTGCTGACCTCGCTGCCGGGTCCCACATTCGTCTCGTTGTCGGACGACGGGCGGTGGGTACCAAGGTCCGTGAGCTTGAACCAGCTGGCTACGGACATTGGCAGCTCGAGGCCATCGTTCCTCCATTCTCGCGGCATAATTCTACATCACCGAACCTGCCGTTGACAATTCAGGCCTTGGCCGATGATAAGATGTTGCTAGACTCCGTAACATTCGGTGAATTTACTTATTGGGAATCAGGTATGAATGCCACAGTATCCAGAGACCGCATTCTGACTGCGGAGGCTCTTATAGAGCGTAAAAAAAATTCGAACTCAATGATGCGAAAGCACACACCTAATCTCTCGTCAAATAGCTCGGTCTTCACGCGGACTGCACCTATCGTTGCTACTTCACATTCGGAATCGTCAGATAGATCAAGGAAACGGTCCAAGCCATACAGCCGTCCTTCAACCCCAGTGTCGTGTTCAGATTCAGAACCCGGCCAGTCACACGCGCAAAAATCATCAACACGCCCTCAGCCCCAAACGCAAGGTCTTCGGCGCATGAGACAGGCAATCGACACCTCCGAGGGCGGTGCCACTGCAAGCCTCGACATCATGGTCGTCCTTGACAGCTTCTGCTACAACTGGGATGAGTTGGAAATGCAAGCTGGCAGGCGCCTTGTGCGCTTCTCCCGCCTTCGGGACGGGAACAAACTCCTGATTTCGGCAGAGCGCATTTCACCGAGCGACTATGATGCGAAGGACATCGTTATCTCATGCATCTACCGCGATGAGACTGACTCCTGCTGCGTTACGTCTGTTGACATCATTCATTTACTCCAGAGGCTCGTCGCCGCAGAGTTCGTCGTTGAGGAGAAGAATCGTATTAGACGGAACCTCGAAGGCCTACGGCCTACCACTGTCTCGAAGTCGCGTCCAGGCTTTGAAGGCTTCTTCCAGCGCATTATGGATTTTCCAGATCCAAAGCCGCGCAAGATCGAGAAAGATCTCAAGGTCTTTGATTGGAAGTTGCTTCCCCAAGCACTGGATAAGATCATATCCAAATACGTAAGTGGTGTCCTTCCATTCCTATTCTATAACAGGATACTAACTAAGGGACCTACAGTCCCTGAGCAACTTCGGGCCTATCCCAACAAAGGAAAGCAGTCAGTCAGCTTCCTATCAGACGCCCGCACAGCGGACCGACATGCATCCAAAGCTAGAGTTCTGTCCGTCATTTGGCGATGGCGCTCATTTAGAAGGCTCGCAGGGATCCCAGTCTCATCTCTCACAGTACTCTCAAGCGCCGTGTTTGCGCGAATCGCCTCAGCTAGAGTCACCCATCGAGGATTCCCTGTTCTACCATATGCCAGAAGACCATCTCCAGTCAGTGTACGTGGGCCCAGATGTAGTTCCCAGGTACTATCCCGGCCACGAATCTTACTTCGTCCCGAGCATGGATTCTTCGCACTATCCCGCAGACCCCTCGATGGCACTTGCGAACGCCCCATCACCTATGTCACCACATAGTACTTACCACCACAGTCCGACGTGGGATCTGCAAAGTCGTGATAATGTCGCCATCACTTCAGGTGTACCTGCCGACCATCAGCAACGCCCTGCCTTTGATTTCATTCCCTCCCACGAGCCTCTTGACATATACTCCATTCCACAATACGCGATGCACACCTACGACTCATTCGAATTTCAGACGCTACGAGAACACAGCATGAATGCTTCCTTAGCTGGTCAAGTCGTATGATCGTTCATTTTAAATCCCACCTGTGCTATACATCACCCTTGCGCCATCATTTATGTGCTCTATCCTATCTTTATTTCTATCTTGTCATCTATTGTATCATCACTCTTCGTCTCTGGAGAGCCACGTTTTGATATTCGTATGGGCCATTGTAATTAGCGTTATACCTCCCCTAGTTGTTCCTATGTACTGTATTGGCATGTAATTCATTGGGGTATCAATGTAAACGTATTCAGTAGCAACAGTGAACAACGAGAAATAAGTGTCAGTGAAGAAGAAACGCAGGAACCAAACAAGTTTTACATGATAATCCAGGAATGAAATGCTGAAAGTAAGAAACCAAAGTATGCAACAACTAAATTAATATCAACCTCGACGACTGCGCGTAAAACTACCGAATCGTGATGACAGGCGGCCTTTGATAGAATTTTGACTGCCTATGGTCGACATCGCCACGGAGGTGCCAGAGTGTGCTGCGCCTGTATTTCCGACCGTGATAAGTGATTCCCGTGGAGAGCCTGTGTTAGCATCACTTGCAGCATCTCGCCAGCCAGTCAGCACTCCGTTGATACCGTGGCGAGCAACATGTGCCGCGTGCATCTGCAATGGGGTGCGCTTGACGCCTTCATGATGATGATGAGGGAGTGGTGGACGTGATGATAAGGGTGAAATTGGTTGAGGGCTCATGGATGAGCCGCCAACTGAAAGAGGGGCAATTCCAAAAGACGGTCGTCCCGATGAGGTCGACAGCGACCGTTGATGGGAGCGACTGTCATACAACGAGCTTTGGTCGTGAATCCGTATTGAGGCTGCGTACGATTGCGGGACATGTTGGAAACCATTTTCTGCGGCTATACGTTGGATTTCTTCGGCGAAATTTTTCCTGAAGAGCTCTTCCAAGGTCTGATGGAACCGTAACATCTCTTGTGGACATATCTGACCGTGTAATTTCAGGCAGCTGTCCGTCACCCGCACCTATATTTCCGGTAAACAAATTGGACGACTTTCCAATACTCATTCAACAAACATACCTGGTCGTCTATCGCTGCTCTGAGGCGGTTGATCATCTCCGCTCTATCAGGGTGCTTGGCAGAGTACGCAGGATCAAAGAATATTTCACGATAAGCCGGCAGACCATCCGCAGGCGGATCAACGGCTCCATTAAGGCTCATAGAAAGAGCGTTTGTCGAGAACACCTGAGCAGTTTTGGCAAGAGCCGCATACCGCAGATGGAATGAGGCCAGCTCCGTAGTCCTTTGCTCGACCTCACGGAGAGCATTTTCGACAGGTGATATTTCGGCTATGTCCCATTCTGTAATGTCTGATCTTCGAAGAACGGTGGGGAAGGCTTGTTCGGTAGTGAAGGACGTCTTCTCCAGCCAGACCTCTTCATTGCCATCGCGGTCGAACTTTGTTATTTGCTTATTAGAGCTGAAGACATTGATGGCACTGTCCGAAAGTATTAGTTGCACATAGCTCATTATCACGAAGAAACTAACCTGTGTTCGTAGTAATTGCGAATGGCTAATGGGACATCGGGACTGGTGAAAATGGGAAGCGATCGATCCGGCTCGGGAATAACAGCAGTACATTGGATGTACTGATCGTTCCCAAATCGTTGATCCGCTGTGGGATCGCCCTTTAACAACTGAGCGCCTGGGTGTTTGTTAAGTAGCCGCTCGCAGAAAGTGCCAAACTTCTCCCATTCGTATCCGCGGTACTGAATACAAAATTTTCAGTACATCTATCAAAGACAATTGTGACTGACGTACAATGAATTGTTTGTTCCTCAAGGCATCAGGGAAGTCTCCATAGAATACTACTCGGAAATAGTCTGAATAGTAGCGCTGGTCTGTGATGATGTGCTCAAACAATGCAGCCTGATGACGTAATATCTCTGCCAGCCGCGCACTGTTTTGGAATTAATTGATGGACAGAGAAGCATCGTTGGAGCCTACTAGTTGAAGGTGACCTCGGCGTGCTGTTTTGCCAGCTCTTGACAGATCTCGATGGCGCTCTCATATGCCTTGCCCTTGCCTACACAGTACTAAGGATACAATGGAAATTATTGGTGAAGTGCGACCGACTCACCCAAGTAATCCAAAATCAATAAACATAGGGTCTCCTTCCGATGGAAATGAGATTGCTGAGGGAGCCCGAGGTCTTCCATGGGACCTACGAACGAGTAAAGATCCCAATGGTGCAGGTCAGAATGGAGCTTTAGGGTCAGCGCAGCTTCCACATAGTTTTGTGATTGTAGGTGAGCCTTCAAATGCATTAGTACAGATCATTCAGTAGCCACACGGTGACTCACATTGACCAACTGGTGCACGTATTTGATATACATCTCTTCCCTGCCAATGTCGCGGATGAAGTTCATCAGACGCAGCTGGGAGAAGAAAGCGTTTGAGAATTTCGTTCAGGTGCCCAATGAATACAAGTGCACTCACCGTGGCAATTACACGGTCATCAGCAAACTCTTCACCTTCAGGTAGTCTGCGAACATTAAGCAGAAGCTTGAGGAAGGCATCCACCGAGTCAAGGAAAAGCAGAGACACGCTCCCTAAGTTGATCATCGACCTCGGACGACTCAAACAGGTGCCGCAGTTGTGCAATGAAGAATACGCGAGAGATGTCGTCGCCCTTGGATTGAGACATGAAAAGGGAATCCAGCTTCCTGACCAGTTCTGTCTCGATCTGGTCAAAGTGGCCATATTGATGATATTCCGAGATGATCATGCCGAAAAGGATTCCGACCGCATTGTTTCTTAGCTGGTCGTGGTGACTGAGGCAGAGGTTCACGATGTACCCGATCAACGAGCTCAGCACTGCTTGGTAGCCCTGGGCATTGTCAAGCAATTCAACGTCCAGATAGGCTCAGGGTATGGGGAAACACGCACCCCTTGTGAGACAGAGCTGGATTCTGTTGGTTCCGGCCAGGCAAGGGCCTCCCATAGCCGCAGCAGTATGTCCGCACCTTCACCTCGAATATCGCCGCCCAGGCGCCATACAGCACGCCGTTTCTAAATCGCAGCGTAAGAACACATAATACAAAGGTGCGATCATACGCACCTGTGGACTAAAATCTTCGATTACAAGCTGCTCGGATGACAGAAGCTTCAGCAACATGAAGAAAGCGTCCTTCCACAACTCCGCCTTGAACTGATGCGATGCCGAGGGTGGGGGTATGAAAATCCGCTTCAAAAGCGTAGCAACAGGATCCATCATCTTGATCAACACCTTGTGCGTGAGGATGTTCACATTCAGCCAGTTGCTTGGGAAGGCATCATTCTCTAGTATAGATGTCGCAACCTTGAAAAACTGCGTCAGAAGATTGGCGAAGTTCTCCTTCCCTTCAATGTCGTAGCTGGACTCCAAAAAGTTGTAGATGTGCTTCGTCGGGGCTGAGAGTACAAGGGAAAGGAGGACTATTGCTGTCTCGCCCAAGCCAGGGTTGAAGACCAAGTTGTCTTCGTGCGTTAGTGACGTGCTGGTAGCATTCCGGGGAGCATTGGGCAGTAAAGCCATGAGGGAAAATGGATAAGACTCCGGGAATGTGATAGGGTACGGCGGCGGTCGTCGTGGTTGGAGTGCGCGTCTGTTCCACAGCACGGTGATTAGCCGCATTCTGGAACTCGCGATAAGAGTCGAGGAGCCTGTCAAAAGATGAATATATTATAACTATGTCAGTCTAGAGAACACGCACCTCGGCATGAGCATAAGTATGTACTCGATGTTTTCCTGCTCCTGCTTGAACAAATTGCGATCCGCCATAACCGATGACGACACCAACTGCAGCTGCAGCTTGTCCAGCATTACCGCAATAATCGTCACACAAAGCCGGATAGACTCCAACCAGCTAACCCTCGCTCGTACGCTATCGGAATCCGCCGTAGCGGTCTGCGTGAACTCATCATAGCGGCCGAAGTGAGGCTTGATCCAAATAACGACCGCTTGAACGAGCAACGACCGCGAGTAGGGGTTGTCGAACAGGAAACCTTTGACGATCTGTAAGTACATGATCAACCGCCATATGATGATTTTGCCCTTGCCAGTCGAGATGGCATTGACAAAGTTCGTAGCGACCGTCACTAGCTCGATAGTAGGGATGATCTTAGCAAGTTCTGGAAGGATGGATGTGAAATGCTGCAATGCAATGGTCTGCGTGCCGATGATAGACGCTGGTGACGTAGTCGCCATCATCTTGTTAACTTCATTGAGATGTGAGCGAATTTCCTTCTTGAACATTGCCTCCAAGTGCTCGGCCGTTGCTCCGTCTCCCATGCCCAGCTCAGTACTCTTCTGCAGCTCTCGCGCACGCGTAATAAACTTGAAGATATAGTGCCAGACTTTGAGCGCTGCGCGTAAAGGCGAGGCTGCGTCGTTACCAGTCGGATTCCGGAGTAGACGGTCCATTGAACGGATCATGTGCGAAGACGCTGCAGCACAATTGAAATGCTGCTCAATGTAGACATCCAAGACGGGTTGGAAATTACTGAAACGACGATCTTGCACGATGCCCAGGACAGTCACCAGGGCATTGAAGACGAGATGGTCCATCTCACCGGCCTGGTTGTTCTGCGACTCCAGGATACCGAAGAGCGAATCGAAGATGTCCCTGAGGAACTTGACGATTTCTCCTTCACCCACGAAGGTAAACTTGCTGAGGAACCGTCTGCAGCAGCTCCTTGTCGCTGATTTGCTCCCAGTTTAGCAAGCTCATGAGCACAGGGTTCTGCGTAAACTTTGTGGAGCAGAGCGATGACCGTATGATGACCGTATCCTTCATCGGCGAAGCCAGCCTCATCAGGTCTGGCGATACCGAAACTTGCTCGGGGCGCTGTCCGGGGAGTACCCACGGCGACGACGCCAGGTACATGTCCGGCGTAATTTGCGGCAGCTTATCTGCGCGGTACAGTACCAAAGTATGGCTCCCGTCCTCCAAAAACGCGCCTTGACCGGGGAAGAGTGGCTGGAATGCAAACGCGAACGGCTTGTCTGCGTTGAGCCCCCGTCCGGAGCGATTTCGGAATGTAAAGAATAGGTGCCAGGTGGGGATACCACGAAGTGGAAGCTGAAGTTTGATGAGCTCGCCAAATGTGGGTTGGTTGTTGCGCATGAAGACCATTGAATGGAACTGAGTTACGCTGGGCTCGCCACTACCCAGAGAGATGGCATTCTCAATGGTGCGACCTTCTTGATCACGAACTTCGATCGACACTTGAGCGTTTTGGGACACTGGACCAGGACGCGTGAAATTGACCATGCTGAGTCGGGCAGAGCCACTGTAGGAGGACGGGAAGTCCCCCGTCCATAATTTAATGTACAGCTCGTTGCGCACGTCTCCAGGAAACACAACGTCGGGGAACCCAAGTCGGAGGGTCAACGGAATGCCCTGCAGAAGGGACATATTCTCCCTGATGATGGTAGCTGAATCGCCATGGAATATCTTCACAGAAACAGCAAGCATCTCAGCCCTGGTCGCGAGGTCAGGATACGGAACGGAGAATTGATCGTCACGCTCACCTTGGCGACTTCTCAAACTCTTTCACGTTATTGGCGATGATGTCCTGATGTAACATCGAAAATAGTGCTTCATTGGTAGGCACAAAGATTGGCATGGAGTGCTCCTTCATCGGGCTCACATCCGTACCATCGATCATCATCTTCGTAAGCTGTGATAGCTCGAGCACTGCGCAACCGAATGGCCGACGGAAATTCATCGGGATTTCGGACATCATAGTCGTACGGGAGGGTGTCAATGGCACATCAGAAAGCGACGCTTCAGATGGCCTGCGCCCGCCTTCACCGGGGGCACCTGATCCCATCGTGTTATTCATCTTGAGGGCCCCGTTCCGCACAATACGACACACCAGAAATAGCGGGTCCTGCGCATCTGACTGCGCGATATCAGTGAAGAGCGAGCGGATGCGGGCGTTGGGGTCGCGTGAGAGCACCCCGTTGTGATTGAGTACAATACAGCATTCTTCGGTGACGAACCGCGGGAATTCAGAGTGCTTGTAGACGGAAAAGAAGAGCTCGGCCGTCTCGCCTGGTGCACAAGGAGTCGCAACAAAGGCGCGGAGGTCGAGGAAAATGTGGTAGAATTTAGCTGCAGTTGGCCTCTCGGGCTGGTAGAGACCCAGGGAACCGACCTGCCGGGAGATGGTTTTGTTTCGGGATATATCGGGAAATGCAGAATGTGCAGGAGTGGGTATGGGTATCGTGGAGAATTCGGATGGTCCGATGGTAAGCTTGGATGAGTTGTCTATAGGCACATTGATATATGCGAGGGAAGTTTGCATGGCATACATCCGCACAGCGCTGACCCAGCTGCGAGGGTCGATCTCGCCCTCTACATCCACTGTCACTAGTGCACCCCATGTCGGATGACGAACGATAATATCAAGCTCCTGCACCACATTGCCGCTCACCAAGCGCGCCACAGCAGTCCCTCCTCAGACTAACTGTCTCCTCTGCGCTCAATGTCTGGGCAAGCAACTGTCTTCGTCCAAGGTGGAGCGCTTCGATATGCTCCCGGACCGTATGAAAGAGCTTGTAGTCGCGCCTTGCGAGGTACTGGAACATCATGCTATGCCATTCTCGAAGGGCACTAGCAATCTCGTCGATAATGGGCTGCATCGTGCCCGAAGCTGTATCATCGCCTGACTTTAGGGACGGACGTGGGGGAAGGGGCTTCATGTTCTCGGATTCTTGTACGGAGTGTATGCTCGCGGGATATACGACAAGCGCGGCGCGAGTGGACTTGGCCTGGTCGGGCGGGGGTCCAAGTTTGAATGATTTGCGTTCGTCGTCGTATGTCAATTCTCTGACTTCCCTGTCTCTTTCTCTGTGCTCGCGAGGGGGTTCTGGACCTGAGTTTGCGCGCTCACGTTTCCATTGTGCAAGGTAATCTGCGCTAGTTACTGAACCGTTGTGGTTCGAGGAGCTGGTTGTAAGGGAGGTAACGAGATCTGGCAGGCGTCCTTCGGCATCTGAGAGCTCATCGCGGACAAAAATATGGGATGCAGGAAATATGCCAATGAAAACCTGTTGCGGTTCCTCGGTTTTGACTGGTTTGGCGGATGACGATGAAGTGGGGTCCGAGGAGGTAGACCAGGTGACTGGTGGAAGGCGGGCAGTGCAGACTACATAGCTGGACATCATAAGAGTAAGTAAGCACTCCAGATCACACGAGAACTCGGTTATCAGTAAAACGCACCCTCTGTACCATATGCCATCTGCTTGATTTCCTCTTGGTGTATACTTTTCGAAGGCGTAGACCTCATCGCCGACTTCGAGGGAGACAACATCCCTATGTACACCACTCTCGTCTGTGGAGCCCTCTGTGATGGTCGACATGGGTCGGCGACTTGATAGCCTAGTGTCGCGTTTTGAGGGTGATAGAGGGTGGACGGCATAGCCATAGACGATGAGCGGTAAGGGCTCCCAAACGCCCTTGCGCTGTGCGTTTGCAGAGCCCATATTCGTATAATATGATCAGCCAGAAGGCAGTTAAGTCGGTACAGTTGTTTACCAAGGTTAGAAGACTGCTTTAACGATGTCTTCTGACCTGGCCTGATAGCACGTAATAAAGCCGCAAAGACTTTTCACAAGCTGCGTTCTGAGTCAGTTGTGCAGGTCGTGGACAGAGATAGAAAAGCTCAGAGCGCGTTAACTTACACGAGCTGGGAATTTGGTCGAGTACGTTGCATAAAAAGGCTTCATATAACACAATTTCACGATACCAACATGATCATCACATCAACGTTGCCAAACTGACATACATAAACAACATTGCCATTCGAACACTCGAAACTATTCTTCTTTCCATCTACAATGCATCGACAACGAGTACTTCCAAGGCCATCAGCGCTCAACGGCTGTCTATTTCAGTTCCATGACAGGCGCGTGATGGGAATTTGCTCCACAGGAATCATGAAACAAGGGGACTTGAAGCTTGTCTTGGCAGGGAGCGGTTTTAATCATTCTTCTCATGATTTTCCATACCGATATGCATCCATGCATCATTTGATGCCTACGGCGCGCTGTCCCTACGTATACAATGGGCGAGTCAAATCTTTTTGATCTTCTGGTGATGAGCCACGACGCTGCTGAAAACACTGTGTGTGGTGATCAGCGCCGACAAGGAGGTACAGGTGCTGCACTCGACGGAGAAATCCTCCCCCAGAACCATGTTCCATATCTCGTGCTCGTTGTCGTTGAGGACTCCAATGACAAAAAACATGGGACATGAATGCTGGCTTATTCAATTCTTACGCATGGACTTGACATGAACACCATGATGGCTCACACAGTTGTTCCATCAGGCACATGGAACAAAAAACCGTACCGGCGCTCGCTCACGCCAGTGCTCGGCGAACATCGGCAAGACTGAGAATTTGTGCAATTGTGATAGCTTTCGATTCCAAGTGTACAGTCGCACGATAGATCCAGACACGGAGCAAAATGGCCTTGCCTACAAGGTTTCTTGCCACGATCTCTTACCATGACGATCTTGATGATATTATGACCTTGATGCTGCACTGCATGGACTGTGTTCGTCATTCACGCTACTTGCTGATACGAGTACTCTGTGCCTCAGCGCCACGCCACCTTGTCAGCAATTGAAGCCATGCTGATATTTACTCGCTTGCTTGCAGGAATTCTCTCCGTGTATAAACCCTGCGCCTCATTCGAGATCTCTCCCAAAATAGCTTGATTCCGCTATCATGTCAACTCAACAAGCTCTGTGGCTTCCTGGTATTGGAGGGGATTTCGCGGTTGGTCCTACAGAGATCGATGCACCTGACCCCGACGAGCCCCTCGTCAAAATCATTTCGAGTGGTCTGAACCCTTTAGATTGGAAAATATTATTTTCGTCAAGTCAGGTTGAATTTAGGCGTGAGTATATCTCGTGGTGGCTTGGTCAAAGCTGGCTCACTTTCACCAACTAATGAGGCCAAGTATAATACCCTGCAGATACTTTTGCACAGGTGAAATAAGTGTTTGTACAGCAAGACAACGAACATCCACGAAGGCATTTTGTGTCTATCAATGCACAATCCCTTGGCTGATGTTCGTGGACCGTGTAAACAAGGGAAACAAAGGACAGCTTCTGAGATGAAATCTCGAAATCGACCTGACAAGATACATATCTCGCTCTGAAAAGTTCTCAAAGATAGCATCTGCATATGTACGCTCCAATATGACATCGAATGAACACAGCAAGGAAATCAAATATCGAATTTAACGACTTGCTCCCCGCCCCCTCGCTCAATCTTTATCAGCTTCTTCGCCACACAAGCATACATCGTTCGTGTGGCACCCGCACCGCCACCACCTCCTGCTAGCGCTTCTTTAAGTTTATTGAGCGACATTGAGAAGCCAGGCTGCTTCAGTAAAGTGAGCAAAAGCTGGCAGGTTGCGATCTGTTGCGAGGTAGGCTGGCCAGAGATCATGGATGGCGCAAGCGATGAAAATGAAGATGCAGTGGGGGATGTAGGGGAGGGAGTCTGGGAGGAGAGGGATTCGAGATGGGCACTAGGTAATGTCAGTGGATTAGATATGAAAGATCCGAGTGAACGTACAGAGTTTCCTTTGCCCTTGGAGGTTTGCTTCGTCCCGATACTGATCCCGTGGGGTCGAAAGGATGACCTGGCATGATGATCTCGCCCACCGTGCTCCATATTTTCACCTACCAACACTTGCTTCAGTAATATGCGCTTTTTGATTATGTGACCATGATACTTACCACAATCTTCTCGATCTCTGCATTCATGCGCACTTTCGGCTTTCTGGCGGACTCGGGAGGCACTGCAGCAGGGGCCCGCAACTCTGAATTTGCAGGCAAGGATGTTTCAGGAGGCGTATTGCTTCCTAGCGGCGTGGGGTTTGGTGGTAACGATGAAGGTAACTTCTTGAGAACTACGGTTTGTTCTCCGTCTCCATCACCCACCTCCGGCTCACTGCCTTTATCTAGGAGATCTTCCCCATCTGGCGGATCAGGTATCACAGAATCATCCTGCCCAATATCGTGTTCTCCGCCGTTTAGGGAATCGTCGTCCACAGGAAGACCTAGCGATGATAATACAGACCGAGGCCGAGGAATCGGACTCGTGAAAGACATGACTGATACGTCGTTGATGTCCACCTCCTCATCCATGAGCTTTTCGGTGAAGCGAAGCGTACGCGCAGATGCAGCAGGCGTGTTCCAGAACATCTCTTCCTGGGTTTCATGTACGGCCAGAGGTGAAGGAGCCCTAGCTAGTCTCGGAGCGGGCTTGGGCTTGGGCTTGGGAGCAGGATTGGAGGAGCGAAGGATGTCATCTTTCTGTGAAGGTGTGAGTTTAAATAATGCATAGATGTGGAAGGCACACACCTGTTTACGCAGTTCGGTAAGACGAGCCTGGAGATCTTGTATGTGCCGTTCCTCGTCTGCTGCAGTGGACTCCTGTGAGCTGGAACCTGATGTAGGATTGCTACTTGTTAACTGTGTGGAGAACATCAAAACCTTGAAGGTCAAGGGTAAATAGTACAAACCTGTTGTAATGTTTCACTAAGACCTCTGATATTCCGCCGCGTCTCATCCAGCTGGTGTATGAGTCCTTGGACCTGGGATCGCGCACGGGGCATTGGGCGAATTGAGTGACTGAAATACGGGTTCAAATCTATGCCCTAGAAAAAAACGCAATACATACTACCGATCCAAGTACTTTAACGCAGCCTGTGCATATACTTCTGGCTCATACTCTCTCGGTTTTGTCATCTCCTGCCTTCGAGAAGGTGGTTTCCTCAGAGGCGTAGCACCTGGGAATTCTACACGGGAGATCACACCCCTCGCTTCAGACTCAGTTGGCACATGAGACGGTGGGTGTACTAGTGTGAAGAGCCCGAGTTCAGATGAGTCGATGTCGCGAATCAGATCACCCAGAGCAGTAGTTAAGGACAGCTGTTGTAAAGAGCCCATCCGAGGTCGGGAACCCATCAGCACTAGGCTTTAATGGATTTCGAAGGGAAGTCAGATGGTCGATCTGGTCGGATAGAGAGGGCATTATTAATTTTCACTGCAGACTGCAGTTGACAACGCGACTTGGACGTGGTCACGTGAGTTAGGTAAATCTCTCCATCTGGTACACTTCCAAACATTATATTAATGAACATGAATGTGGATGTCTTGTGAATTCCTAGCAACTTCAAGTGCCAGGGAACTGGCACGATGGTGGATTACGAGCTGTTACGAGCAGCGGACGGGTCATTATCATAGTGACGTGGCGATCGACGGTTTCCGATCGTTGCTGGCACTGCCGCCCAGTGACAAGCCAGGGCAAGACTCTTCGTAACGATTACGAAGATAATGTGCGAGGATACATATAAAGCACTCATTCACAAGTCAGTCCGACAACTCTGAATATGTCTCTTCCTTCATCCTCAACAGAATTTGACATCATTTTTGCTGGAGGTGAGCAAATAATATCTTGTAGTAGTTTGCCTTCTTCACACAGCACTCTGTACAGGTGGTACTACAGCCTGTGTCGTCGCGGGTCGCCTAGCTGCATATGATCCCTCGCTGAGGATCTTGATTCTGGAAGCGGGTCAACACACCCTCAATGAAGCTGCTCATGTACAACCCTACCAATATACCTTCCACCTAGCACCGACAAGCACCACGGTCACATGGATCGTCGGAAATCCATCTCCTCATCTCAACGGCCGTGCACCGATCGTTTCCTGCGGTCGTTGCGTTGGTGGAGGCTCAAGTGTGAACTGTACGTAACGTTCTTGCAGCAACGAACAGGACTCTGACGACTAGACAGTTTTGGTATACACTCGTGCACCCGCTTCGGACTTTGATAATTGGGGAGTCGATGGTTGGGAATCTGAGAATTTGATTCCCCTCATGAAGAAGGTCTCGAATGCATCATCAGGATATCTATCAAGTTAATACTGTTGCTTCACAGCTTGAGACATACGAGGTACAGCCAGATTGTTCAACTCACGGGTACGACGGACCTATCAAGGTGTCCTCTGGTGGGCGTAAAATGGGTGTCTCCGATGAGTTCATCCAGGTTGGCACGACCTATCACAAGAGGCAGTATGCCGACGACACCAATGATTTAGAAACATGCAATACATACAGTGTGCGCTACCGATATTCCTTCACTGTGTGCCACCACTAACGAAATCCATTCAGCCATGGCAGAAGTGAGCTTGTCGTTGCGGTCTGTGATGAATTAAGCTCATGTATAAAAGGTATATTGATGGGACAACCGGAAGGCGTTCGGATGCGGCCCACCACTATGTCTACAACCAAGCTCACAACCCGAATCTACACGTCTGGGACGGAAAGCGGGTGAGGCGCATCATCTTCGAGTGAGTGCTCTATCTGTGATTGCAACCATAACAAAATTTTGATGGCATTTCCGAATGAAAGGGACAAACGTGCTGTAGGTGTTGAGTTCACCAGTGACCCAGTGTCTTGCCCAGACGCGGATCAGTCGTTGAGTATTGTGAGAGCACTGAAGCTTGTTGTTGTCTCTGCGGGGGCGTTCGGTTCCCCGATCATTCTGGAGAGGTCTGGGATCGGTGCCGAGGCGGTCCTTAAGCGGTGCGGTATCGAGCAACTAGTGAATTTGCCTGGTGTTGGGGAAAATTACAATGGTGCGCTGTCCTCCATTTATACATGACCTTAGCTCAAGGTTACCAGATCACAATGCTGCCTTTGTTCCATACTATGTTGCTGACGGGGCCGTTACCATGGACGCCCTCTGGCGTGGAGAGGAGAGCGTCGTACAGGGTAAGCATGTTCTTGTTATGTTCATAGCGCACCTACATTTACCTAATTGCAGAAAACCTTGCGCAATGGAACATCGATGGCAAATCGCTCATTGCACAAAAGTTCATACATTGTATCGCAGCTAGCAATGTGCTGACTAGTATTCCAGTGGCGGCGACGCAAAAATCAAATGGCGTCCTGATATCGAGGAGCTGGAAGCCATGGGTCCGGCTTTTCAACCACGATGGAAGGAGTTCTTCCAGGACCGCCCAGATAAGGCCGTCGCAATATTTGCCATCTTTTCGGGGTGCGTGCCATTTACTTTGTTTTGATGGCACGCAGATGTTCACGATAGCCAGATACGCGGGGCCACTTTCAGGATCCCTTCCTCCGGGGAACTACGTAAATGCCAGCTATTATACGGTACTGCCCTCCGACCACTCCTGACTATCTCTCTGAATTTTTCAATAGCTCTACCCCTCCTCTGTTGGAAGTGTTCATATCAAATTGGAAGAGACCGGCAAGGAAGGAATGGACTTTACAACAGGCTTCCTAGACGAGTGAGTCGATGTATTTCAATTCAGGGCACTTGTGTGACTACGATATTCTGCAGTCCATCCGATATTGTACCTCTTAACTTTGCATACAAGAAGATGCGTGAGATCTACCGACGCATGCCTTCTTACCGAGGTGAAATCTCCGCCGGTCACCCTAGTTTCCCAGAGGGAAGCGCTGCAGTCTGCGGGAAAGCGTCTGGACCAGTGGACTTGAATGCGCCTGACATCATCTACACTGCCGAAGATGACGAGGCGATTGATAAATTCCACCGTGACGTCGGTAAGTCCTGACTTGCCATCCCCATCGTCACGGTAAAATGCTGAATCGAATTTCAGTGCAAACTACTTGGCACTCGGTGTGTGCAACCTGACACTTTGATGATTTTACATGAGGTATCTGATCCTTGTGTTTGTAGCTTGGGACTTGTGCCATGAAGCCGGAGGCAGATGGAGGAGTCCTCGATGCTCGGCTGAACGTATACGGCGTGTCGAACCTGAAGGTCGCAGATATGTCTATCGCACCGTTAAATGTTGGCACGGTGGGTACCGAACAGCTGAATTATTGGCGTGTGGTCTGACGTCTCTTCAGAATACGTATTCGACGGCGCTCCTCATTGGAGAGAAGGCTGCAATGATCATAGCTGAAGACTTGGGCATTGCTTGCAGACCATGAACGTCGTGACGGGTGCTTGGGCATGTCTTTGATACTCACCCCTGCGTGAGTGATCATGAGCATATTTTGTGCATATACTTTTTCGTCGAGGAATAAGTTTGTGTTGGAACTGAAATTTCTATATCGCATGAGCAATATATAGGAACAATACTCACTTTACTTTCGCAGACTGCCTCGATCTCTTCAGCAGTGGTGAGAAGGAGCCTGCCTGAGGCTCGCATACAGTTACCGGAAGTTGCCGAAGTATACTGCAAGCAACCTCTTTTTTTCATATATAGAACAGTCATTCCTTCCATCCCTTCTGTGTTAGGCTTTGACAGTGGTCTTATAGCAAGCAGAAAGCGTGAGGTTCTACTTCTAGCGAGACCGGTTTTCAGTGTTTCAGCGATAATCTGTCATACTTCACTGTCCCAGGGTCCAGGCTGGTCTATTGGTAGACAGAATGATGGCACGAGAGCATGGCATTGTTCCCAATGGTCTGCAAAACACCGGAGTGTGAGGGTGACTCCAACGATACTCTCGGATGTCGGTCTTCGATTACTGACGGTGAGCTCAATTGTTTCGGCTGGTACAAGATATTTTGCCAGGTCATCAAGCAGGTTTTACGGAGGCCATCTCCAGCGGAATCCTAGAGGAGACTCAGCGTGAGCAGCGGTGATACCAACCAGTCCTCTCCGGTCACAATCTGGGTAGATGTCGCTGTGGGCCACGCAAATTAGGGATTTGGGGCAAACGTGGTAGGATCGCAGCCATGTCTTGCTTATGCCACGTCTGAATGACACACTGGTTGAGTACGTTCAAATGGAGTTGAACGTGATGCTGCGTGATTGGATGATACGGTGGGCGCAGGACGTTGCCTTATGTTGTGGGTCACAGGACTCCTTGCGGATCTTTTGTACCGGAGCCATCCAGATTGCGCTGTTTGCGAGCTCAACAGTACGTCGAGGTACCCGCGCCGTTCTGTATGCCACACATTCAATCACTCAGTATCACATGCGTCGCGTGTTTTCTCACATTCAGGTTCCAATTACTAGACGTGGCTAAGGCCCAAGCGCATGGAAGCATCCGAAGCAGTCATAATTACAATCCATCACGATCAAGATCGTGTGATTCGTGATTGGTGACGTGTCGCAAGTCCCCGGTGGGCGCCAACTACTGACGAATGTTGGCGCTTCACTTGGGTGAAGGTTATAAGATGGAAGCTGTGAGCGGCGGCCTGGATGTAACCCTCGAGCATATCGATGTCTCATCCAATCCTATCAGAATTCGATATTATCTTTGCTGGAGGTGAGCAAATAACATCTTGCAGTGGCTTGCCCTTTTCACACATCAGTCTATACAGGTGGTACTACAGCCTGTGTTGTCGCAGGTCGTCTAGCTGCATATGATCCATCGCTGAGGATCTTGATTTTGGAAGCGGGTCAACACACCCTCAATAAACCCATCCATGTGCAACCCTACCAATATCCCTTCAACCAAGTGCCGACGAGCACCACGGTCACATTCAACATCGGAAATCCTTCTCCTCGTCTCAACGACCGTGCACCGATCGTTCCCTGCGGTCGTTGCGTTGGTGGAGGCTCATGTGTGAATTGTGCGCAGTATACTTGCAACGATGAACAAACTCTGACGATTGGACAGTTATGGTATACACTCGTGCACCTGCTTCAGATTTCGATGATTGGGGAGCCAATGGCTGGGAATCAGAGAATTTGATTCCCCTCATGAAGAAGGTCTCGAATGCATCATAAGTACATTTGTTCAAGTTGTTAGCTGATACGTTCACTTTATAGCTGGAGACATATGAGGTGCAGCCCGATCGTCCAACCCACGGGTATGATGGACCTATCAAGGTGTCCTCCGGTGGATGTAAACTAGATATCAGTGACGAGTTCATCCACGTCGGCACGACCTATCACAAGAGGCAGTATGCCGACGACACCAATGATTTGGAAACATGCAATACATACAGCGTGCGCTATGATGTTCCTCCCCTATCTGCGGCCACTAACCAGATCTATCTCAGCCATGGCGGAAGTGAGTCCTTGTACTCGTAGTCTATTGCGAATTTTTGGTTCATGTATAAAAGGTACATTGACGGGACAACTGGAAGGCGTTCGGATGCGGCCCACCACTATGTCTACAACCAAGCTCACAATCCAAATTTACACGTCTGGGACGGAAAGCGCGTGAAGCGCATCATCTTTGAGTGAGTGGTCTATCTGTGATCGCAACCGCAGCAAACGATTGACGGTTTTTCTAAATGAAAGGGACAAGCGTGCTGTAGGTGTCGAATTCACCAGCGACCTAGTATCTTGCCCAGACGCGGACCAATCATCGAGCACTGTAAGAGCATTGAAGCTTGTCGTTGTCTCTGCTGGGGCGTTCGGTTCTCCTGGCATTCTCGAAAGGTCTGGGATTGGTGCTGAGGCGGTCCTCAAGCGGTGCGGTATCGAGCAGCTAGTGAATTTGCCTGGCGTTGGTGAAAATTATCAAGGTGCACTTTTGTTCATTTATTCTATGAGCTTGGCTTAGGACGACCAGATCACAATCTCGTCTTTGTTCCATACTTGGCTGCCGACGAGGTTGTTACCATGGACGCCCTCTGGCGTGGGGAGAGTGTCCTACAGGGTGAGCATGTTCTCGTCACGATTCCAGCACTTTACAACTAGCCAAATGTACTAGAAAGCCTTGCTCGATGGAACAGCAACGGCAAGTCATTGATTGCACAAAAGTTGGTACGAGTGATTGCTGCTGGTAACGCGCTAATTGGCATCTCAGCGGCCTCGATTCAAAAATAAAATGGCGTCCTGATGACGAGGAATTGAAAGCCATGTGCTCAGCCTTTCTCCCACGATGGAAGGAGTTCTTCCAGGACCGCCCAGACAAGGCTGTTGCAATATTCGCTGCTTTTGCGGGGTATGTGCACATTGCTTGGCTTTGATGATACGGGAATGCTCATGACAGCCAGATATGTTCCACCGCTCTCGAAGCCGCTTATTTTGCCTCCTCGCAACTACATAACTGCCGGTTATTATACAGTACTGCTCTCCATCTACCCCGTGGTTTTTTTTTGAATCTCTTCAATAGCTTTACCCCGTGTCTGTTGGAAGCGTTCATATAAATGTGACCGAGAACGGCAAAGAAGGAATGGACTTTACTACAGGCTTTCTAGATGAGTGAGTCGACGCATTTCATTTAGGGCACTTTGCGTGACTACGATAATCCGCATAGTCCATCCGATATTGTACCTCTTGACTTTGGGTACAAAAAGACGCGCGAACTTTTTCGACGCATGTCTTCCTACCGAGGTGAAGTTGCTGTTGGCCATCCTGATTTTCCAGAGGGAAGCGCTGCTGCTTGCAGAGAAGTACCCGGGCCAGTGGACTTGAATGCGCCTGACATCATCTACACTGCCGAAGATGACGAGGCAATCAATCAATTCCACCGCGACATCAGTAAGTCTTGGCTTACCATCCCCATTTCGCGGTAAAACACTGAATCGAACATCAGCGCAAACGACATGGCACTCGGTGGGTGCAGCTGAACCTTTCATAATTTCATATCTAATCTTTGTATATGTAGCTTGGGACTTGTGCCATGAAATCGGAGGCAGAACAAGGAGTCGTCGACGCTCGGCTAAATGTATACGGCGTGTTGAACCTGAAGGTCGCAGATATGTCCATCTCGCCGTTGAACGTTGGCACGGTGGGTACTGAACAGGGGGATTGTTGATATGCGATCTAACGATATCCACAGAACACATATTCGACGGCGCTTCTCATTGGAGAGCGGGCTGCGATGATCATTGCTGAAGACTTGGGTATCAATTACATTTGATATGCATCTTTCAGTGATGTATTATGGGCATACGCCTGCAAGGCAAACAGCTTGGTCCCCAGCCAGCCGAGAGAGTAGTATTAAAGAATTTAACATCTTATAGATCTGCAGAATATTTATACAGGTCTCAGTAGGAGCTTTTTGGCATGTAACAATTGTTGCCGCGAGAATCCTGCACATGAAAATGGAAAGGTGAAGCCAACTTACCGTGATTACATAAACTTCCAAAGAATCCAAACGTGAAGTTTTCTCGACGAAAGTCGAAACCAATAACTGATGCCATACTTAGTAGTTGGCACAAAGCCATCCCGGTACCGCGGTATGTAGTACTATGTAGTACATGGTATGCATTATAGCGATCAAACACTGAAACAGGTCCCGATACCTGCAGCAGCAAGCTTCCGTGGGGCTAAGTGTAAGTAAATGTCTTTGCGACCTTCGAAGCCAACTCTGGCTTCATGCCGCATTGACCCTCGAGGTCTCTCTGTAGTTTATCCTCCAGTTTCTTATCTTCCGGATCAGGACGCCTGAACCGTCGCATGAACGCGCTGACGATCCCCTCCTGCGGCTTCCACCCCCCCGACACTGGCGTAACGGTCGCGTGCTGCCGGATCAGCTCACGCACGGCTTCCCTCGATGCACTGTACTTCGCATCTTCCTCCTTCAGGGTCGTTACGCATGCATGCCCCTGCACGACGATTTGGGATGCCTCTAACGATGCGTGGTTCCGCGTCCACCATTCCTCCATGTCCGGCTCCCCCTCGAGACACGTCACGACCATGACTACAGGGACACGCCGCTGATACAACACTTCGTGGAATAACTGGTAGTTGCTCTGCAACGCGCTGCTCTGACGGTCTTTTTGAACGCAATATACCAATAAACTGGTTCCGCCGCATGCATCGAGCTCGCGGAGAAGGCGGCTGGCATTCTTGATAGACCGGTGGTACTCATGTGGCTCGAGTTCCGCGTTCTCGATGCCCATCGTGTCGAAGATATTGTATTGCATCCCATCATCCAAGAGCTTGGGTAGCTCATATTTGGTCCATGTGAGGGTGCATCGCTTGAGGTCGGAGCCAGTTTTAGCGATGTTTTTGTCTTTGTCTGCGATGAGGTTTATGAGCGAACTTTTTCCGGCGCCCATTGCGCCGAAGATAACAATGTTTTTAGTGCGGATGGCGATTTTGTTCTTCGCCATCGTGATGCGTATAATGAGTAGATGGCGAGTTTTGGGAAGTGGTCGAGGTGAAGCGAATTGTTCCTCTGGATGGTCAGAATTGACGTGACTTCTCCTAGCTAGGATTTGTCAGGGCTGATGCCCTGCACCCTTATATGATGTAGAAACTTTCTGCCACGACTTTTCCGTGCCCTGGTTTGATACTTTGGCACGCGACGGCCGCGCTGCTAGGGGCGGAAGCATAACTGGGATACGTGTTGAGTATATTCAGGGTATGCATTAAGCATACCACCTTGCAAACTCGCATGCAGAGCGGCAAGCATGAGGTGGTGTTATGGGGTATACCACACTCAGTACGGGGGTTTTGAGTTACAACTGCCACTGTAGGTGAGTGCGCTCCATGTTGCATCTTTATGTCTCTCATGTCATAGGAAGAATAGCAGAATCAAGTATTCTAGTCCCGCCTACCGGTTGTATTACATGGTTATAACCAATCCTAATGATACAACCATTGTGTCCAACTATCATAACGAGTAAACACGGCGAAAGTCCCATCATCTGTGAAGTTTTTGGATCACTTCTTTTGCTAGGCTATCCTCCATCCCGCAGCGCTTCGTGAGGACCCCAAGAACATCTGACTTGCTTGGACGCCCTGTTAAGAGGTCTTTCAACTTTCCAATGAACCTCCCAAGCCACCCATCTCCTCCATTCCAGTTCACCACCGTATCCGCATGCCGCGTGATCAAGTTGCACACTTCCGCTTTGGATGTGTCGCACTTCTTCTTGTATTTCGGGTCCAGGTTGGCCGCCGCAGTGATACAAGCATGATCAACACACTTGACTGCATGTTGGTCGAACGATCCCTTGTTTCGCGTGTACCAGTGATCCATGGGATCCTCCCTCTCCAGGTGAGTAACGATGAGCGCAACCGGTATCTTCTCCTCGAAGAAAAATTCATAGAATAGCCTGTAGTTGGTGACGAACGTTGGTGGTATTCTGCCCGCCTTG
Organism: Suillus lakei; assembly: GCA_016628065.1. Taxonomy (NCBI): domain Eukaryota; kingdom Fungi; phylum Basidiomycota; class Agaricomycetes; order Boletales; family Suillaceae; genus Suillus; species Suillus lakei. The sequence continues at coordinate 6,467 of JABBWA010000019.1, read as the reverse complement.
ATGCAGTACAGCAGTAGATGGACTCCTCCTTTCTCTCTCAGCTCCTTCATCAACTTGTCGGCATTGGCGACAGCCTCAAGAAATCCGCTAGGGTCCATACGGTTGCCATCGACCCCGGCAGTATCATAGATACGATACGGCACGCCATTAATGGGAACATCATACGCTTCATAGCGCAATGTACAATGTTTGGCGTCTGGAGAGGTCCTGGCGATCTGGTGCCCAGCGAGGAGGTTGATGATAGAGCTTTTCCCGACGCCGCTCTCTCCAAAAATGACAATATTTTTGGCGACCATCGGCAATGAACCTGGCATGGCGACTCTTCAGTACTGGGTTTATGGCAAGAAAGGGACACGTAAGCTCACGATTATAGCAGAGTTGTTTCTTCTGGCTGGGTGGATGATCTTTGATGAGAGTGATATTTCAACGATTTCTGATACTTATGCCACTGCAAGCACGACACGGTGCACAAAGAAGGTTACGACCTACAAAGCGAACATGAGGCTGAATATTGACTACCCTTTTCGTTGAACCCGGAACCCAACTTTTGGCAGGTGCAACGTGCAAGCAACGTTGTGCAGCGCTCGTTATGAAATGGAATCGATATTTTTCTTCTTTCCTAGACAAGTCTGGATTCGAAACCACACACCCTCCAGTGATCCACAGTAGTCGGCTAGGATTTGTCGAACCCTATCACCCCGGGAGTCGTATGTCCCACTCCACCGCAGGATACCCCAAGATTGCGCTGTTTGTGGCCAGCAGGTAGACCACAATAGTGTTTTCGGCGTCGTCGAGACTTAGACAACCGATAGGTCATTAACAACACGTGCTAACCTTGCGTCTGCCTCTCACTTCGGAAATTATGTGGAAGGCTGGCCGAACCTTTGATGTGGCAGCACAAAAAACAAACTCAGACGGGTTGCTTCCTGACATTTCCGGAGAAATGCACCAATGATATGATTGAGTTACTTGCAATGCATCTCAATGTGATCGACTTACTAACTTTTGATTGCTATAGTTTATATTGTCAAACCTCCATGCCGATTAGCGGGTAGTGATAGACAGTAACGGCATCCAAGCCGAATTAATCAACTCTTACGCTCGTCGACAGTAAGGCTCGAACAATACAGATCGCGTTGTCACTGGTGTATTCATTTGAGCAGATCCCCTCACTGAGTTGGAAATGATGACTACCTGTCTCGAATATATCACTAAGCACTATATGGTAAGTTGTACGAAAGTGAGCACCTGGAGTCATCATCCGCAGCCAATCACACATCAGATGTAGCTAGTACGTCGATGAGATAGACTGTATTTGGGTTCTGCACTGGACAGGCACTGATGTAGGGAACTTGAAAACCAGTAGTATGCACGCACCTCACAAAGCCCTCTTTACTATGACGCTGATAACCCATACCTTATCCTGCAAGCGGGCCGTCTAGCCTCAGCTCAACTTCCAAGTATCTTTAGCATCAACAGAAGGAATTTATACCACTGGAAAACTACAATAATGTATGTATCGCTATTTCTGGGCTGTAAGCCAGGAGGATGTATTGTTCCGCCTGTGTCCAGTCTCCATAGGAAAACGCAGCGGGGCTCCTCGTTCTGTCTCGACTGTACGTAGTACACGGACAGTCGAGAGGAATTCCTGAGTGTTTTTATTGATTGCGATGCGAATAAATACCATGTAGAAGACAATTGAGATGATCGAGTTGATCTAGTTGGCCGAAGGTCAGTGATTCTTCATAGCAGGTATGAACAGTGGAATTACCAAGTCTCCTATGACATATATGCCATTGTTCGAGCGGCCAAAACATATTATTGCAGAGCACAGCACAGTATAAAATAGCAGCATACACAAGCACGCGCAATATATGTATCATAGCCTTCCTGACGCGAACTGTAGAGACCTTGCATTCGATCGTCCAGATGCCGTATGCCAGTAATCCTGCACATATCGAAGTTTGCATGTAACCCCAACATCGGCCTTACGCAGAAGTGTACTCACCTGAACTGAACATATTGGTTACGAAAGTGAAGGTAATGTAGGCCGCAGCCCAACGTCCAGTCTTATCGGTGAAGATGCTTTCGGTATCGCTAGTAGCCAGCGCTTGCGAAAAGTCGTAGACCATACAAGTCCCAAACACTTCGAAACAACTCTAGCGTCAGAGCAGACAACTTCCCAAGCATAATTGCAATCTAACTTCACCACATTATGCACGGTAAGATGATAACCTGGACAGATTACCAAACAGCGTAACATCGATAATAAGTAAAGAAGGTTTCAAGCTAGCAGATGAAAATTGAACCTACCACTACCCCGTTGCCAGCTAGAGTTTGCATGATGATCACATTCTTGACCACAGACATTACTTGGGAAACGTCTGCGAATAATGCCGCTGGGCCGCCTGGGAAAGTATCGCGATACCTCACTAGTCCATCTGTGATACGAATGATGTCTACGACCATGTGCTTAGGAATCTTCAGCAGATGGCACCGGATTCAAGTGACGAGAAGCTTACCGTAGTACTCAGTATATGGCTGATTGTCGTCTTGCATGCATTTTTGTAGGTGAATGACCAGATTGTATCTATAAACATGGGGACTGAAAAGCCTGAAAAATAATAGCTTGGTGGGCATGGAACGAGCACACTCATTGTAGCACTCGCCATATAAAATGCCTTCCAGAACTGTCGACATAATAGCAGCTGTATCCAGTGGCATGTCAGTGTCTGCTGAAGCCACGGGGAAAATGATACCTTTGGGATCTACGAGGGTGTGGGCAGTATCGCCAGCCATTTACCTTTTATAATACTGCTCAAGATAAGTAGCATCGCATCAGGAATCGGCGACCCACACCGGTGCACCCTACAGGCTGCAGCAATTTCAGCAAACGTGTAGTTCTGGTGCTTAGAGAACCTGACACGGAATCTGGATCAGATGGACCAGAGTTCATTAGGCGGATGACATCCTGTGCCTGCCTGCGCCAATGCCTGTGCACGTAACATTTGCTATACGGTATGCTCTGGATACACGATGCCGATCCTGGAGAACGGCATCATGCGACGAGTCGTGGCAATCAGAAGTTATAAAGGATTCCTATGATTTGTTCTATCTCCCATCATAGGCCCCAGCTCCTGACCAAGTGAAAACATCTGGAAATTGCAAAACCAGGATGAGACGAGGGGGACTAACGTATCAAGATACCTCGATGGCTCAATTAGGCAGAAAACTAAACGAGAACAGAAGTACTTACGAACTCGGAAGGTCTTGTGATCAGTACTTGGTTTTCTCGCTTCCTATCATTATGTATCATGAACATATTTCGAGAGAATTTGCGACGCTGCAACGACAATGCACCATAATTCGTTTTGTGGGCATATAGCCATGTGGGCGTAAGTCGAATTGTCGATAGCTGGTTTCCGTACAGTCACGAGCCGTGGCTGGTGATCGCGGTCGAGCAGGCGATTTGACATGGCATCGCCAAAGAAAGTCGTAATTGGGCGGCCGGGCCTAAGGACGACAGCCTAATGTTCCACAACAGACAAACAGACAGACAAATGTGACGCACCGCAAGACACGCAATAATCTTAGTGCCACGTATACAGAAAAGGATCGTACCGACCATTTCCTGAGCACCACCCACCCATTTGGGACGTTAGCCATCGCCTGCTCAACAGATCTGTTCTCCACATTGGACGATCAAATACAGGCTTGTAGAGATGAAGGTGGACAGGATCACCTAAAATAATCTATCCCAACCATGGTCACGGTAAAACCTGCTTGCCTGATCACGAACGCCCGTACGAACAGAGATGTACCTTGAGATGCATATCTTGACCAATTGATTGGTGATATAGAACGGCCCAAAGACATCTGAAAAGTATAGGATGATAGTCGCCGTCCCGGACACTGCTTTCAGTTGCAGCTATTTTCATATCGACAGATTAAGGTTCGGAAAATTCGTCTAAGCGCTTCGGAGCGTTACGTTCCGCACATACGAGTAGGGGTAGGGTGGTGATTTTGTCGTGACGATGTAGGACGTTCCAAAACAAGAGGGACGGGAGTGACAGGAAAGAAACTTGGCTTCGCATGACCATTTGTATTTGATTTCACATTTCCACGAACTCTTAACAATCAGCCATACTGTAAGGTCATCAACCACCCCACAATGGAACACCTGCATACATCTACGATGTGCCTGGCAGTGGAAGTGCGGGGTCCAGTTGCCATGAAGAAGTCCTGATCGACATGTCGAACGCGCAAATGGGGAGTCTTCTGGAAGAGGGCTGTAATGGAAAGGGCAGTCGGGATGGATATGCGGCTCAAAATCGTGTATGGCATGTTTTTGAACCGGCATACAGTTTCGAACGAGTTTCGAAAGTAACGAAAGGCGACGTGGTGATCAGCACAGGACTGCTTTGATGGAACTCCGAGTCGTCAATTAGAACATGGATCAGTAGGTCTCAGTGCATGGTGTCGTGTCGTACATAATGTGCGTGAAGTCCTGTTCACAGTTATGTATTATTGCTGCAAAATGATCTTGAAAGAATTAAGGTCAATCACAAGCTAAATAAATTTGCTTACAGAGAAAGCTTAGAGTATTGGCATATGAGATCTGAGAGGCTACTGCTCGAGTAGATTAATGATGAACGAACACAAATATCAGTGTAGGAAGGTAAGAGCCTTTGCCAGCATCAGTATAGCCTCACAGACGTTCGCAAGACTTTCTATGCCTTGCCGGAAAAGGGCGCTAGCATGTTTTAGGGTGGCAACGGCTTTGAGCTCTTCTCCTCCGAAGTTCTTCTCCAAGCGTTAACGTCAAGGGATGCTGTATGTGAATTGCGACTTGGTACGGCGGACTGACACATTTCGTTTAGGGCGTGATTTGGGAAGAGATGGAGCCGCCGGGCGCGAGGTGAGATATATATGTGGGTGAAAGGTTCATGCTAAGACTTGGAGGTATCGAGGGCGACTTCGTGCGGGGTGTCTGAGGAAGAGTTACTAGTCAGGGTTGCATCTGCGACGAAATGCAGCTCTACTGACGTTGTTTCAATGTTACACCTGAAACTTTTGGGAAACACCACATGTATAGCGGGTGTGAGAGAGTTGCGCGACACTCGGAGAAAGGGAGGGGCGGAGGGAGGACGTATAGAATGTCTGATATGGATGACCGGACAGTGTTGATGTGAGATGTGGTCTCACGAAAATGGATTAGATGTGAGGCAAATGAATTGAATTTCAGATGGAAGCGAGTTTATAAAGAAATTTGGTCTGCCGAGACTATAAAAATTCCTAGCTAATCCTTACCTTCACCAAGACCCGTGTCAGAACAAGGAAATCGACCTGGCGTGCCACTGTCAGTCACATGGGGGTGAGTTGATTCCTACAGTACTTGCCCCTTGAAGCTCAAATACACTCCCATACATTATCATCGTCGATTATTAAAATCCTAGTATCTCAGTCATATATATTGCATTATTTATTATTATTCCAACACTTAGAAGCCGCAATTTTCAAGGTGTTTGATGTACAGGAGGGCAGTTGACACTTGCTGTGTCAACCAGTGGTTGTACACTGTATTTGTGGCAGTTTGTAATGTACCTTCGCGTGGCGGTGGTGGACAAATCAGGGGTCCACGCGTGACTTAGGAGTATGTCAAAGTGACATTGACAACGATATTTTAGAATTGAGCAGCACTGCGGAATGCAACGAGCGCGCGCTAGTCAAATACACGAAAGTTATGACACACCCATTCTCCTTAAGATTATAGATCTTTCCATCATACTATTCCATTGATCCGCTGCTACTTGACATTGACAACGATATTTTAGAATCGAGCAGCACTGCACAATGCAACGAGCGAGCGCTGGTCGAATACTTGAAAGTTACGACACACATTCTACTTAATATTATAGGTCCTCCAATGCTGTTCCATTGGTCCACTGCCAGGTCTTCTTATAATTGCCAGTCAGACTCCAGCGCTTGAAAAGATAAGATCGCACCACGAAATTACTCTGTCTTCCTACCTGAAACCCGCCTCCTGCAAAGTAAGCATAATCGCGATGAAGTATGCACCTCATGAGTGAGTGTTTTCCATCATGTGCCTTGATCCTTGATCATGTTCTGCAGCGACACCATTCGCGACTTCACGTCTCAAATTTCTGGGATGTTGCGGGACCAAATACCATGTGCTTCTGGTGGCTTTGGCTCGGTTTATCGGTGTACCATCGAGTCCAGCGAAGGCACGAAGGAGGTTTGTCTAACCGACTTGCCCGAGTTCATCAACTGTTCATCTGATAGCCATTGGCAGGTCGCAGTGAAGATATTCAGCATGGCTCCTCATGCTGGGAGAGACAAAGAAAAAATTGACAAAGTCAGTTTCTCAAGTGGAGTGCCCTCAATTATCGCACTTCGCTCAATTGTGTATATATAGGGAATACGTCGAGAACTTACAGTGTGGCTTA